>JALMGJ010000010.1:14930000-15370000 GCA_023362775.1 Charina bottae
CGCTGTGACAGTCGTAAGTGTGAGGACCAGTCATAATTTGTTTTTTCCAGCACTGCTGTAAGTCTGAACTGTCACTAAACAAGTGGTTGTTAAGCAAAGACTACCTGTAGTTCAAATTCACTACTAACTCTTCATTGTTAGGAAGCGAACACCCGAGATAGACAGTGGGGGTACCTAATGAAGATATCCACAATAGCTACAACCTGATGGTAGGATTTATCTTTTCTCTTTGGTTGCTTGATCAGCCGAAAGTGACCTGTAACTTTTCACGTTGGTTGATGCAGATTCTAAATGTAAGAAAGGAAATATGTTGTCACAAGAAGAGATTTGTTGTGAACATTATCGACAACGGCTGGAAAAAAAAGAAAAAGAATGTCAGGATTTGAAAAAGAAACTTGACAAAGCTTGCAAGCATCTCCAGTTTGCTGTGAAGGAACAAAAAACAAAGTCTGAACAAGCCCAAGGTCTGTAACTTTTACTTGTCGATGTTGAATTACAGTTGGATTCTGCCCCTGGTGATGGAGTGAAATCTGTTTAACAGGAAGAGCTGGTTCACATGGGCATGCGGTTAACTTGATTCTTTGTTTGATGACAGTTGAATAGGTAAAAATAGAAACCCTGTGATTCTTATGTAGCTTAAGGTTTCTGAAAATACATGTGTGATATGAACATTATCCCTTATTCTTATATGCACAATATAATAACTTGACGTTGCGATGATCAAACAATATATTGACATGTAAAATAGTCTTCCGTTGTACTTGATGGAGAAGTTTAAAGCTTTGCAGTTAATTTGATCTAATGCTTGTATTATAGAAAGTAATTATATCATTTGCAGTTAGGATTTCAATTGATTTGTTAAGTAGCTTTTATAATAATAACTACCTATCATTCCCCCAGCATTTCAATTACTCTTTCCAGGATGGGAACATTTGTAATTGGCCAATTCAGAGTCATGTTAATAATAATTCTGATGTTATGTTCTGTATCATTTTCCCCAGTTATCATTGTACACCCCTTTTTCATATGAAGTAATATGGCTAATGCAGACTGTTTTGGCCTTGTTCATTTGTTATTAACATGGGGAAAAAAACCCTGGAATAATTACAATATTTTGATAGCAGTGAATTTTAGAGGAACACCTTTTGCCTTCTAGAAGAGTAACAATAAATTGTGATTCTAGATCATAGTAAAAAGAAATTGCTGGTTATTATGTAACACCAAGTTAAATGTAATGTTTAAAGAGTTTCTCCTCTCCTTTTTAGAAAATGAAAAAATTCTGGATGCCCTCATGGAAGAAAATTCTGCAATGAAGAACCAACTTGATGATTTGAAATATGTCAATATTCCTCCGAGGTAGTCAACATATAACAAGAGAACTAAACTTCTGTGGGCAGTTGTAATTTCATTCTCAGTTTGGGCATTACATTTCGTTTGCTTCTAGGTCATCCTCAGAAGGCTGTGTGTCAAAGCCTTGTTCTTTGTGTGATGGAAAAGCCTTGGAAGAAATGCGTTCCCAGTACATTAAAACAGTGAGCAAAATTAAAAGTAAGTGTTAAAGAAGAAGAAGATGATGATTCCATAACCAGTTCACCCCTTGTTTTTATGCTTACAACAGAGGAGAAATTCCAATTATGTTACCTACTACTAGCCTTAATATTTCAGGCAGGTCTTGTTGAGTAGCTATTTGTGAAGCTCCGGTTGTGTTTATCGGGGTAGCAGGGGTGAGCAGCCTGAGGCTCTGGGGCCCTTTTGCACCCTCTGGACCCTTTTTCAGCCCCACTGAATTTCAGTTTCCTGACCTTTTGAAACAGAAGCATGAACATTACAGTGTAAATCCAAAGCAGGCTTCACACAGTTTAAAAATATTTTTTTAAAAACCCACCAAGAAAGGAAAACCCCCCACAAATTTCTGATCCTGTCTACATCCATGAGACAGCCCCATTCTCTGTCCCTTCTCCTCTCACCAAGACGACTCAGTACACTTCCTAATTCTATGTATAAATCGGTACTATACAGATATAGTGAAAGTTGTCCATCCCAGCTCTATGGTATATATGCTTCACTAAATACAAGTTGATGTTGTATGTTCATAGATGACATGCTTCGTTACATCCATGAAAGTAAGGAGAGAGCTGCAGAAATTATTAAAGCTGAAGTTATAAGGGAACGCCAGGAGACCGCCCGAAAAATGCGCAAATATTATCTTATTTGTCTTCAACAGCTTCTTATTGATGACGGCAAGCATGAAGGGTGAGGCATTTCAAATGATGTTAGACGTGAAGAGACTGTCAGCAATGTCCTTGGATGATGAACCTTAAGATGTTTTTGTGGGGTTTTTAGTGATATTCTGGTTTATATTGCTCTGGTTGCTGTACAGTGTACACTGCAACTTCAGATGAACTACAGAGATAGAGAAAAGAGGTCTGTTATCTTTTTAATAGAAGATAACAACTGATAGCATCCTCATTCATTCATTCATTCATTCATTCATTCATTCATTCATTCATTCATTCATTCTCTGCCTCATACAGACATGCAGGTTCATTCAGCATATCACAAATTCCCTAAAACTGAATTGATAAAAAGCTAAAAGGGAGCCCTGTGTGTAGCAAGAACTTGAATAAATCTTTCTTAGTTCAGAATTTTAAGAAAGCTCAACAGCTTTTCTTCTTACTTGGATTCTCAGTTGACTAGAAAGGCTTTTTAAAGACTGGACTTTGGTGTGTTTTTTTTGCAGGGCTGAAAAGAAAATAATCTGTGCTGCTGGCAAAATTGCTACAATGGCTAAAATATTAGAAACTCCTGTTCGGAACTCAACACTAAATAAAGCCCCCCATTCAGGTATAGTGTCATGTTTAGTTTCTACACATGCCATCTTTTTTTAATAAGGAGAAATGTAGTATTTACCACATAGAGAATTTTGAGTTTGGATGTGCTTGCTTTAATTTCTTTTTGCTTTCCCTGTCGCCTTACAGTCCTGTCCCAAAACTACAAAGCTGAGGAGCCTAAAAAGAGTTACACTCAACATCCTAAGACAACCTCGAAGGAAAAACAAACACATGATGAAAATACGGGCAAAAAACCGAGTAACTCTGCTTCGCAGAAACATATACCGCGTAGCTTGCAACCACAGCTTGATGCAGAAAGCGAGTCAGGCCTAGTTTCTCAAACCCAGGTTGCCAAGAAAGCTTTTAAGCAACTGGACGACTCTTCAGCTGGTGCTGCACCTACAGAGGCTTTCAGTGAGGAAGAACTTGCAGACAAAGGCCTACCATGTAGAGCTGCTACGGCAACATTCCAGAATGCTTCCTCCTACGTGTCTCAAGGAAAGCTTCAAAATATTCGCCCCATTACAGTGGATGGTTCTGACTTTGGGACAGCTTGCAAAAAGTGCCTAAATGAAAGACCAAGAACAACAGAGGTTGCATGTAGCCAGTCTGCTAGACAGTGGAAGGCAAAACCTGGGAAAACCCAAGGCTTTGAAGTTCAAGAAACTCCAGTAAGGGATGAAGGGTCTTCTGCTGACTGGAGCCTAATAAGTGAGACTCTGCACGTGAACAGTAGCAATAGGTTTCAGTCTCCTGTTCAAAAAGTGTATTCCAATGGGTCCGTGGACTCCCATTCAGCGTTTCCCATGACCAATACCTGTTCCCACGCCAAGGAAGATACTTCTGTTTTCTCTCAGCATCCTGGTGGACATAATGAAAAGGAACGTATCAAGAGCCAAAACTTAAATTGCCGTGAAGGCCATCTGACTGTGAACTCAAGTTGTGCACCGTTTCCAAACTTGGACACCTTAGCTCCTGCTAGCACCTGTCCAAGTCATGTTGTGCTGTGTTCTGCAGCAGGAAAAAACTATAATTCACTACAATCAAGGAAACAGATACCCAGTGTTACGGATTATCAACAAGACAGTGGCTTTGACAGCCCACAAATCAACTTTGATTAATCGTCAACATCTGAAAACTCTCACAAAAGAGATACTTAAATATATTTAAATGAATGGTGTGGAGAAAACCTGTTGTGATAGTCTTATGAGTGTTTTTATTCATTTCTTGATTTTATATTTTGACTGTTACATGAACAATCCAGTCATAAATATTTGGGTTTGGGGTCACGTCTTAGGTATCTGACTTGATTGTTATACATTGTGTGTGTGTTTGTGTGTGTGTGTGTTTCTTTCTATATGTCGAATAATGTTGAATTGTGTTGCAGGAAATTACCTATTTTTATACTCAAGATTAGTGTGCAGTCCAATGCAAATTTTTACATTTTATTTATATCAAAATAAAGCAAACACTTTGTGGGCCTAATGTACCTTTTTTTCAAAGCTGACAGCATCTTTTGTTGGTTACTTAGTGCCTCCTTTTTTCCATAGAAGATGGACACGGGTGACTCTTTTGCAAATTTCCCTGGCATCTGTTTGTGAGCTTCCCATCTCAGAATGCTTGGAAATTCTCCTGACGATTTTAAGCAACTTGTTTCAGAGAAAGATTCATCTGGAGGGCAACATAAAAGTAGGTTGGGGCCTCCAAGTCCATCTGAGCCCTTAATCCATTGTTAAGCTTTCTAAAATCCATTTTCTAAGTACTTTTTTGCTGTTTAATCCGGAAAGTAGTATTTTTCAAAAGCTTTTAAAAATTGTATTTAAAAATTATTTCTCTAAGAAGAAGGCAACTCACCTAGTGAATGCAGAGTCTTGATCCTTTTAAAGCAGCAGAAAAAAACAAATGTGAACCGCCCAGGGTCCCCAACAGGGGAGATGGGCGGTAATATAAATTTAATTAAATAAACAAATAAATAAATAAACAAATCCAAAGTGATTAAGAAGTAAGGCTTGGTCGAGCTTTTTTTTTTTATCCATTCAATAGGATTCGATTCTTGGAGACTGCCTGGACAAGTCCCTGCAGTTTTCTTGGCAAGGTTTTTCAGACGTCATTTCCCATTGCTTCCTTCCTAGGGCTGAGAGAAAGTGACTGGCCCAAGGTCACCCAGCTGGCTTTGTGCCTAAAGCAGGACTAGAACTCACGGTCTCCCGGTTTCTAGCCCGGTGCCTTCACCACTACACCAAAGGCTGCATTAACTACCACGAGCAAAGATGGTTCCTCCCTCAACTCCTAGCTGCTTGACCCATAGGCAAACCGCGAAATGATTCCTGCGGTTTACTCATGAGTGGCTGTATGGAGTCACATGGGCTATCAGAGATCTCTCCTTAATCCGGAGAGCATTTTGGCGACCAGGATCCTGCATCGATCCCCATTGTAATGCCGTCCCGCTGCGAGAGGGGACGTCTAGCTTGCCATGGCTCTCAACCAGAAGTCTCAATATTTCCATGTAAGCATGAATAAAGGAAAAATTGGCATTTCTTCAGTCACTTTGTAAGAAAACAAAATGGTCTTTTGAACTGAAGGCAAGCATGTACAGTGACGTTTCGGACTTACAATGATGCTGAAAAAACCAACTTATGACCGGTGCTCACACAACCGTTGCAGTGTCCCCGCAGCCACGTGATCACAATTTGGGTGCTTGGCAACCAGTTCGCATTTGTGACTGTCACAGCGTCCCGTGGTCATGTGATCGCCATTTTCAACCTTCCTAGCTAGCTTCTGGCAAGCAAAATCAATGGGGAACCATGTGATTCGCGTAACACCCACAGTGATTCACTTAAGGACCACCACAAAAGGTTGTGAAATTGGGTCAGATTCGCTTAATGACCGCTTTGCTTAGCAACCAAAATTCCAGTCCCAACTGTGGTTGTTAAGCGAGGACTACCTGTATATGTTTAGTAGAAGGTGGTAGGTTTCAGGGAAGCATCTTATCAAAAAACTCCAGATTCATGAGACTCTACCATTATTAATGCAGAAATGAATGACTAGAAATGAGTGGTACCCAATTGCTCCAGTTTAACGTAGTTTCCCATATCGGGGGGATTTTCCCATATGATTACTGTACAAGTTATGAATTTGAGAGCAACACTATCATTATCCAATCAACATTTTGCTTTTTCTTAGAAAGTAACTGCAGGTTCTTTCTTAATTCTTTGGCTTTAGCATAGCCTTTAATTAGTTTGTGGGCATATAGGGTTTTTTTTTTCAGTTGAACTAAAATTTGTGAATTTTCAACAAGGTTTAGTGATTTTTATAGCATTCTACCACTGCCTAGTGGTTGGCAAGGCCATCTCAAGGCAATGTACAAAGAAAACAGCATAACAAATATGTAACAATATTTCACATTAACAGCATTCATATTTTATTTTGGTATAAAAAAATTATTTGTAGCTTTCTGGTCACTGTTGGCGAAGAAGGCCGTTAGATATGCGGTTAGTGTGATGTTCCCATGATACTCCAAGTCTGCGTGAAAGTGCTGTATCTTTTGTCTGGTGTGTCAAGGAGTTAGGTTGGCAGAAGCTTCTTAAGTGACCTATCTAGGGAAGGTCACTGAGATGATGGAGAAGTAAACCAGTCTGCCTTCTCCAAATCTGGGTTCACACATTATGCCAGAGCTTTCCAAACTTTTCATGTTGGTGACACACTTATTAGACATGCATCATATCGCGACACAGTAATTCAGTTTTACTAGCAAACCAGAGGTTAAACTAACTTATATAAGAGATATGGACACATACAAAAATTGTAATAGCGAAACGTATGGGGACACAACGTATCTCAAGGCAGGCACTAGGACCTGCACGGAATCACGGCAGGTTTGGAGGCAGCAAGGTGCAAGGCAGGCACTAGGACCTGGGTGGAATCCTGGCAGGGCTCGGAAGCAGCAGCAGCGAGGCGCTTGAGGCTCTGAGGGTCCGACTCAGGTTTCTTATGTTCGCGCGACACACACACTGCAGCCAACACACGTGTCACGACAGTTTGGAAAGCTCTGCATTATGCTGAACAACAGTGGCTCCCTGGTTTGTTTCTGTGTCCTGCTCATGCATCTGACGAATCCATAGAAGTCTCAAATAAGCTAAAAAAGAAGGAAAACCAAGAGTTGCCAAAAAAATTCTGAAACAGACCATGTAACTTTCCCTAGTTGTGGTAAATTCAATAAGCTATGGTTAAAAAATTAGTGCGGCTTGTGAATAAAGTCTCTGGGTCGGAGACCCAACAAAAGGAAAAATGCAGAGGACGAGAGAAGAGGCATCCCATCTATTTTCCCCCTACAAATTTGCATCTTCTCATCACTACTTTGCCTCTGTGTGGCAAACCCAGGCCTGCAGTTCTCTCTGCTTTTGAACACACAGCTCTTCTACTTTCGGCGTCCGGTTTAAAATGCGAAACATATTCCCAGTTCTTTGTTTTATGGAACGCATTCATTGTTTGGCCATTCCTATTTTTGGATCTAAGCTTCCAAGCTCCTCCTAAGTGTTTTTTTATGTCTTATTCTGTCCTAACTGCGGTGCCTGGCTTTTCACCATCCCTTGATGACTTAATTCAGTCATTTTACTAAACCTTAGCTTAGCATGATGACCAAAAAAAAAAAAAGCTACTTGAGATCATGTGCTTTTTTTCTTACCTTTCTCTAGCACGGCCACAAGTAGTTTATAAAGTTGATGTTGGGTTACCTGAGTAACACCAACTGTAAGCTTGATGTAAATCGAAACAAGCTGAATCAGCCATGGAGAACGGAAGTGACTGGTTGAAATACATCCTTATTAAACAGAACTTGGATTCTAAATTGGCTACATTATTAGGCTTCTAAACTGGCAGGAAATTGCTGTGGGTAAGTAAACGTTCTTGATCAGATTAATGGAGTGTCTAGTACTGGAACAACAGCATTCAAAACATTTGCTAGCCAAGTGAGATGAACGTGGAAGTGTGTTGTTCCCAGAGTGAGGTGGGTTCATTGTAATCCCTGTTCTCCGATCCCATGGATGTTACTTGAGCTACATCAGTGGGACACTCCCGTTGAGTTGAATCATCTCATTAACAAGGGACTGATCGGGGTAGAGACAAGAGACAGCAACGCCTATTCCCACAACTGACACGTCATTTTAAGGAACGTGAGGTCTGATTCTGCAGCTGCAACTCCTCAGGGTCAAGTAGGGGAACTCCTAATTCATGGTTCCAATTTGGCTGACCCACATTTTATTTGTACAGTAACAACACCCACTGAAAAAAGACAGCTTCAGATACTGAAATGCAAAAGGCCTTTATCTAATCCCCCAACAAGCAAATTATCCTGAGGTGTGGTATGCACTGAAGAACTGTACGTGCTAACAATTTGTATATATCAATAGAGAAGAATTTAAATAATTGTCTCAAAGTTTATGTATTTTTAATGTAGTGTTCTCTGACCTAGAGGCCGTAATAAAGGTTTTGATTTGAATTGACTTAAATTTTCTATTTCCTAGGCTCGTGCAATGGAGATTCAAAGCAAGGAAATAGAATGAACCCATCAGTCCAAATGATAAAGTCTCGATTTCAAGAGATAAAAACAAATTTGGTAGCTAGCTGTACAGATTTGTCTTTTTTTTTCCCTCTTGGAAAATGTAAAATGCAACAAAACCAACAGAGAAGCTTGTGGCAGCTTAAAGAATAACCTACATTATAGCATAAGCTTTCATAAGCCTTTGAAATTGCCACAAGACATTTTTATTTTGCTACAACAGCTTAAAATACAATAAAGATACTTGTAAAAACAACAAATTGTTATACAGAAAAGCAGTCTTGCAATCCCTACCTAGAAGCTTCCCAGGATAAATTGGTTATACATTTTAGCTGTGTCATGTAGTTGGAAGATGTTCCATTTGGTCTTGAAAAGGCTTATTCAAATCCTTGATCTATGAACTTTTTGAGGCTAATATCAGGTAAGAACAATTGTCTATGCTTAATTCTAGTAACTTGCCTTTTCAGTTTAAAGGAGTTATGGAAGTCTCTAAATTTGGGCTACCAGCACTGAAGCTTGGATTTTTAACCTTTCCCCTATCATTAATTGTTCATATGAAAACTCATTCCTACCTTTGGAATCTATTAACCCCACTGAGCAAATGAGGGAGAATATAAAAAGCACAGCTCATTTCAATAAAACTCTTCTTCAGGGCTAGAATTAAATCAGATTAAATCTTAATTCCAAACTCAGCTCAACCATAAATTTACAATAGGTGAACTACTGTTTTCTTTAGCACTTCTACAATAATATTCACTTATTTTAGAGCTCTCTATGATTGAATCAATTCACCTGTGACACAAATAACTAGGTGTTCTGTTACTATTCAGACTTGGATTCCAGACCCCTACCAATGTTATAGGTATAGTAAAATAAAAATACAATGACATACCCAGACAATAGAACACTTTTGCAGTGTAAGGTAAAGGTAAAGGTCCCCCCCGCACATTTGTGCAGTCGTATCCGACTCTAGGGGCCGGTGCTCATCTCCGTTTGTTAGCCGAAGAGCCAGTGTTGTCCGAGGACGCTTCCGCGGTCATGTGGCTGCATGACACACGCGGAATGCTGTTACCTTCCCACCGAAGTGGTACCTATTCATCTACTTGCATTTGCATGCTTCCGAATTGCTAGGTTGGCAAGAGCTGGGGCGAGTGCGGGAGCTCACTCCGTCACGCAGGGCTAGGGATTCGAACCTCTGAACTTGCGATCTTCCGATCGACAAGCCTGGCGTCTTACCCGCTGAGCCACCACGCCCCTTTGCAGTGTAGCCTGTACCAATTCTAACCTCCAGCTGCCATGAAAACTTGAGATTTTAACAAAGGCTTTTAGAGAACTAATCCAGTTCCCTGATTTTTTTTAAACACAACTGCTCTCTTGAGACACGCACACACACAAACATTTACATATATAATGGCATATTTAAGATTTCCCAGCACTTGATAAAAGTGTGTTCTCAATTCAGTTCCCCTTTAGTCAAAATTTGGCCCATGTTGAATATGAATTGCTCAGGCAGATATTTCACTACAAAATACCTTTGGTAAATTTCAGTAGGAATACAATGTCTGTTTTTAAAAATCCAGGTTATTTTATAAGCCCATGTTGCAACATTCCTTTGTTTCAATGATAAATGTCTATACCTTGTAAACAAAAATATTTGAGAGTAAACGTATCAAATCCTCAACGATGTTTTGAACTCTGAAGTTGGCTACTATAGTTTTTCCTCCCAAATAGTTAGTCTACAGGACAACTTTCCTTCTTTCCTGGGAGCCAAAACAGCATAATTCAAGCTCTTACGTTATGGTGACTCTACTAAAGCCTACTTTCTGTGTCTTGCTAGTTGGATATTTCAAGAACTGCACCATCTTGGCTTTGGTGTTATAAGGAGATGAGTCACCGCAGGGTGAAGATCTGTGCAACTTTGGATCCAGAGCCTTTGTTCATTGTGCATGTATTGCTATTTTCCTGGCTAAGATGCTTATGTGCGAGGCAGTTTTAGCAGTGCTGCAGAAGATTGGGCTTGGGTAAGTGCACCTTACTATGTATAGTGAGATAAGATGTATTTGCTGAAATTCCTTCTTCAGACATCTCTTGAAGATAAGACACACACACGCACCCCAATCCCCATGATATCTGGTCCCCATAATTTTGAACCCAGCCATTTTCAGAATAAGTTCTCCAGTAGAACATGGTGCTTGAAGCCAGAATGCAATCAACTAGTTGTAGAACGTATGTTTTGTGTGTCAAAGGTCCCAGGGAGAATTCCTAATATTTCCATTAAAAATAGGCAGAATTTGATAGAAGAGACTTCTTACTGCTTCAAGTTTATATATTATCAGATATATATTGCACCTTTCATTTAGATGCTGAGGATGGCAGAAATAATGCTCCCTTTCTCCTGTTTTCCCCACAACAATCCCATGAAGGAGATTGGATCAATGTCACCAGATCTCCTTGTTCCTCGTCTACCACCACCTGAGTTACCTGGACAATCTGATCTGGTGCACAATAACATAAATAGCAATTACTATTCAGAACTGTCACAAGGACTGGTCTCTAAGCAATACTGGATGATTAGAATTTGCCTGGACAATATGGTGATTCTGTCATTGCTGGAACAATAGCCAAAGCTCTTCGTAAGTTCTTTCATGCTTCTGAAGTCCTTCTATGCTTTTGAACTGCCCTTTCATATTACCTGCTATAATGAACTGGACTTGGGGGAGGAGGTGTTACCATGTAGCACACAAGAGGTTACTACTCTGGACATACTAAAGCCTGGAGAAAAAGAGGAACTGTAACAGAGGAACTATAACAGATATAAAGGGGAGATCTCAAGAATGCTTGGTTTAGCATGCATGGGTCTCTCTCATAAGAAAGTGGTGCTGGTTGTTTTGCATGTTTCTTTGTATATTGTGTAGATTCTTAGTTAAACCTTGTTCTCTGTTTTAAGAACTCATTTCAGGGGAAAGCAGGTTAGAGAAAGCTGCCTTTGCTGCAGATGGACAGTGCCATTGACACTGGAAAAGGGTTCACATCTCTCACTAAGTCATAATTTCTTTTAACCTAGGCTGACCACACGTCCCGTTTTGAATGAGACAGTCCCGTTTTTTTAGCATTTTTCAACCGTCCTGTCATTTTCATAAAAATCTCAATTTTGTCTCGTTTTTCAAATCTGGCGGGAATGGCGCGGAAGGAGGATCTGAGCTGGTGCACGGACCAGGGGGGGAGGGGTTTGCAGGCGGGAGCCAATCGCGCGGACCGGGGGGTGGGGTTTGCAGACGGGATCTAATCGCGTGGACCAGGGGTGGGGTTTGCAGACGGGAGCCAATCGCGCGGACTGGGGGGCGGGGTTGCAGGCGGGAGCCAATTGTGCGGACCGGGGGGCGGGGACCCCTGTCTTTTTCATGAATATGAAATATTACATAAGACCCCGTCCCGTTTTGCCATCCTGAAATATGGTCAGCCTATTTTAACCATGGTTTGTTTTCTAAGTGTTCAAATACTGCACTAAGTCAGAACCAAACATGTCACATTTATTTATTTATTTATTTATTTTCAAATTTTGCCACCGCCCATCTCCCCCCAGAAGAGGGACTCTGGGCGGCTATTTATCATAGCTAAGTGCTATGGATAAATACAGCCACTGTGGTTAACAGACATGTTGTGCAAACTAACCTTTTGTGGCTTACTCAGCAGACTATTATTAAACAGTCCATGACTTAGTGCAAAGTACAAACCTAGCCAATTCCAGGTTCTATCTGAGCCGTTAGGTCAGATTTTTCCCTCCAGCCCTACTTTGATCTTCTGGGTATTGAAGGGGGATCTTCTGGATGAAAAGAAAATAACAGGCAGCTATTTATATGGAATCAGATTGTTGGTCTGCACTGCACATTACAGGTACTCCTCACTTAACTACCACAATTGGGACCGGAACTTTGGTTGCTAAGCGAAGTGGTCATCTGGAATGGGGGGAGATGGGCGGTGATATAAGTTAGAAATATAAATAAATAAAATAAATAAATTAAGCGAATACGACCCGATTTTACGACCTTTTTTGCGACAGTTGTTAAGAGAATCACTGTGGGCGTTAAGTGAACCACATAGTTGTTAAACAAATCACGCAGTTCCCCATTGATTTTGCTTGCCAGAAGCCAGCTGGGAAGGTCGAAAATGTCGATCACGTGACCACAGGATGCTGCGATGGTCATAAATGCAAACTGGTTGCCAAGCGCCCAAACTCTGATCACATGACTGCGGGGATGCTGCGACAGTCATAAGCGTGAGGACCAGTTGTAAGTCATTTTTTTCAGCACCATCTAAGTCCAAACCGTCACTAAATGAATGGTTGTTAAGCGAGGACTACCTGTATGTTCTGCACCTGCAGTAGTGGCCCTGCAAGACTACAACTAAAGTTGTAGCCTATATCAAAATGTCTAAGATGGAATCCGGGGTCTTTACCTTGCACCACTGAGCATCACCCTTTAGAAACCAAAGCAATAAATTGACCAAACCTGAACTGAACCTACTTTTTATCTGAGTTAATCTATTGGGGTTGGATCATCTGTTCTCTGTCCTAAAGTGAAGCCCAAGAATTAAGCTACTGTTCCCTCAGCTGTCATTTGGTTTCAGCTACATAACTTGTTTATGAATCCACCAAGTAGGCCTTTGAGGGAAGAAGGTTTTTTGAACATTTTTTTCCTTCTTGTTTGGGGTAATGCTGAGGATATGTTGTACTGGAAGGAATTCAAAAGCAGAGGCAAAGAATGCACAATTTCTTCAACAACAAACATTTGGTATTCACTTCTGGCAAAGACACCCAAAAGAAATGGATGAGCTGTCACCCAATATACCATATTAATTGATAGGCAGTTTACATAGTTCATACTATTATCTCATATATTGTAATCCACTTTGTTTTAGCAGCAAGGCAAGGAAACAGTAAAATACATCACCACAGCTGTCCCACTGGACATAGAAATATCATGAAACTCTAATTGACTTCTTATGTGGGCTGAATAACTCTTCAGCGGCTGAAGAAAGACTGGCTCACTTCTGAGAAATGTAAGCTTATATTAAGATAAGCCTGTTTTGTTTTCTTTCCTTTGGGCCATTTTGTAGGATTCTAGGCGGGGTTCATGTCAAAATGCGGTTTAGTTTGGGTTTAGTATGTGGAATGAACCAAACCACTGGGGTTTGCAAGCCGTCTTTTATGTTTATGCTTTATGCGTGAATGGAGCCATAGGGTCTTCTTCAATAAACCTGGTTTAAAACAAACCAGGTCTTAGCATGATGGGTGAACCCAGTCAACATGTTCTTCTTTTTGCCCAATACTGAATGTGTCCATTTTTAAAGATAAGGCCCTTGTGTACTTTCTACCTATAATTACAATTGATGACAGATGATTTCTGGATTTGTTTTGCTATCAGTCCCCAGCCCAGGGAAAAATATGTTTTATCTCTAATGAGATTGACCAAAAGTGGCTTTTTACAGCTTTATTCAGTCAAATACAAAACAGATAAATTTTGCTGTTTTCTTTAATGCAAAATTGGATGCTTTTACTTAATACCACACGTTAATGTCTCATATTGTAGTCTCCTAAAACAGAAAACTAATTGCTTGGGGTTGTATGTGCTTGAGTTGGCTATTCGCAGGCTGTGTGAAGATCTCGGCATTCCTATACTCATGTGATTGCCTACTTTGGAATTCTGAACAATTAAACTCAAACTGTAAGCTGGTTTACATAATCATTAGTATTATTTGACAGTTCATGGCTTGATTATTCAACTTTGGCTCACAAATTAATTTGTGAACTCCCAAGGGATGGCATTTCAGTTAACACTGGACAGAAGGCACATTGGTCTGGGTTTGTACAACCTGCCAAGTGCAACCCTCCTCCCCCATGCATTTGCTACCATTTTACTCCTAGTTGTGACAGTCTGTTGAATTAGAACCTTACACATATTGTTTTGTCTGAACTGGGATGGCCTTCATTTCAGTTTACAGAAATTGGAATTGAAACTTATACCAAACCTTACTTACCCTTTCTGCTTACAGTATTGTAAATCCAAAATGGGAACTTCTCCAGGTACAGGCAATGCAGTGAGGCTATGACTGCTTAAAAAGCCTCAGAGGACAGAAGGAGACTGGAGAGAAAATGGTACATGTTTATTAGTTGAGCTTTGGGGCTTAGTATGATGGTCCATGAGGTCACAAAGAGTCGGACACGACTAAACGACTGAACAACAACAACAAATGATGTTTGAATGCAGGTATACTTTATGGATTTGACTGACAGTATGGTTTAAAAAGTCCTCAATCTGGTTCACTCACTGCTTAAAGCTAAATCATTTAGCTATAGTTTCCTCAATTGGTGAGTGGCACAATGCTAAATTGCTATTCTGTTCTGTTCTGTTCTATTTTGTTATTCATTGTAATAGCAACATTTGTTCCTCCAAATAAGCTGTAGTGGTTTTTTTCATCAGCAGAGATGAGACACTTTTTCTATTTTTTTGCATCTTAAAATGCTTTTAAAAAAATTAAAAGTCAACCTGATTTTGGGGGGTTGGGAATATAAGCTGCTCAGAGTCTTTTTGGAGTCAAGTAGCCCTAAAACATAATAATAATAATAATAATAATAATAATAATAATAATAATAATAATAATACACCCATTTTGCTCCTGGAACATCCCAACCCTCCAAAATGCTAAAAAATGTTTGGAAGTTTACCACCACCTACTTTGTGGGACTTTCACCCAACCCGCTTTCTTCATTTGCCTTCTTGTATGGTCTCTTGTCCACTTGGGGCTTTCAAGGTTTTTGCTAAGTAGACAGCTTAAGCAGGTACTTGTTCATTTTGACTGAAATAAGTCAGAACTGGAGCAGGTTCGTTCCATACCAGATGAAGTTTTAGCATTTTTGTGTATTTGTCAGGTTTGGCTTTTTTCCTCTTCAAATCTGATTGCTGTTTCCTTTTCAGATTTGCTCCACAGCTTAAAAAAATGCAGCTTTATGTCAGTTCTGGTGTGTCAGTTAACTCATGGTGGAACTTGTTTAGCTTAATAAGAAGATAATACTGGTGGTAGTGATATCGCTACAAAGGTACCCCTCTTACATCTAGCTACTTTTTTTATAGGAGATCTGTCATGAAAAATCCAGAATACGAATTCTAGTAAGACACAAAAAATTGTCTGCTTTGTTAAAGGGACTCAAACAGAGGTTTTGAGTACAAGTAGTCCTCGTTTAGCGACCACAATTGGGATCAGCAACTTGGTTGTTAAGCGAAGTGGTTGCTAAGTGAAACCGTGACTATGCTTACAATCTTACTTCAGCTTTCCTTTTTTTTACAGACCTGCGAAGGTCGTAAATGTGAGGATTGGTCATAAAGTTACTTTTTCATCACCGTTGTAACTGTGAACAGTCGCTAAACGAGGACTACCTCTAACTTAATTGCCAGAGAGTATCATCTATGTAGCATGGGTGAACAACAGCACAATCTAAGAAGGCATGTTATGAGTGTGTTCTTCCAGTGCCCTTTTCTCAGCCCTATATTGAGGTAGGTTCAGCTTAGAAGGTGTATGATTTGACGTCTTGATTTACTTAGTTTTTTTAGCAAAAAAACTGCTGGGCATTCCGTTGAATTAAAAATAAATAAGATGGAGAACAGTGGCTGTTGTGGGTCTTCCGGGCTGTGTGGCCGTGTTCTGGAAGTTGTGGTTCCTAACGTTTCGCCAGCATCTGTGGCCAGCATCTTCAGAGGGCAGGAGCACAGACAGAAGCAAAATCTCTGTGCCCAGGTAGAGTGGGAATGTTCTATTTATAGAGCTAAATTATAGGAGATTAGGTGGGTTTTTTTTGTTGTGTTGAAATGTTAACGAGTGGCTGATGAGCGTGATTAGCATGTTCATTGTGAGAAGTATTCCCATGTCCTGGTGGTTGGACTGAGTTCATTGACCTTTTGCAGGCTGTGTTTTTCAGGACTGGTAGCCAGGTTTTGCTAATTTTTAAACTTTCTTCTTTTTTATTGTAACTGTGCTGGTGTTTGTGAATTTCAAATAGGTAGCTATAGGTTGTAAATCAAGAAATTCCTCTCTCAATCGCTGCCATTGAGAAAGCAAGAATGGGCTTCAGGATCCTACCACCTCTCACTGAAGGGAAAATATCGACAGCAGACACTAACCTTCCTCTTAACCAAAGTTTGCTTAAAAGGGCAACTTCACAGTTAAATGGAAGAGTTCTTTAGCTTCCATGGACATTGTGATGCCTACGGGTAAAGACGGTAAAGATAAAGACGAAAGAGGGAATTTCAATCTAAGGAAAGAGGACATATGTATTGTCGAAGGCTTTCACGGCCGGAGTTCGATGGCTGTTGTGGGTCTTCCGGGCTGTGTGGCCGTGTTCTGGAAGTTGTGGTTCCTAACGTTTCGCCAGCATCTGTAGCCGGCATCTTCAGAGGGCAGGAGCACAGACAGAAGCGAACTCTCTGTGTCATCATTCATTCAATCAATCATTGCCACTCTACCTGGGCACAGAGATTTCGCTTCTGTCTGTGCTCCTGCCCTCTGAAGATGCTGGCCACAGATGCTGGCGAAACGTTAGGAACCACAACTTCCAGAACACGGCCACACAGCCCGGAAGACCCACAACAGCCATTGAACTCCGGCCGTGAAAGCCTTTGACAATACATGGAGAACAGTCTTACTCAATTCCCTTTTAATATGTGCCCTAACCGTAATTGTCATTCCTCACCTCCCCAAGTGCTTAATGCATTACATTTTATAATAAAAAAGCAGGAATGGTACGAGTACATACCTCATGAGCACATGCCATTGTTAATCTCTGGTGACTTGTCACACAGAACAACTGGGGGCTTGCTTTGTTTGAAATGCTGTTTTCCAGACTGGGCATTATGTTGCTAGTGGGTATCTTGAACTTAGAGAAGGAATATTAAAATGCAATGAATAAAATGTTAAGTAACGCAAAACAAAAATGCAACTCCTCTTACTGTATATACTGTAGCTACCAGCAGGGGAAATTCTGTTATCTTTTAGTAGGAGTCAAAAAGGATTTACTGTATTTTGGAATTCAATTCCACCCCAAATTCACAAGGCCTCCTTCACCCACCCACCCCAAATAATTTGCTGGGGTATTTGAGATGGTTTTACATCCACATAATTGTGGTTCCCTAAGATCTATGTTTTAGGCCAAGAAGCTGCCGGGAATCCCAGATGCATTCTTAGATTTGCCCAAGTGACCATTAATGTGAAAACAGCCGATTGGCTGGATCTGTTGCAACTTGACAACCTCCCTGATTTTGTCGTCTCAGGCAGGCGGGAAGAAAAAAAATAGGGAAGAAATGTAGAAAACCCTGGATCTGATGCCAAATTGTGCTGGTGTGGGCTCTTTTTTTTTTTTTTGCAGATTACATGATGATACGCAGGCCTAGGTTGTATATATTCTGCCTACTTACAGCAAAGAATTCTGGCAAAGGGGAATTTTGGGATCGTTGCTTCTTGTCTATAAGGCAGGGCAGCGGAAGCCTACTTGGAACGTCATGTTTTGCAAGAGGAGGTCTATTTTTAATTTAAGCCGAATTCATGGCCTGCAGACATTTGTTTTACAGAATAGGGACCGTAGTTTGGTTCTCAGTATTTCTGCGCACCAAATGCTTTTCAACCCCAGCCACATAGGCAGCAACATTGTGAGTGTGATGGTTTTAACGTACAGGAATGCTGCACTGGCACGTGTCATGTTGCTTTCTTGGCAGTGGGGCTGGGTACGCCCTTAGCAGAACAAAGGCTCTTCCTGTGATTCTGACACGGCTTTGTGGCTAGTGAAGATGTGGCATGGAACATACGTGCACATCTGGTGCTGTTTAATCTGCTGCAGAAAACGGTTGGATATTTTGCTCAGGGCTGAAAAGGGAGCAGCAGCACAGATGCCTTTGGGGTAATGTCAGGGTGGGACAGCCTGCAGCAGTCCCAGACACTGCTGAACTATAGTTCCCTCCAGAGTGACCATTGGGCTGGGAATTGTGATTTCCCAACATCTGGAGAAGGCAAGGGGTTCGCCACTCTTGACTCATAACGTGGGTCCTGGATGAGCAATAGCAGCCAAGGGGCGTGGGACACAACTGCAAATCCCACCCATCCCCAATGGGGAACAGCATGAGGCTGGGTCCAGATGCTACATTGAGCCATAATGTAGTCGGCTTAATGTACTGTACGGACCCAGCAATTTTTGCTTTGTCAAGAAACCTTGATGAAAGCAAACCATGTTATTGTGATATGTGGATCCAGCCTGCATGACTGGGTTCACACACAATATAAAACCAGAATATAGTTTGTTTGGTCTTGTTGTCATGTATTGTGCGATCCCAGCCAATGCCTTGGCAAAGAAAGGTTTATGGCTTAGTTTGCTGTTTGCTTTGCCACTGATAGCCAACCCAGGCTGTTCCTTTTGTCCTTCAGACCAAAACAGGATTTTTGGCAGAGAATCCAGCCACAGCTGAAATACTGCGCAATCACCTCGCACCCCTCATCTTATTTGCTACAGGAGAGACTAAGAACTACCTGCACGCCAGGTATATAAAGTATGTCCTCTTTGGCTGTTGTGGGTCTTCCGGGCTGTGTGGCCGTGTTCTGGAAGTTGTGGTTCCTAACGTTTCGCCAGCATCTGTGGCCAGCATCTTCAGAGGGCAGGAGCACAGACAGAAGCGAAATCTCTGTGCCCAGGTAGAGTGGCAATGATTGATTGAATGAATGATGACACAGAGAGTTCGCTTCTGTCTGTGCTCCTGCCCTCTGAAGATGCCGGCCACAGATGCTGGCGAAACGTTAGGAACCACAACTTCCAGAACACGGCCACACAGCCCGGAAGACCCACAACAGCCATCGAACTCCGGCCGTGAAAGCCTTCGACAATACATATGTCCTCTTTCCTTAGATTGAAATTCCCTCTTTCGTCTTTATCTTTACCGTCTTTACCCGTAGGCATCACAATGTCCATGGAAGCTAAAGAACTCTTCCATTTAACTGTGAAGTTGCCCTTTTAAGCAAACTTTGGTTAAGAGGAAGGTTAGTGTCTGCTGTCGATATTTTCCCTTCAGTGAGAGGTGGTAGGATCCTGAAGCCCATTCTTGCTTTCTCAATGGCAGCGATTGAGAGAGGAATTTCTTGATTTACAACCTATAGCTACCTATTTGAAATTCACAAACACCAGCACAGTTACAATAAAAAAGAAGAAAGTTTAAAAATTAGCAAAACCTGGCTACCAGTCCTGAAAAACACAGCCTGCAAAAGGTCAATGAACTCAGTCCAACCACCAGGACATGGGAATACTTCTCACAATGAACATGCTAATCACGCTCATCAGCCACTCGTTAACATTTCAACACAACAAAAAAAACCCACCTAATCTCCTATAATTTAGCTCTATAAATAGAACATTCCCACTCTACCTGGGCACAGAGATTTTGCTTCTGTCTGTGCTCCTGCCCTCTGAAGATGCCGGCCACAGATGCTGGCGAAACGTTAGGAACCACAACTTCCAGAACACGGCCACACAGCCCGGAAGACCCACAACAGCCATCGAACTCCGGCCGTGAAAGCCTTCGACAATACATATGTCCTCTTTCCTTAGATTGAAATTCCCTCTTTCGTCTTTATCTTTACCGTCTTTACCCGTAGGCATCACAATGTCCATGGAAGCTAAAGAACTCTTCCATTTAACTGTGAAGTTGCCCTTTTAAGCAAACTCTGGTTAAGAGGAAGGTTAGTGTCTGCTGTCGATATTTTCCCTTCAGTGAGAGGTGGTAGGATCCTGAAGCCCATTCTTGCTTTCTCAATGGCAGCGATTGAGAGAGGAATTTCTTGATTTACAACCTATAGCTTTACACGTCAGATAATGCTATGCAAAACCCACTCTCCTTTGATGAAGGCCAAGATTATGCCATTTCGAAACAGAGAAAAAGGCAATATTATTGGGAAACAGCTTTGTCCCCCAGGCTATTGGATTCTTGAATGCCAAATAGGTTCTTTTAGGTGAAATATGTTGGATATGTAAAGAATGTATATTTTATAGTAATTATGGATTTTTATTAGTATTTTAATGTTTGACTGAAATTGTGAGTTAAAGAATGTATATTTTATAAGAATGTATATTTTATAAGAATGGGTATTTTACAGTAATTATGGTTTTTATTATTATCATTAGTATTTTATTGCTTGAGTGAAATTGTGAGCCAACTGCAACGAAATTTCATTCTATTGTGCACTTGTATAGTGTATAGTGGGATGACAATAAAGTTATTATTCTATTCTATTAACTTTGCTCATGCTTCTAAGAAACAGTTGGCGCCTCCTGGTCCCACTGAATCAAAGTTATTAGGAACATAGCCACTGACTTCTGAGGCTTGAACACAAGATCAAGTTATCGGAGAGCCTCTTAAGGCTAAATCCCTTAAACAAAGTTCACCATATGTCAAGGTTCCTAAATGAGGGGGGGGGGAACTCATGTGTCATGTTGTATGGTAAACATCCCCAGGAGGTTAGAATATGGGGCTTTGCAAGCGACATAGGAGTGGCTTATTATGGTTTTCCAAAATGTGCAAGCAGCTTCTCCACGGGGACCAATTTTTTACATATGCAAGGACACACTCAGCATAAAAACAACACTCTGTGCAGTCCCGGGTGCCAAAGCTTATGTTATTATATAAAGAGGTATGTATGCTGATGTATCAGCCTTAAAAACTTTAAAGGAATGTATAATGGACCCAACCTAGCCAAAATTAAGTACTTCCAAGTCCCGTAGATTTAATGAATTATATTCTCTAAATTCCAACTCAAACTGGGGGACCTCGTAATATTCCAGCTGTAGCTGGATTGAATTTGATGATGAATTTAAGAATGCATTTTGGAATTAAGCGATACAGTTCTTTGCCCGAATCCAGCCTTTGACAAAGGCTGAAATTCATGCACCCAACTTCAGACTCAGTTACTCTGGAGTAAACACAAATAGAAACAACCTGGCTGCAGACTACCTCTAGTTCTGTAGTTAGTTACAGAAGTTAGCAAAGATGGGACTCTTATCATCAGCTGTCAGTAACAGGCATGGGCTTCTTCATACAATGGTAGCTTATAACAGGCATCAAACTCAGGAATCCTTGATGCTAGGATGTAAATCTAAACAGCCAAATGCGACCATCCCTAGTTCGTGTAAATACACACAGGGTCCTGCTTTTTCTTTGGTGTTGCCCATAGGCTGTCGCCATTCAGTTGAGAAGCTTTTTCTAGGAACCTGCAGAACAGTTTTTGCGCACGAGGGTTCCTGTGCCCCGCCTGGTGGGGGGGTATGAATCCGCCCCCCCCCCCCCCATTCCACTTGGTTTGAACCGGCTGCCGTGGGTTTCCTGCTGTCAAGCAGCCACAGGCAGCTCTTGGCGCGAGAAGGAGTAGGTCAGCCTGTGGCTCGCGGAAACGTTAATCAGCCGTCTAGACGGGACTGGGTGCCCATCTGAGCCATCCTCGCCAGCGCCTGCCTTCAAGAGGACAGGCAGCGATACCAAGTCGCGGAGGGAGGGGGGAGGGGGAGCCGCGGCCGTTGCGCTAATCGACCCTTGCTCGTCCATTCCGCGGCCCCCCTCCCCGCCGCGTGGCTTTTGAGGGTCCCTCCTGGCCAAAGGGCGCGCGCCCGGATCCGCGAGGGTAGAAACGGGGGGGGGGGGGGGGAGAGCCGCGGCAAAGAGAGGAGGAAAGGGAAGGCTGGGGGCGGAGGATTTCCTTCCCCCCTCCCTGCCCCCCCGCCACCTCCCGTTTTTGGAATAGGTCTCGTTGTAGGCTTAATTCTTTTTCTTTTTTTCGTTCTGGTCCTCCTCTCTCGCGAGAAAAAAGGGCTCCGCGCGGACGATACTTGAAGAGGTGGGAGAGTTGGGGCGAGGGGGAGAGCGAGGGGGGAGAGGGGAGGGGACAAGGAGGTGGAGGTGGAGGAGGAAAAGCAGGCAAAGGCAGACCGAGCGAGGAAGGCAGGCAGGCAGGCGGGCAGGCGGGCGGGCGGGCAGAGCGCTGGATGTCGCGGCCCCCGTTGCAAGAGGAGCAGGAGCGGCGGCAGCGGCAGCGGCTCCAGTGGGTGCAGCTTCTTCCCGGCCGGTTCTGGGGTGCTTTGTGGGGGGAGAAAAGAAAAGCCGGGCGGGGGCAGCGGAGCCGGAGCGCCCTCTCCTCCTGAGGTGGCTGACAGGCGCCAGGCGAGCGCGCGGGCATCCTTTCGCTGAGGGGGGCGTTGCCTGCGCGCTGCCTGCCTGCCAAGGCGGACGGGGACGGGGCTGCGGCTGGGGCTGCTCTCCGTCTAACGGGGCGCTCTCGCCTGTCTTCCCCTCTCCGCCCCCAGGTTCTCCAGGGAGAGTCTCTGCTGAGTGCCCCGCGCTGCTCGGGCAGGCGAGGGAAGGAGCGAGGCGAGGCGAGCCCCCTTGCAGCGGCGCGGGCGCCATCCGAGCGCGCGGGGAAGCGGTGCCGAGCGGCCAGAGCTCGCAGGAGGACCGAAGAAGGAAGGAGCCCCGGCGCCCCGGCATCGCCGCCGACATGCGGCTGGGCAGGCTGCTCGTGACCGTCGCCTGGGGATTCTCCGGGCTGCTGCTTGCCTCCACCTCTCCGGGCGAAGGGGTCGCCGCCGCCGCGGAGGGCAGCTTGAGAGCCGTGGAGGGCGCCGCCTCCTTTGCCGCCGCGAAAGAAACGAACAGCCGGGCCAGCAGAGCCAAGAGAAGAGGGCAGGCGGGAGGCGCCGCGGGGCACGATGCGCTGAAAGGGTAATGGCCGGGACGGGGGCCCGGCGGGCCGGCCGGCTGGGAGGAGAAGGGAGGCGGCAGGGACCCCAGGCCTCCAGCGGGGTCCCCTTTGGGTGCATGGGGACCCCAAGGCCCAGGATCCCAAGCCAGCCGGCACCCTCCAGCTGTGGGGATGGGAGCTGTCAAGGCGGCTCTTCTCCCCCCCCCCCCACACACCTGGAGGGCACCTGGAGGGTTACGCCTCGCTGAAATCGGGGCCAGCAGATCCTTTGAATCCAGCATTCCAGAAGTCGAACCCGGGCTCTTCGCTCCTTAATGACAGGAGATATTTCTGCCCCACCTGACCTGCACTGAGTGACCTGGCAGGGGATGGAACCGGTGCCCAGCTTGGTCACTGCCTCTGCAGGACGCAGGGTGTGCTGTCTTGAAGGGAAAAGGCCTCCTGTGCTGTCCCTGGCCATTTTGCTAAAAAGGATGTTAACAGAGGTGGCAAAGGCAGCTGGAGTCCCAGGAAATGTTGCTTCCAGGTGGTTGAGTCAAATGGTCTGAATTAGTGCAAAACTGAGTTTCCTTGGATGCCAAGAAGTCCTGCAGCATCTTTATTGCAGCATGAGTTGTCCTGAAGTAGAGCTCACCTTTCTAGTTTTGACTGTTAGGCTGTGAGACGTTGATTAATATTAATATTTCAACTTAGTAGAAGAGGTGAAAGATCCCTTGACTGGGAACAGACAGCATTTGCTGTAGCTGCTGAGAAATTACATTACTATTCCCTCTTCTCAAGGAATACAATGTTTGCAGGCAGAGCTCCCTAGTTAGGGCTAGCATTCTTGCCTAAAAAGATATTGCCCTGCTAAGGGGGGAAAATCCTGTGTTCCTGGAAAACAGCTGCCAAAAGTGGGATTGCTGTATTAATTGAATGTGGAGAGGAGGGAAATGGGTAGTGGGTGCATCTTTTCGGTGCCCCTCAGAGAGGATTTCTTTAGATTCTGATTAACAGACGGGTTGCTAAGCCATGACAACTTCTATTACCTTTTGTACTTAGTTAAAGGGAGAGAATGTGATTTAAAACAGGTGGAATTCTTCCTATATTGTGCTTGTTGATCTTTCCATAGTTACATTTGGATACATACAATCTGATTTCAACACCAGCTATGTTAGTAAATAAATCTGGAGGGATTTGTGCAATCAGTTGCATCAAAAATGTTTGTGTTTCGTTTGCTAGATATGCTGTTGTCTCAAGCAGTTCTAAAGGTTATTGGGTCATTAATTTTCCCTGGTTTTTGATGTGCAATGGAGATCATACTGTGGTCCCAGTGGATTGTGCATATACTGTATATTTAGGCTCAGGAATTCTTCTCTAAGGCAGCTTAGTTAATAATCTTGGGATATATGTAGACTGAATGTGTTTGCCTTCATTAAGTGGATTCAGTTGCAGTTTAGAATTTGCATCTTGTTCTGTTTCTTTCTCTGGTAATGTGCTGTGGTTTGGTTTAGACTACAAAGCTGCTAACTACAAAGCTGCTAACCTAGACAGACTTAATAAGTAAGAGTAAGTCCTGTGGGATTTATGGGAATGTTCTTCTGAGTACACATGCATACAATTGTGCTTTTAAGTGGCTTATACAGGAAACATTCTGTCTTGACAGTGGGTTGGCTGTGACAACTTTTGGGGTCCAGATAGCCTCAAGTTTCTGCATCTGAATGAGGGATCAGAAAGGTCAACTTCCAAGAGTTTAATTGCAGTGGCAAAAGGGAAAAGTGCCTTTATACAAAGCATCCAGAGATTCTGGTGGGCTTTTCTTGCATATTTTATGAACAGACTCAGAAGTGGGCCTGGTTGTTGCCATGTTCTATATTGGCCTTGTTGTGACTTTGTGAAGAGGGACCAAGTGAATGTATGTGTGCAATGTGAAAGAGAAAGGGAGACTTCATATATGCATACAACATGTAAAGTTGTTGAATAGCAGGATCACTATGAAATCAGACATTTCAGTTTGATTAGAATTGCAAAATCTGGATTTTTGTATGGAGGATGTTACTGCTGGGGAGATTGTTCTGTGTCTATACATATATAATGGTGGGGAAAAGAGAAAGAAATAAGGCTGTGTTTTGAATTTCTTTAGCATCATTTTGGAAGTACATTGGGCTACAATAGTTACATACTTTCATTGCAATGTACTTCCTTTTGTTTTTGGCTTCTGGGTAGACCAAATGGGTCATTGGTCCATTTTGTGATATTTCACACTGGTCCTTTGACTGTCTCCCTTACCAATCCTTCAGGCTCCAAAGAGATCAAAACTCTGGCCAGAGGAAGACCGCTTTCAGAGAAGTTGAAAAATGTTTCAAGTCTCCTTAATGTAGCTAAGAGGAAGCAAAGGCAGAACATTTTTATTCTTTATTGTGGTTGTTTACTTTGCAAAGAATAAACTCTGCAATCCTAGACTAGAAAAGGCTCTTGTGTGGATTAATTCAAGTCTGCCTTTTGAAAATTACATTTAATGATTAAATGAAATGTTTAAAGATGAAAAATAGTCTATGCATAATTTTAAATGACATTCCTATGTCTCCCTTGTTTTGGGTTTTTTTCCTTGTTTGCATATTTGTATGGTTTATACTCTTCTGTGAACATGATTTAGAAGATCTTAAGAGTCTTGCATTGATTATCCCAGGAAAAGAGCCACTGAAGTAAATACTACTGCTGTCACTGGGCTGGGTTGGGGCCCTAAGTCTACAGTTCCAGTCATCCTCCTCCTCCTCCTTTTTTTTCCAGATTAGTGCAAGACTGTTTAGGATGTTCAAAGTGCATAAAGTGAGCTATGTTTTACAGTATCTTAAATGCCTAGAATTTAGGACTGTGCAATGCCTTGGATTTAATTCCAAAAAGAGTTATGAATGGGAGCACTTATCTACAGTCTTAAAAACAGCTACACCTTTCTCTGGCATCATGCAGAAGCTGCAGAGGGCAGCTGTGCAGTCCCAGAAAAAGACATAGCTGCTTTAAAGAGCTGCAGACAGACATTGCATTTGTCCTTTTCGCACTGTGAACACCTTTTTGGAGATGGAGCTGTTTCCTAAATCTAAGCTCTTTTCCTGAAGAAGGTGAACACTAAGAGGGAAGAATGTAATGGGGAAAAATGCAGGCTGCCATCTCATTGCCTAGATCAGAGTTTCTCAACCTTGGCAATTTTAAGATATGTGGACTTCAACTCCAGAATTCCCCAGCCAGCTAAGGTTGAGAAACAGTGGCCTAGATATAATACATATCTAGGAGGAGGAGGAGGATGACTGGAACTGTAGACTTAGGGCCCCAACCCAGCCCAGTGACAGCAGTAGTATTTACTTCAGTGGCTCTTTTCCTGGGATAATCAATGCAAGACTCTTAAGATCTTCTAAATCATGTAGGAGACTTATCTGGAAACTCAGATCATAGATACTTTCCATCACTGGCTATTTGTCCTGATTTTAACTAGAGATTTCAGAATTTGGACCTGAGATTCTCTGCCTATAAAATATGTGTTCTATTACTGAATTATAGTCTCTTGATCGATAAAGCTTCAAAGTTACAGGGATTGACCAGGTATTGTTTTTTTCTTTTTCTGTCCAGTCAGTAACCCCAATTTTTCCTTCCTTGTACAGTAAGCAAACAAACAAAAAACCCTGCAGAACTATTCAGTACTTATCATGGTATCTCTACCATAACCTCTCACAATGAGAATGAATGCCTGAATTACAGGGTCCCGAATTTATGCATTATGCTAAAACATCAGCCATTGCTTAAAAACCCCAATGGCTGGATTCACAAAATGCTATAAACCCAAACAAACCAAGCTACATTATTGCTTAATGCAATGTGTGAATTCCATCAATGTTTCTGACCCTATATTTGAGCCAACAGTTCAGCTACTCTATCTTCCAGGAAAGGTTAAAAGTACAGCTGGAGAATCAGAAGCTGAACAGCCCTTAACTCCTCTGAAAATTTTCAATAAACATCAACTCACACATGTAAGAATCAAGTCAGAAAATTTTCTTAAAACAGATGGAAAGATTTCTTCTCCTCCACCACCACCCACCCGCCGTTCTTTCTCTCAAAACTAGAGTTACAAGAAAACAAAAGTCGACCAGCATCTGCTAATGATTTATACAATAATTCTTAGGTCTCTGAATATATTTGGAGAAGAATGAACTCTGAGAAAAATAGAAAGAATATGTATCTTCTTACAAAATTTGAGCATGACACAATCAATGTTATTTTTCCCCAGTGGAGAGCAGAGTTAAGCACATATTTAAAGAATCCCTTCACCTAAATGGATGGGATGTTAGAAAACCCACGTTTGGTTGAATTGTACCATGTGTTTTCTCATCTTGGTTAAAATTGTCTAGCATTGCACATTCTCATTATTTAGTTGCAATATTTTCTGGACATTTTTCTATGGAGGAATAAAGTTGCATAAATCATCCAACCACTGATCTTTGAAGAAACAGACATCAGTCTCCATTTAATCTAGTAAAAGTTGTCCTGTGCCTTCCTGTTCTGTAAATATTTTATTCATTGTTTGAGGGGTAGGGGTTAGTCACAGAAACCTATTATGTTCACTTAATGATGTTAAATATTTACTTTCAAGAATACTAAGCTCAGAATTCCAATACATTCCAAAATGTCAGAAAACTCCAAGAACACTGAAGCCCAAGCTTGAAAACACTGTTATGGAATAATAAATTTGCTCATTTTTAAGCGTCACAAGACTCAAGTTTCACTGCAAAGGCTAATTCAACTCTGAACATGAGTGCCCAATTCTCACGCTCCCTCGGAACAAACCCAAAACGTTTGTTCAGTGTTCCCAGGAGCAAGAACATGGCCCATCTTAAAAGATGAGCTTGAGTGTGTATGAAGGGAGAGAGGGAAAGGACCAAATATATTATATCTAGGCCACTGTTTCTCAGCCTTAGCTGGCTGGGGAATTCTGGAGTTGAAGTCCACATATCTTAAAATTGCCAAGGTTGAGAAACTCTGATCTAGGCAATGAGATGGCAGCCTGCATTTTTCCCCATTACATTCTTCCCTCTTAGTGTTCACCTTCTTCAGGAAAAGAGCTTAGATTTAGGAAACAGCTCCATCTCCAAAAAGGTGTTCACAGTGCGAAAAGGACAAATGCAATGTCTGTCTGCAGCTCTTTAAAGCAGCTATGTCTTTTTCTGGGACTGCACAGCTGCCCTCTGCAGCTTCTGCATGATGCCAGAGAAAGGTGTAGCTGTTTTTAAGACTGTAGATAAGTTTCCAGATAAGTCTTCCTTTTTATGAAGATTGCAGGTAAACATGGTCAGAGATTGAACTGCTGTTCAAGACACAGGAATCAAACAGTGACATGAACAAAAACCACTTGAAATTTGCACTTATATCTGCCTAGTGTAGCACCCCAAAAACCTTAACTCTAACAATAACATCAACCATAACAATAAAATAATGCATGCAAATTTTGATCCTGTAGCTCAGAGCTTTCCAAACTGTGTGTCAGGACATGTTAGTGTGTCGGCTGCAGTGTCTGGGTGTGTCGCGGCTGCTGCTGCCTCCGAGCCCTGCCAGGATTGTGCGCAGGTCCTAGTGCCTGCCTTGTGCCTTGCTGCCTCCAAACCTGCTGTGATTCCGCGCAGGTCCTAGTGCCTGCCTTGTGCCCTGCTGTAAAAGTGTGTCACGAAATGATGCACGTCTAAAAAGTGTGTCACCAACATGAAAAGTTCGGAAAGCTCTGCTGTAGCTGCTAAAGAGGTCTGGAATTCAGGAGAGAAAGGGGAACCGAAGTAGAAATTCCAATAGTTAGGAAACTCCCAAGATTTTTGGGAAGCCTGGGCAAACTCTCCTCCTAAGCAACTTTCATAATTTGGGCCTTTGGAAGCGGCTTCCAGAGTTACCAGTCTCTTCTCTTGTATCCAAAATACGCTTACCTAATTATTACACCAGTGCTGAAAGGAATCAGGAGCGGAATGGGTGCAGCTGGTGGCATTTTTTAAACTTTCAAATATTTATATACCACCCACCAAAATATTTATCCCAGGGCAGTTCACAGTATAATTAAAGCAAAGCAATAATATATTGTTTACATAATGAACTGCCCAGGGATATACTGCAGTGTAAATGAAACATATACTGTAAGACAGTTTAAGATATCTGTATTCTCACTAGCACAATGTATACTTCAATCAGATTTTTTTTTAAGTTCAAAGCAATAAACACCTGAGTAAATATGTCAATTTGAGGCCTGCAACTCCTTGAGGAGGGGTTTTGCAATCAAGGTAGCATATAAAAAAGAACCCTTGCTGCAGATAACTTGTTCATGAGCGCGCACAAGGGCTGGCAGTTTAACTAACATCGCCCAAGTCCCAAATGAATAAGAACAGTGTGATTTAGTGGTTAGGGCAGTGTTTCTCAACCTTGGCAACTTTAAGCTGTGTGGACTTCAACTCCCAGAATTCCCCAGCCAGCTTCCCAGAGTTGTTGGGAAAACAACATTGAAGAATGCAATTACCTGTATGTCACCTTCAGCTACAGGAGAAAAGACAGGATATCAATTTAACCAACAAAGATGCCAGACAAGGCACACATCCAGACAAAGCAGCAGTTTACTATGTATTAAAGTTGTTTCTGAGGAGTTTAGCTTTAAGTCTTCATTATAGCTTCTTGCCCTTAGCTGAAATAGGACAAGCCATGCTCATTTTAAGAAAATGTAATTGGTATATAGTAGGATTCAGATCGTCCTATTCTTGCCTACAAAATATAGTTAAAAACTTCCTCTGCCTTCTGAGGTCCAAATCCCACTTGTTTTGGTAAAAGTTGGTCTCTTGAATATTTCAGTGGTAACTTTAATATTCCAATTTATAATTGAGGCTTACGGTTTTTCGTTTTCCAACCAGTAGTTACCACTAAAAGCCTGCTGTTGAAGATCAGTCTTACCATATTGGTAAATATTGGTTTAGGCTGGAAGAAACCTCAAATGCTTTTTTTCCCCCTACTTCTGGCTGGTGCACCTGACTGGCAGCTTTCATCACACCCTGTGCCATGCTGTGTACCCAAGTAGAACAAGATGGCAAGCTGCCTTTTGGCTTGGAAGCAACAACAACAGAAAAAAATTGAAGAATTTCAGGAAGTGTTCATCTTCAGCTCAACAGCTATTTGTCAATGAATAGTTTGTGTTTATGCCATGTACTTCCAGATATTTGAAAGAACCAGAGCTCAGGTCCTTCCCCACCCTCACAATGTAAATAAATCCAAATGTTAAAGCTAAGCTTTTTTTTTAATTGCTTCCCTGAACTGACTTATGGATAGTTAAATAGTCACATATCTATAAGGCTTTTGTGTTGCTTTTGGATAACTAGAGTAAACCGCCCAGAGTCCCCTTTGGGGGAGATGGTGCGGTGATAGAAATTGAAAAATAAATAAAAAAATGTGAACTGCTGAGACATTATTTAATGCCCCTTCTGCAGTCAGTGGTTTGCTGGTATTAATAGTAAGAGGATCATAATGTTTTTTGTCACATTTTTTGGAGATTCACACTTTTAGCTTGTTTTGTGCTGTGAGGAATCCAACATGGTAGCTGTCCAGCCTGGCATGGAACTAAACAATCACTTCTATGTATTCATATGATGGTGGGATAGAAGTGGAAGGACTGAAAATAAATAATCCCCATTGTCAGTGGAGTAAATTAAAACGGTAACAAGCAACTGTTATTAGCATTAACTTGATGGTAGGGTCTGGAGAAAGAAGGGGAATGATTGGTGGGGTGGGGTCATCTGCAACAGGTTTTGAACCAGTTTTTGAAAATTATTTTTGGAACTCAAGAAGCATTCATGAGATTTGCAGGCAATATATTTAAATCTAATAAATGTAATGCAGTGTAGATCTGCTTAATTTGCCTGCATTCTGTGTTTATAGACCAGGCATGGACAATTCTCATTCTAATAAAAAGTTCATATTTATTGTGTGTTTTATTTATAGTAGTTTAAATTGCTTATAAGTTGCTTGGGGAGGATTGCTATCTTAAAATGCAGGATATAAATAATAGTGATAAATAATAAATGTCCGCATCCTTATTTATGAACCTTTAGAGCATGCAGAGATTATGATGTTGAAATTCAGTGGCAAATCTCTTATCAAGGGGGATGTGGTTGCTTCCTGATTTTCAGTAGAAAAGAAAAGAAAATCTATGAGTTGCTGATCTACAACTGCTAATAAAGTTTGATTTGATTTGATTCCGTGTGTTAAGCATCCAGGAGATTCACGGGTATAAGTAATCTCTTCTAACCCCCCCCCAATAGATGAAAACATGGGCCCAAAATCCTGTTCCTGCCTCTTGGTTTTGGACCTTGTCTTCAGGAGGTAACCTTCAAAGAAACTTATCAGAATACCCTACAAACATTTCAGTGAGAGGGGAGCGTGAATTTCTTGCCATTTTCACCTGTTACATTGACTGTTACTGAATTAAATTTGTAACCACTGTTTATTAATGAGGATCTTTTTGTTCCGTTCTTGGCAAAAGACCATTCAACAATATGTTTCTTTTGATTCTCTGGTTTGCTTAGTACAAATTGCGACTTGCTTCTTGTTTGGGCTACATATGTCTGTCTTGAGTGACTTTTGGAGAACAACTTGACAGCAGAATTGTGTTATGTTACATCTGGTCGCTATTATGTTCTGATTGATTGATTGATTATGTGCCATGATTCTTAGTGATCATATAGATAGACTTCCTCTAAGACAATCTGTCCCAGTCCTTCAGATCTTCCAATTCTGTACCCATTGCCATTGTAGCTGAGTCATCCTCTTCCTCTCTTTCCTTCAATCTTTCCCAGCATTATAGACTTCTCCAGAGAGTTAGGTCTTTGTATGACATGTTGTGTTCTAGTCCCATGTAACGTGTTCAAACTACAGAGAGTAATTGTTGCTTTCACATCAAAGCCGATGAAACATGTATAAATACATATAAGGTATCTAAGAAATCAAAGCTGGGTTCATACATCATACTAAGCCATGACATTTCTTTAGCTGGCTATATAAACCACGAATTAAGCTTAATGTGTGAATCCTGCCAATTGTGAGTTATTCATAGGCTGACCATATTTCCTTGAGAGAAAAACAGGACCCTAACCTACCCATGGGTCGCCAGACAAAGTGGGCATGCGGGCGCGCAGGCGGGTGCGTGCGCGCATGGGTGCGCTTCGCCGCGGGAACTTTAAAAAATGGGACAAAATGGATGTTTTTCTTAAAATGACGGGACGGTCGGGAATTGTTTAAAAAACAGGACTGTCCCGTTCAACCTAGTTGAACAGCCTAGTTATTCAAGAACTGTGGAACATATGGTGGGCTACCAGAATTTTGAAATTAAGAAGTGATGCTGTAACTGAAATGTTTCACTGACATTTGATTAAGAGTTTCTATTGAAACACAGTGGTGCAAACAACACTATGTCCATTAGTCAGTGTTAGTTGTAGTGTTTTATCAGAGACAGAACTGATTTTTATACTGACACGGGGAACATGCCCCTAAGAACTGTTGCCTGTATTTCACTGAGAGTGAGAATGGCACCCCTCTGTCAGATTGAATGAGATCTTCACATTCCAGCATTGCTAGGAAGTTTCTGTGACATGCAGAGGTCCCTCGTGTTGAGTAATATCAGTTACCGTATTTGGCTATTCCCAATGTGATAGAAACTGAGGTCAGCAAAGCATTTGGCAATGCAGGCTTTCATTCTGAATTCCTGACTTTCATCCAGGCCTTACAGCTGCAGAAAACCCTGTTCATGTCCTTAGCTCTTCTGCCACTGAATGGAATGCTGTCATAACCCTCTCTTCATTAATGGCTAAGTGTTTCCTTTGGGACCTGCTAGTAATTGAGCAAGAAGGTAATGAGGGAGATATAAATGATGGAGAGATGGTGGTGTGTGGTGTGTGTGAAAGGAGTTGCAACAAGCAATGGATTAGTTTGCCCCTTGCTCTTAAATAATGAAGAGCACAGTTATATTCTGTCCTCTAGTATAACACAGCAGTTAAGTTGCCAGAATGCAATTAGGAAGATCCAGGTTCAAATGTCTACTTGACCCTGAAGGTCAACAGGAGATTTTGGGCCAATCATTCTCAACCTAGCTATTTCATTGGATTTTCAGATGAAATCTGAATATAAATATAAATATAAATTGAATATAAATTGAACAATAAATAAATAAAAAAATCAAAATTTTATGATGGCCATTGACCAGAAATCCAATCTATTAATTGAAATTTAATAGATAATAAAGCATTCAATATTTTTGCTTTGATAGCAAGCTCCATAGAGTTATTGTGGGGGTAAAATAAGGGGGGTCTATCATTACAATTCCCAGAAAAAAAGCAGATGGCAACAACAATTAAAAAAAAATCAGGATATAGGCCTCTTACTCTGTTAGACACAGCATGCTATGCTTGGTTAGTTTTAACCTTGGTTAAGGAGTGTAGGAATTCTAGGATAGTAGTACCAGAACTCCACGCAGCTTCTTATTAGTATATAGTAGAAGCGTTCCCATAAACTTACACAAGGCTTAATCAGTTCAAAACACAAAATAAACACACTTCACACGTTAATGTAAAGTTACATAAAAAAGAGTTTACAATTTTATTGTAACTCACAGTTCCTTAGTAGAAACGGTCCATGCGTGCAAGCAAGTGGTTCTGACCAAACCCACAGTCTTCATTAATGTGGCCCTGCTGCATGGAAGTATGAGAAATGTGGGAGCCATAGCTGGCCCAGGCTCCTTGGTAGGAGATCTGAGCAGAAAGAAAAGGAAGAGAAGGGAACAGGAAACAGGAAACAGGGATTCAGCCCCTCCCACACAAAGCAAGTAAGATCAGGTTACAGCAGAGGCTGTCTCCTCCTTCGAGCCTGTGTGTGAGATGTGCTTGGTTGAAACCCGATCTCTAACAAGGAGTTGTGCAAAATCAGCCCATGTGGGTCTTTAATGGTTCAATGTATTGTGCAAATGCAGAACATGAATTCATTAACACAATCATTGAGTTGATAGACTGTATTAAGCCATAATGTAATTTGTTTGTTTTTGGCTTAGCCTGTTGTGTGAACTTAGCAGCTCTGACTCTAAATCTTATAGCTTAACTTTATGTGTCAGTGAAACTAATAGAGCTTATTAAATAATGCATGGTTAAAACAATGGCATAGCATGACTGAAAAAGTTTGGCTTAATGTTATGGGTGAATCAGGCCACTATATCTTGTTCAACAAACCATGGTTAAATACTAATGCACTGTGTGTATTAATATAACATGTGGCAAACCACAATGACTACTAGCCCTGGATTCATGGTTAGGTACTGGATCAATACATTGAAAGGAATTTTCTGTGACAGAAATTTCAAACACTAACTTGCACAGGCCAAGCAGGGGTAGAGAAAAGGGAATGATAAATTAGGAAAAGTCCATTTCACATGGTAAATATATGATTTGTGTTTAAAAATATGTCACGATTTAGGAGACTTAGAAGCAATCACCACTTCTTTTGTAAGATAAACATTTGTTTTACTGTGGCTGGGCCACAGAGGACCAAATGCTATCTCACATATAGGTAGTTGTTGGTTTGTGTGTAATGTTGTGAAATTAAGTGGTTCTCAGGCCCTCTAGAATATAATTACTCCAGGCCATGATGATCTGAGAGCCAGATTTGATCCCATAATGACAGTGTAATTAGTGTAATTATAAAAACAACTGGTTTTACAGTTATTGCAGTATACAGAAAGAAGATGACAAGGAGACAAATTGTTTTGATTAAAAGTATAGTTTGCTTTTTCCCAAATATAAGCAAGGGGGGGGAAAAATCACTGCTGTAGACATGCCAGCTTTGACATCTTGGTAGAGAATAACTTGGTGCACTGAAATCCCTTGGCATGGAAGTCAGATCCACACATGCGGTGAAAAATGATGGGTTATCTCTGATTGTCCACTGAATGGGGAAAACACATTTGCTGAACGAAGAGATCAGAGCTCTTCCTGTATGCGAATCTCACTCACGTTTCCCCTGTTGGAAATAGTCTGCCGATATGTACTGTATATACCTGTACATTTTCTCCATTGTGCACATTAATTACATTCTGAAGTGAGGCAATAACTGTAAGAGCACCAAATATTTGTAAAAACAATGCAAGTTTCGAATTTCCAAGGATTATTCATCTCTCTACGACAGAGCTTTCCAAACTTTTCATGTTGATGACACACTTTTTAGACTTGCATCATTTCGCAACACACTCTTACAGCAGGGCATAATTTCGCGACACACTCTTACAGCAGGGCACAAGGCAGGCACTAAGACCTGTACAGAATCACAGCAGGTTTGGAGGCAGCAAGGCACAAGGCAGGCACTAAGACCTGTGTGGAATCACAGCAGGTTTGGAGGCAGCAAGGCACAAGGCAGGCACCAGGACCTGCGCGGAATCCTGGCAGGACAGGTTTGGAGGCAGCAAGGCACAAGGCAGGCACTAGGACCTGCGCGGAATCACAGCAGGTTTGGAGGCAGCAAAGCACAAGGCAGGCACTAGGACCTGTGTGGAATCCTGGCAGGGCTTGGAGGCAGCAGCAGCCGCGACACACCCAGACACTGCAGCCGACACAATAATGTGTCCCGACACACAGTTTGGAAAGCTCTGCTCTACGAGATACAGAAAAAACAAGAAACTGGGTGGGTGAGGAAAAAATGTAACCGGTATTCAAACCATGTACAGTATGTACCATCTCACTATCTTAGATGAACTGTGACCATGTATGTAAGACATACAGAGTAGATTTGGGTAGAGAGAGAAGTCATATTAAATTGCACCAAGGGATTTCTCAGCTTGAACCACGCAAATAATTGTTAGTGCCCCATTTTTAGAAATATAGAATCCAGTTGCTCAAGACCAAACTCACTTGCATTTCTTGTGAGATATACAAATCTCTCAAGCTGTAGTGGGAAGTGCCAGCCTCCAACATTTCTGAAGCTGAAATGGCAAGTTACTGATTCCTGCTTATTTCATTAATGCCGGCAAGATAAAGTGAGATAAAGTCAGAGAATATGTGCCTTTTTTTAAGTTGTAAAGCTGGTCTTTGGTGAATATAGAGATGCATCTTTCATGGCAGAGGATGACATGCCATCTTATTGTATTTTTAAGCCCTGCTGCCTACTCTTTGGGTAGAATCGCAAATACAGTGATCTTATATTTCAATGTTTCCTGAATTTAATATTCTTGCAGGAATTAATCTGAGTTTATTGAAGATTAATTCTATAGCTAGTTTCATAATCAAATCTCAGCCATAGGATTTACAATGAAAAGCAGCGTCTCTTCCTTCAAGATTGTGTAGAACAGAGCTTTCCAAACTGTGTGTCGCGACACAAAAGTGTGTCGCCACACACAGTCTGGTGTGTCGCCACACAACCCGGAAGCGCTGATCATCATCAGCGCTTCCAGGTTTTCCCGCGGCGACACACCAACTGCAGCGCGCAAAACCCAAAAGCAGCAGCAGCGCTTCCAGGTTTTTGCACACTGCCGCACTTCTGGGTTATCCCGCGGCGACACACCAACGCCGGTTGGTGTGTCGCCGCGGGAAAAACTTTGGAAAGCCCTGGTGTAGAAGTATGCAATACTTTTTAGCTGGTGAGCACATTTTGAATGTTATGATCTTATCATGGATGCTTTCACAAAGTAGCTGGCCTGGTAACCGTGACTAGTCACAAAATACTCCGCTAATAGAAAGCAAATGGTCAGGTTGCTTCTGGATACCCTCTTTAAACGCCTCCCCCTTAAGGTTCTCTACTGCATTAGTTTATCTTTGCCTCCTCTTTGAGCAGGTGGGTACGCTTCTAAACAAGGCAGATGATAGATGGCTTATCATACTTGTTTTTAAAGAATGCCAGTGGGATTTTGACGACATTCTTGTTGATAAAGATGAAGAGAGGAATAGCTGCTTTGCTTTACAGCAGGGGTGGGGAACCTTTTTTCTGCCAAGGGCCATTTGGATGTTTACAACCAGGGACCGGGGGGGTAGGGGGTGGGGTTTCTGGGATTTCCGCGGACCGGGGGCTGGAGTTTGCGGGCGGGAGCCAATCACAAGCACTGGGGGCGGGGTTTGCGGGCGGGAGCCAATCATATGGAAGGGGCGGGGCTTGCAGGCGGGAGCCCCGCGGGCCTTATATGGCCCGCAGGCCTGACGTTGCCCACCCCTGCTTTATAGTGTATCCTTTTCCTATCTGTTTATTTTGATTAAAAAAAGTTGAACCAAAACCTAAAGTCAGGTGGGGGGAGATTCCAAAAGTGCATAGATGTCCACAGGGACCAAGTTCCCTACTCATGGGGTAACAGAAGCTGGTTTCCATACTTCAGAATTGGGGAGAAAGGCTTCCAAATTTGATGGCATAATTTCCAGAGATTCTTCATTTTTCAGTAATTCAGACTTTTAAAAACAACACTAAGATAAGTAAGGAAGCTTTGCAAGTGTTTGATGGTCTGGGGAAATTGGTACCCTTATAGAAAGACAGCAGCACAAACGTAAATAAGCACTGTTGTTTGTTTGTTCTTTTTTCACCTTGAAACATGATGTTAAGACCTACAGTATCCACTGTTTTTTTTCCCCTTTCCCAATAAGTATTCTGTCTGCTCTAACAGCTGTTGTATGTACAGTAAGTGTCAGCTCTGGCTCATATTAAATCTTCTAGACTAGACCAATTAGCCCAAGAGGAGACACCCGTGTTTATAATTGGCACACTTTTACTTGCACACTAAAGGGTGAAGATGCAAGTCCTGAAGATGCAAGCATACTCAAGTTATTAACTGGTGTGGCTGGCAGAAATTAATTTGCACCAAGGCTTGCTTTTGCTGCCAAGTGTCAGAAATATGATTTATGTAGTAGCAATAAAAAAGATAACTGCCTAGTAATAGTTCAGCCTAGGTCTGGGGTGAAGGGACGAGCCTTCCAGGTAGATGTCAGTGATTCCAGACAAGGATGAACTGTTATTTTCCTTTTTAATTTTCTTTAAAGACATTTTTTAAAAAGTTTCCTTCCAGTTGAGCTCAGTTCCTGGTGCCTTCATAGACGAAGCCACGCGGTTGCTTGGCAACAATACAGTATTCCCAGTATTATTATTATGGTTGATTGCACAGTCAGCCAGATGTTTAGACTGGATTTGGCATTTTTGTCCTATTATTATTATTATTATTATTATTATTATTATTATTATTATTATTTACTTCCCAATCTACCCTAGAGTTCTGGCATTTCCTACTGGACTCCCATCCAAGGCTGGACCCTGCTTATCTTTATTTTAGACCAACTTGAGAACCTTTCTTTAAAACAGTCCAACTACTTGGTTGATTTAAAATACTCTGGTGACTGGCTGGTGTCAGTCTTTGACCTTGGAGAGGTGGAGGCCAGCTAGAGATTGCTAGGAATATTCAAGCGGTTGTGCCATCTGGGAGTAAGTAGCCATGCCAGTGTTTTCTGACATGCATTTTTTTTAAAGATCTCATCTGCACGCTTCCTCCTTAAACATTCATTTGCCCATTATTAAGTGTGTGTGCACTCTCTCTCTCTCTCTCTGCTGGTTTTCAGATTCTATCTTGCCACCATGTCTAGTCTCCTGAGCTTAACTTATTCAATTCTCACAGTTTTGCCAACTTCTGGTGGAATACTTCTGCCTCAGGCAGAGTTTGCAATGCTGCCAGCAGTTGCTAATCTTCAGTGAGCTGACAGGCAAAGTCTCTTGCCCAGAGTTTGGGTTTTGTTGGGTTGCAGGAGTTGTGGGATAGATGATTCAGTGCTTCCTAGTGGGGTATCTTTGCCCCAAGGAGGCCTTTGGGAGATGTTTTCATTGCAATGTGCATCTTTTATGGATACTCCTGTGGAACCAGATAGTTTTGGATCAGTAGATTTCAGACTGTCTTCCAATGCTGCTTAAATCCTATCGGATCCGAGGTAAGCAAATCCTGTTATTTTGGTGACCTTCCTGGAATGGGGGCCTGGGTTATTTTCCTATTCTGTTAACATGCAAAAGAGGTTCTTTATGTGCTTTGGAGACAGTTTTCCAGGTCCCACACATGAAGGGTATGATTTAGTATTTTAAATTATCAGTACTTTTCATCCAAGTACTTTTTCATCCAAGTATGGCAGTGCTTTCTAAAGCGCCGCCATTGGCGACTCACCAATGGTGGCAGCGGCAGTAGCAGCGCACGTGGGCGGGGGCGGGGGCATGCAAAGCTGTGAAGTATGGTTTCCACCCATATTGGGCTAGCGGAAAAAACTGGGAAATTACTTTGCAAGAAGATGGAAAGAGGAAGAAGGGAAAACTAAGGGGTTCTAACAAAAGTTCTCCCCATAGCCCTTTTGGAATCTTAAAAAAGTGACCTATCTTACCAAACATAGTAGTGTGTGTGCAAAAGCATATATGTAACAAAACGTCCCCAGATGCAATGCACAAGGGTTTGGGGGTGGTCAACGAGGGGGCTTTTTTAGCAGGCAATTCAGCACATAAAGACTTCTTAGAAGGAATCAAGCATGAGATGCACTAGCTTCACAAATTGTGGTTGGACTGTTTTCCAGAGTACGATGCAAAGCAAAAGAGCCACTGTAGCTTGGTGGTTATAATTAGAGAGCCAGTTTGGTCTAGTGGTTAAGGTGCTGGGCTAGAAACCAGGAGACAAGAGTTCTAGTCCCGCCTTAGGCATGAAAGCTGGCTGGGTGACCTTGGGCCAGTCCCTGTCTCTCAGCCCTAGGAAGGAGCCAATGGCAAACCAGGAGACTGAGAGTTCTAGTCCCGCCTTAGGCATGAAAGCCGGCTGGGTGACCTTGGACCAATCACTCTCTCAGCCCTAGGAAGGAGCCAATGGCAAACCAGGAGACTGAGAGTTCTAGTCCCGCCTTAGGCATGAAAGCCGGCTGGGTGACCTTGGACCAATCACTCTCTCAGCCCTAGGAAGGAGCCAATGGCAAACCAGGAGACTGAGAGTTCTAGTCCTGCCTTAGGCATGAAAGCCGGCTGGGTGACCTTGGGCCAGTCCCTCTCTCTCAGCCCAACTCACCTCACAGGGTTGTTGTTGTGGGGAAAATAGGAGGAGGAAGGAGTATTAGGGTATGTTCGCCGCCTTGAGTTATTTATAAAAAAGATAATAATAAAGGCGGGATAAAAATTAAATAAATAAATAAATAAATAAATAAATAAATAATCCCTGCTTGGGCATGGAACACACTGTGAGACTGAGCCAGGCTCTACCTCTCAGCCCAGCCAACCTCATCCAGTCTCTGTCTCTCTCAGCCTAAGCCTTGTCATTGTACTGGAAAAATTAAGGAGGATCTCCACGGGAGCCACCTTGAACTTTCAAGAGAAAAGACAGGATAGATCCCCACAATGGAAGAATGGATGGTTAAATTAATGGAACTGGCACAAATGGCCAAGTTAACAGCATTGATAAGAGAAAATACCGTGTCTGGATTTGTTTCTACTTGGAAACCACTTTTGGACTATTTGCTTGTATCTGAAAAAAAATGAAACTTTGATTTTGGGTTTTGACGATTAAATGGTTTGATTTTATAATGTAGTATATAATGTTACTTAAGGTTTAATTAATGGTAAGAGAATACATTTGTATAATGTGCTTTTATATCTGTGTTGGAGAAGGTCGGAAGTCACTTTCTATATTTTCTGTCTGTTTTGGCACTTTTATATTTTCTGTTTTCTTTAGTTCTGTATTCTGTCTTTTCTGTATTCTATATTTTGTGTTTTAACTATACTTTGAAAATTAATACAGTTCTATATAAAAAAGATAGGATAGAAATGTAATACAGTAATGGACAGCAGCAGCAGATAACCATAACATCAACAATAATAAGAGGAATGAAAAGTTAGCTATGATACTTTTTTCTTGGCTGATTTTTTTTTCTTAAGTAGAAATCCCTACAAGTGCTTCTCATTCCAATAGTTCTGCACCAGTCTCCAAGCCCTATCAATGGGTAGTGGTAGTTCAAGAAGCTACGTCTTTCCATTGGCTTTTGGTGGGAAGTTTGTTTGTTTGTTTATTTATTTATTTATTTATGGTTCGATTTGTATTTACCACTCCATCTCCCCATAAGGGGACTCTGGGCGGTTTACAAGAATCAGCAATTAAAATTTAACAATTAAAACAACATATATATAGTACTCTCTAATACAATAATAATTAAACTAAATATAAAATCCAGGATGTGATGGGTCGATGTTTAAAAGGGCTCTATGGCACCAGCCATCCCCAAGAGGAGCTGTTCCCCGCCCCTCCCACGCAAGGCGGCAGAACCAGGTCTTTAAGTTCTTTCTGAAGGCCGGGAGCGATGGGGCCTGCCTCACCTCCGGGGGTAGCATATTCCAAAGGGTGGGTGCCACTATCGAGAAGGCCCGCTTTCGAGACCCCGTCAGGTGAAATTCCCTTACCGACGGGATCCGCAGCATGCCCTCTCTAAATGACCGAGTGGGACGGTTCGACGTTATGGGGAGTTTATTGAAATTGAATGTGTAACATTCCTTCTTTTATGAACCCTGCAGCGGTTAAGCTCTATGGTGTGTGAGTTAGAGAAGCTCCCCCCACCGCCTTTTTTTAAAAGGGAATTTGTGCGGACGAGAACTACAAGCAGGGGAAGAATTAGTTAATGGAAAATAAAGGACAGCTGGACTGAGGAGGCGGAAGTCATAAACTCTTCTGATAGAAAGCCAGCTCTCACATAGAAAGGATATAGTTGGCATAGCAGTGGAATTTGGTCTACTGATCATCCTGCTTTCTTAAAAGTTTATAGCATATTTCATCATTGTCTTGCTGCAGGATCCTGTATGATTCAACCCTTTTGTTTGGTGATATTCCAGCCTCTTGAGGATCCAGCAAACAAGGTGGAAACACATTGAGAGAGAACGGAATAGGGGCCAAGCGCAAGAAAACTTATTTGGGGGCTTCAAGATAAATAACGAGCCTCCTAAATTGTGCTCAGATATAAATTAGCACATAAAATAAATTAGCACAGATTCAGAAAATTCATGAATTCTGATTCACTGGGTACTAATGGAAGATTCCAAACACTTTATTGGGGCAGTCCCACTGTGTAAAACATGTTAGAGGCAACCCATCTGTCATGTTACAAAAGTATGTATAATTGGGCTGAATCCTAGCAATTGCACCCTCTTGTCTTCCAACATGAAATTCCATAACTTTTGGGAGAAGTTTTCATTAAATTTATTTTCAATGTCAAAATATATGTAAGCTGCATATATTTCGAAGGTTGGCAATTAACGTGCCAGATGAGCTGAAGAAAGCGCTAGACTGGTTTTTAAATGGCCTGTTTCTAAAACGCAGTTGTTCATTTTGATTTAGAATGGATTTCCTTGGCCACACTGTTTCTGTGAAATTACAAGTATGCTTTAAACCAAAACAACTCCATCATGCATTTGAGTGTGTATCGTATTCTTTCCCCAGAATTCAGCAATAAGTACCATTTCCTATATTGATAAGAATCTTGTTTCCCTAGGCAGGAAACAAGGGTAGGATATCTTTGCTTACCTTATTGGCTTGAAGCATTGGAGTAGTGTTTGGCACTGATAAGAGGGTAATTCCAAATGAATTTGGACTGCTCTAACTATGCGGAGGGGGATGTAGCTGAAACACAATGGAATCTTTTATAGGTAATACATCAGTGGCCTGAATTAGCTTTTGTTGGGTTTGTGGGTGAAATGAACTAGGTGGTTAGAGTTTCAGCAATGTTACTATGTTAGAATCATTGGCCTTGTTGACTTGGGAATATGAAAGTTGGACTCTGATGAATCTGAAGGATAGTCACTTTGAGATGGCTAGTCAACATTAGCCCTGTATATCAGAAGGATATAATAGTTGCTTCTTTGTTTGATAAAGATTCATGACATTGCTATGTAAAATCCAGCTGAAAGTTTTTATTTTATCAGTGAAGGGACCTGCCTCTCTGCCAGATCATAGAAAAGCTGTTACAAAGAAAAATAGCAACTCTTCACCTTAATATACTCAGGGATATATTGGTTCTTAACTGAACCCCCCCCCCCCCCCCAGCATGCTGGAATTTATGTAACTTCATCCCATTCATTTCAATAAATCTTGCTAAAGAGAATTCTGAGAATCATGCTTGGAAAAGAATCACTTTTGGTTTTAGATAGCAGCCAAAGCTGCTGAAAAGCTCCATATAAGTTGGACTATACTGTATGTTTGGCTATCTGTAAATGTCTATAGCAAGCCAAGTTTGCATCAAAGTGATGATAAATGTGCAGTAACATCATGCTCTTGTATTTGCGTCTTGTTATCTGATTTTAAGTATGTAACCCCCATAAGTTGCACCTGATATCTGATGTAAGTACATAAGCCACACGGAAGTATCAAAACTTATTTTGTGACACTATGAAGCTTGTTTCATCATTGGAACAAATGATGGTATCCTAAATAGGTATCCTAAATAATAGTTTTATATAAATGTGCACAATCCTTTAAAAAGATTGTGGTGTGAATTGTTGACTATGAGTGGAAAATGCAGAATTCCTATAATGGCTTAATACTGTATGTGTATTATAGGTCTGTGTTCCTGCATTTCACTAGGTTGGTATTAACCATAGTTTGTTATTTTGGAGCTTACTATATTTTGTGAACCCCCACTATTTGGTTAGTTTATGATTCGGTGTATTGTCAATCCTAGACAATGGGTTAATTTAGTTACTAGATTATGAATCTGAAGAATGATAATATTTCTCTCCTTTTCTCTCTCTTGCAGACCTAATGTATGTGGATCACGTTACAATGCATATTGCTGTCCTGGGTGGAAAACTTTACCTGGTGGAAATCAATGTATTGTCCGTAAGTTGTTATTTTTGCTGTTTTTATTAGCAAATGCCTCAGTCGTTTACTTTTTAAAAATCAAACTGTGTTATGAGTTGTTTTTACAAAGAAGTTTTGTGTTGCCCCTGACATAAATGAATTCATTTTTCTGGTTATTTCAGTACCATTTGAATAACATTTCGTTTACCCCACAGCTAAATAGTCTAAGAGATACCTAACTCTTTGATCTTAATTCCACCTCTGCACAAACCCTCCTTCGGAGAGGAAGTCTGTAATCCAGCAGAATCCATTCAAAGTAACTTCATTGATTAAAATAGTCGCTTAATTAGAATCTGGCCCAAATCTTCACTAAAATGCACATTTGCAGGTTTCTTGGGCTTTTATTAAAAGCAGCCGTTTATTGAAGGAACCACTCCCTAGGACAGAGCTTTCCAAACTGTGTGTCGGGACACGTTAGTGTGTCGGCTGCAGTGTCTGGGTGTGTCGCGGCTGCTGCTGCCTCCGAGCCCTGCCAGGATTCCGCGCAGGTCCTAGTGCCTGCCTTGTGCCTCGCTGCCTCCAAACCTGCTGTGATTCCGCGCAGGTCCTAGTGCCTGCCTTGTGCCTCGCTGCCTCCAAACCTGCTGTGATTCCGCGCAGGTCCTAGTGCCTGCCTTGTGCCTCGCTGCCTCCAAACCTGCCGTGATTCCACGCAGGTCCTAGTGCCTGCCTTGTGCCTCCAAACCTGCTGTGATTCCGCACAGGTCCTAGTGCCTGCCTTGTGCCCTGCTGTAAGAGTGTGTCGCGAAATGATGCATGTCTAAAAAGTGTGTCACCAACATGAAAAGTTTGGAAAGCTCTGCCCTAGGAGTTGCTTCTCTTAGTTTTGAGACTGTGCCTGTCAGACTGCAGCGAGATTATTATATGCTCAAAGATGGAAAAACACTGAAAATACCCACAATGGAGGAGTGGATTGTGAAGATGACAGAACTTGCAGAAATGGTATAATTGACCTGTTTGGTTAGAGATAAAACAATAAGTACTTTTACAATAGACTGGAAACCTTTTATGGACTTTTTGCTGAAAATGGAAAAAAAAGAGTTGGTGATTTGCAGATGAAAAAGCGTTGAATATGGGATGAAGGGAATTTTGTAATCCTAAAGGGGGAGGAGAGATAATAAGTTTTTTTGTAACTGCTGTAAAGAAGATTGGAAGTCACTTCTTTAAATATCTTTTACCTTTTTCTTTTTCTTTTCTGCGCTTTTCCTTTTATCTTTATCTTTATCTTTTTCATGTATTTTTCATGTATTTTTTCATGTTTATTTTTTATTCATATAACATTTTCTAATAATAATAATAAATATGAAAGAGAGACTGTGCCTGTTAGTTCGTATGATTGCAGATGTGCAGAGATGTTTTGAGAAATCTCAACCGCATTGAGAGCTTCAGAGTTGAATTCTCTTTGCAAGGTCTGGGATAAAATGAGGCATATTGTATCTGGGTTGCAAAAATCCAGAAGATCACTAGGTGGCATGTAGTGGTTGTCCAGATTTTTTTGCAGCCAGGTATGGTAGATGAATGGGGCGTGGTGGCTCAGTGGGTAAGACGCCAGGCTTGTCGATCGGAAGGTCGCAAGTTCGGAGGTTCGAATCCCTAGCCCCGCATGACGGAGTGAGCTCGCGCACCAGCCCCAGCTCTTGCCAACCTAGCAATTCGAAAGCATGCAAATGCAAGTAGATGAATAGGTGCCACTTTGGTGGGTAGGTAACAGCGTTCCGCGCATGTCATGCGGCCACATGACCGTGGAAGCGTCTTCGGACAACGCTGGCTCTTCGGCTAACAAACGGAGATGAGCACTGGCCCCTAGAGTCGGACACGACTGCACAAATGTGCGGGGGGAACCTTTACCTTTATGGTAGATGAATAGAACGGCTGGGCATTTGCACGCCTGCTTTTTATACCAATATCTGGGCTATCGCAACACATTTTGCTGCCTGAGGCAGAGAACCAAGAAGCACTTCCTTTCATTCTTTTTTCAAAAGCCAGCTGAAATGGCAGGTTTCTTCAATACTGAGGATGGGAAAGTACCTACCACTAACACTGAACGCTGCAGTCTAGTTCAGGTAGTCTAAGACTGGCCACAGAACACGCCCTTCTCTCCTCTATCAGTTCATTGCTACCTCTCCATGTTGGCTAGCTGGGATGACTTGCTTCCATTCCCCAGTGGTAGAACCAGCTCTGTTGGGTATAGACCTCAGCAGCAGCAGCAGCCAAAAAACAACAACATGAACATTGACTCTAAGTTTGATGAAGTGTCCTGAATATCAGTCATCCCAGAAAGGGCTTGATAGTCTGTATAGGTGAGTGCAGCCATTCATAAGCCTCTAAAACCACAAGTCAGTATCTTTGAAAGCGTTTTTCTTTTCTTTCTTATTAACAGCAATTTGTAGGCATTCCTGTGGAGATGGATTTTGCTCAAGGCCAAACATGTGCACGTGTCCAAGTGGCCAGATTGCTCCATCCTGCGGCTCAAAATCAGGTATGCATTCAAGGCTTGGATCAGTCATCTCTGCTTGGGCTGCCAAGCTAGCGTAGTCGTTTGTTTTCACTTGATAATACCTTAGTCGTTCAGACAACTAAATAGTGATGTATGTTTACCACGCTAAGGGAACCTAGAGGCTGGGTCCTATTTACTTTCAGACATTCCTTATGGCTACATTAAAGATAACCAATAACATATCCATAATGGCAGTTTCTGTGTGCTTCTTTGAAAAATCTTTATTTTGACTTTAGCACAGCTGACGGCATCAACCTAAGTTATTGGGATGAACAAGCTAGAATTTATGAAAGTCCCTGTAAGATTTGGTAATACACTACCAGAGGCATTCAAGACAGGATTGTGGGGGGTGTAGGGGTGTTCAGTGACCTAGTTTTTGAGTAAATGGTATTAATTATCATTCAGATGTATTATGCTTGTCTGGAATTGTTTTATGGGTTCGTAAGAGAGTTTAAGACTCCCATGAGAAAGTGAAAAGTAGGGTAAACATTTACATTAAGTAGAATAAAATTAATACCATGCAGAATAGAAAGTAACTCTTATTGCAGGCAACGTGAATTTTTAGGTCTCACTTGGCTTGGCTTGCCAGTGCTCTGTGGGATCAGTAGTTCAATTATACTTTTATTAGATGACTGGTGTTTTGTATTTGCAGTTGCGTTCTTTTTAAATTGTGTTTTAAATTCATATGTGGTTTTGTTTTCTTTTTTTGTTGGCCTCTTTGAATACAGTTCCCTTTGGTAGAGAGACAGGACATAAATCTAATAAATTAATATCCCTTTATTTGCTGGTTTATTTGCATTGTTGGGGTGCTCACTTTAAAGATGCTCCTTGTGCATCTTTAAATTATGTCCATATAACTAATGTAATCCTCTGCTTTACTAATCACATGCCAGAAAAAAGGAGTTTCACAGAAATAGCAAGTTATTCATCTGTTGGTTGTTGTGGGTCTTCCGGGCTGTGTGGCCGTGTTCTGGCAGTTTTGGTTCCTAACGTTTCGCCAGTAGCTGTGGCTGGCATCTTCAGAGGACAGGAGCACAGCTAGAAGATTCTCTCTGTGCCCAAGTGGAGGGTGTGTGTTCCTGTGTGTGGTGCACCAGCAGGAACACACACCCTCCACTTGGGCACAGAGGGAATCTTCTAGCTGTGCTCCTGTCCTCTGAAGATGCCAGCCACAGCTAGTGGTGAAACGTTAGGAACCAAAACTGCCAGAACACGGCCACACAGCCCGGAAAACCCACAACCACCATCGGATTCCGGCCGTGAAAGCCTTCGACTATACATTATTCATCTGTGTTTTACTTAGAGTCTCCTCACTGTTAATACTTTGCTGTGCTCACAGCGTTTCAGGCATAGCAGGGGGGTTGGGAAAGCGGTCTTACAAATTCCCCAACAAAAGCTGAGTTTACAGTTCATTGTATCTTGAATTAAGACATCAGTTTGAAAAATCCTCAGAAAGGTATGTAGTATAATATTGCCCTGTCTCCACTGTGTCCTTGTAAAGTAGAAAATTCATGGTGAAACCAGTGTAGAAAGAATCATGTCAAAACAGTGGACTGACCTTTTGCTAAATAAAAAGAAGTGTATGTATCTTGAAAAAAGGACCCTAAAAGCGACTAGTTTCCATAAGAAACATTTTAAAGCAAGCTGTTTCAAATCAGAGTTTGAAACATAATACTGGTCTGGATGACAACAAACCATGATTCAGGGAATCTGAACGTCATTGATGGATTTCAGTGATGGCAGTGCAGGAGGGAGAGGGGGATGTGAGAAAGCTTAGGATGTTGAACTCATCCCTGCTTGCTGATATAGCCTTAAATACTGTATTCAATGCTACATGCAGCTAAGAACAGGTCAGAAGCCATCTGAGATTGTTCCATTGAGCTAGAATAGTCTTCCCCAAGCAGCTGGATTTTTCCAGATGTGTTCAGGCATTGCTGTATGCCATCATGGGTTAGTCTGGCTTTGGGTTAGTGTTTTATAGGGTTCCAACCATTATGGGTTATTCAACAAAGCATGATTACATTATATCAAGCCCTGATTTAGCAGAGCATATTTTATTCTGAGAAGTAAATCTGGCAATGGAAACTTTTAAATATAAACTCTTTGCCGCTACCATCATTCAGGTTAATTATCAAAACAGTCCTAAATGTAAGCCTTTTATACCAAGTATCCTCCAGATTCTTGGTCTATAATTCCCATCATCCTCAGCCTCATAGGTATGAAAGGGAATTGTAATCCAACACATCTGGGAGACACCGATTTGAGGAAGTCATGTATTTATACATGAACATTTTCAATGGAATTGAACATTTCTTTTAGTCTGTTGCTCGTATTTCTTTTAGTCTATTGCTCAGCCTCAGACTTTTCCAGTGGTTCATTGATAAATAAGATTTTTAACCCTAGTAAGTTTTTTTACCATTCCCTGAACTAAGCAACAGCCTGAAATGCTTAAAACTTTACATCTGTTCTTTGCCTGGACCTCAGTGCTGAGACATGGTTGGCAAAGACAGCCATGAATGCCTTTAAAAAAATCCGGATCCTCCTCTGCATTTATCTTCTTAGACCTCACAGATGTTTCCCGCAATTCCGTTCTTCCTTAAGGATTTCAAAGGGATTGTGGATGAGATGGAAGAATAGCTGTGCTAGACAGGCCAAGAGTCCACCCTGTTAGTTCGGAAAAACACCAGCCAGATGCTTGAAAGTAATACCCCACTCCTGTTGTTACTTCCTACCAATTTCTGTTACTCACAAACCACTTCTGTAGATAAAGAAACTATTGTGTAATATTCCTTTTAGAGCCATGTATACCCCTGCTCATCACCACTTTCTCATGGCACAGAAGTGCATAAATTAATAACAGATTATGTGAACTAATTTCTTTTCTCTCTTTGCGGAAGTTACAATAATCAGTTTCATGTGGGATTTAATAAGTAGTGACAGAATTGTCAGATCTTTTTGCTAGTTCTTTTCCTTGTCTTTAAAAGCAACCTCAGTGCAAAAATTTTGCCGAGAAAGCATCTGTTGTTCAGAGGTACGCGGTTTCTGAATTGAGAGGATCTATTGAGCTGCTGTGATAGGACTGTCATGCCTTTATGGAATTCCTTTTAAAGCCATCTTCTCTGGCAAAACACATGTGAATATTAACATTCTTATTCTGACCCATTTATGCCTTAAAAATATTGATTATTCTCACCTGCTTTTGCCTCAAAGGGAAGTTAAAGTTCCAAACTTGAACATACTTACTAGAGTGAGTATGGATTGCACTATAAGGAATATAAAAAGCTAAGAATAGCTCTGCTAGATCATGGCAGATATTATCTTAGTCCAGCATTTTAGTTCTCACAGTGGTGAGCCACATGTCTCAGGGGCACTCACAAGGAGGACATGGCAATGTACCTCTTCCACCATTGTTCCTCTGCAACTGGTATTTGGGTTTGAAGATTAAAAAGATGCTTTGGAGTGAGCAGCCATGTGAATAGAGCACCTGTTCGCAGCTTCTTAAAGTATCCATGCCATTTCCCAAGATTGCTCAGCTGCCCCACAATCTTGAGAAAAAAAGTGTTAATGGATTTTTAAAAAGACAAATTGCATTTTCCCCCAGAATATGTGCCCTCTGTGTATACATGTTCTGTTGAATTTTCTCCTACATAGACACTCCCAACTTTCTGAGTAGTTCATAAGCCAAGTAGTGCATTGCAAATTTTAGGAGATGCACAGTACAAAGATTTACTGTGTTTCTATCATTCTGTTTGTCCAGAAATGTGAATTAGGTTGGCCTATTTAAAAATGCAAATTGAGCAAAAACCTGTAGCTTCCTACTCTTATGCAGAGTTTATCTCATACAATTAACCCTAAACTTGGGAAAAAAACATAATTTCTGTGTTCATAAAATGTGCTAAAGCTACAGCTGAGCCCTATAATACACTAAACATATTAAATGTTACCAAACCTCATTTTAACCTACTTTTATGTGTTGTGGGAATCCTCCCTTGTTCTACTCCTTGTGATAGGTTTGGATTATTACTAGGATCAAGTTGAGATGGAGGGCATTTACCCATGCTTCCACCTGGGGTTAGGCTCAATTTGATGACTTCTAAGTAAACAAATTTTGGTTGATTGTTTAGTCACTAAATTTTAGTGCAGAGCTTTCCAAACTGTGTGTCGGGACACATTAGTGTGTCGGCTGCAGTGTCTGGGTGTGTCGCGGCTGCTGCTGCCTCCTGGCTTCCGCCCAGGTCCTAGTGCCTGCCTTGTGCCCTGCTGTAAGAGTGTGTCGCAAAATGATGCATGTCTAAAAAGTGTGTCACCAACATGAAAAGTTTGGAAAGCTCTGTTTTAGTGATATGTGGAAACTCACAGGTACTCTGCAGTACCTCCAAGGAAAGCTGTTGTTGAAATCCTTGAAACTAGAGACGTGTTACCAGTGGCTAAAATTGAGACATGGCAGAGCATGTGGTCTTCCACTAAACTTAATATAGTTGGTTTGAATAGATGCCATGTTTTCCACTTTACTGTATTCGTAAAGAAAACATTTACCGTAAAATAGTGTAGAAAACATTTACTGTAAAAGGTTCAACATACTGTACAATTGCAACTCTACCCATTCCTTAAAACAATTCCACTGAAAATGGTGATTCAGGTATTTAGCCTGCCAATTAATGAAGGAATAAGAAATAATTTTCTTTGGAGGGGGGAACATGTATTTGAATATAGTTAAGATTTGAAGTCCCACCCACTTTGGAAAGATTAAGAAAACTTCTTAGATTGTCTCTTGAAAAAGTTTATTTATATATATATATATATATATATACACACACACACACACACACACACACACACACACATACACACACACACTGTATGTGTATGTGTGTGTGTGTGTATGTATGTATGTGTGTGTGTGTGTGTGTGTGTATATATATATATATATATATATATATATATATATATATATATGAATATATGAAACTCTATTGAAGCTACTGCTAAACTTATTATTTCAAAATATTTAAATGGTTTTGGTAATTATGTGGGAATGGAAGTTAGCTTTTGGCATGCTTTACTCTAATTGAAATCAGTTTTGTGGTTTTAAGTTCCTACCCCGCCTGACAGATGATATCATTTCCTATGTGTTTCCTAATCTGGCCTGTTTTGCTACGATTTTATAAAGCTTAATTGAACCATACATTTTTAAGGCTATTGCCATCTCCACCCCCTGATCAGCTTAGGATGGTATAGATAGTCTCTGCCAGCTAATTATTCTTAAGATTGTTTTTTCTCTAGCTAACGTTAAGTCCTGCTAAGAGCCAAAGTAAAAATGGAATGATATATATCTTTATACTAAAAAGGCTGATTTTTAAAAATGTAAATAGCAACTTCAGGGAGGGCTTCTAATCACTGGGATCAGAGCAGACAGAAAGTGGACGTGTTAGCCTGCTTTTGTGCCACAGTCTGGATCAAAAGTAGTGCCTTTGAAGCTTCTTGTTGTATCAACATCAAATCTCCCGTTGGTGCCATTAAAAAAAACGATATGTAGATGCACATAGGACAGCAGTTTGGCCTGATGTCCCATTGATTTCAGTGTCCGAGGTTTGCAGACTTCATGATGGCTGGGTTCACATTATGCTAACCCAAATGACCAACCTTAGCATAATGTGTGAATCTTCCTTTAGTATGCTGAACATGAACAAACTGTGGTGGGCTTACCTCTTTTCCTCTGCAAAGAAAGCCCATAAAGTCTCAGGTGTTGCTCTTGGCAGATCCAGGTTCAAGTCCCACCCCATCACAGGGCTCCTTACATGACTTTGGACCAGACACTTTTATTTAGCCTAATTTACTTTACAGAATTATTATTGTGAGAGATAAAATTAGGGGAGACCGTCATGTACCCTTCTCTGAGTTCCCAGAGAAGAGATGAGATTAACTGAAAATGATTTATTAATTATTGCTAATCACAGCTTATTTGTAATGCTTGAATGCTAAACTGTGATTAATATAATTTGTTTAAACAAAGCATCTTTATAAATCGTAATTTGGAAAATACTTACTTAAAAACATACCAAGGGTTAATCACAGTGTTTGGTTAGTAATGTTTTGCTGCCTAGAAATTACAATATTATGGCCTTGTCTTTTTGAACGTTCCTTTTATATTGGAATCCATTTCCGGTCTCTATATTTTGCATCTGCTCTAATTGGCATCTCCTGCTGTAGGACAAGTAGAGAACTAAATTGCAAGACACCCCCCCCCAGCACTGACAATAACCAGGTGTCTCTTTCTATTTTACTAGTACCTGGCCATATATGCTTTCAAATTTTGCTAGGTGATTAGATCCCACATATTGGCAGCTAGCTAGTGGCATTGAAATACAGTAAATGGCGAAACAAATCATGGACATAACTGAGCATTTTCTGCAATGAAAGACGAATTTCCATATTTTTCATTAAAAGTTTAAATTTTATATCAAGGAAGTTCACTGCACTTCAAGAAACATTGAACGTGGTTGTTTGTAATAGCTGGGAGCAGGATTTCGGTCTTTGACCGAAGGGGCCAGAACTAATTCCTTTTAAGAGTGCGGTTTCTTACTGTATAGAGTACTTCACCTTCCTGGTACACTTCAGTTACATAGACTAAGGTTCCCATGATTCCCCAGTGGAATAAGTGACTGGGGATATGGGTATTGGAGTTCCATACATCTAGAGGCCATGTAATTGGGGTAAGCAGATCTTTAGTGTAGCAAGACTGTTGCTTCTGTTCAATTCCATTTAACACATCACCTTGAGTACAGAGTATCAGTACCGTACTCAATAAAGTTATGGTCTACTCTCCCTTTTAGACCATGACACAAACTGAGCTATGATATGTCTGGTTTTAGATTATTATGTTGGGTGAACTCAGGAAATTGATTAATTCAGTAAACCATAATTAAAGAAGCCGTGACTTAGTGTCATATGTGAACCACATTTTAAATGTTATGTTCCTGTTTTTGAATAATGGCTCTGAAAGGTGTTCCTGCATTGTAAGTGGTGGCATGGCAGGAATAAATTTGGTGTGTGAAGTTTCTAAAATTGCAATAATAATAAGAAAAGGAGTAGATGCTGTCAAATCTCTTCCTGTCTTATAAGGTTATTTAAAAAGATGATTTTGAGTCCTAATTTGAACTCTGTAACAAAGAGAGCTTACATGATATTTTCTTCAGAAATTCTATGCTCCTTTGGTATTGAAAAGCTTATCTCTGTATTTTCCCATGTAGTTATTTTTTTTTAGTTTTTTATCTGCCGGTTTTCTCTTGAGTCTTCCCTACAATCTGTATTCTCCAAAGGCAATGAGTGTAGTATTTTGCATTTCCATTTTATGATGTCCTTTGCAGAACTGAGCGTAGACATGATTGCATCTGTTGTGTGTAGATATTGTTCGCACCAATGAATAATGGCTTGCCTTTCTTTTCAAGTGCAACATTGCAACATCAGATGTATGAACGGAGGGACTTGCAGTGATGATCATTGCCTCTGTCAAAAGGGATACACGGGAACACACTGTGGACAGCGTAAGTAAACAGAATTTTCAGTTGAATTCAGCTACAATATGGAAATGATAAAGAAGCATTTGAGTTTAACAATTCATGGATGAAATGCACCAGCTCATAAAAACAACAGTAGCAAGAATAGCTCTTCGTGGTGGTTCCCCAATGGTTGCTGCTCTTCCAGTCCCCCCTCCCCAAAGTAACCTGGGAATAATGCACTACAATCACTGTGATGCAGATTCCAGATTAGATCAAGATGAAAAATGTGGCCACTATGAAGAGAGGTATTCTGGGTAGCAGTAGTGTTGTGAAATGTGGTCCTTCAACTCTGTTTCAGTTGCCAAATTCTCATCTAAGAACTTCTATCTTGGCTGCAGTTAAAATAAAAAATCAGCCACCAGATCAGTGCAGGATTGCATGTGAATTGCCTGTAATTTTTCAGAGAAGCTCGTAACTTTTCAAGAAGTTGACATGATTCAAGCTATAGACAATTCCACCTGGATGACTGAGAACCTTCATAGACATAAGTGCCAGGAAAGTTCTTTCTGACTGGAATATGCCTCAGACAAATGCTTAATGTTAACTGAGGTAGGAGTTCTTGTATTAAAGTCACAGAGGTATTGGGAAAGTTTTAAGTATTTAAAATCTGATTAGTAATAACTTCGTCATTGCTAACTGTTGGCACTATCCACTCCTTTTTGCATACTGAAAGCAAATCTGTGACAGACTTATCACAAATAAGCCTGTAAATATTACTCTGTCCCCTGGGTATTAGCATTTGGCTGAGTACCCTTTAATGCAGTTAGCATTCTAGTTAAATAAGGTCTTGCTTCCATTGCATCTGGGCTACTTCCAGAAGTCTTGTACAACGTGCATGATCTGGGAAGCAGAAATCCTGCATTCAAAGTCTAGGTGGTGATACTTGTGTTTCCAGGCGTAGTTGGATGGTGAATGATGGGACATAGGTGCCAGCACTTTGATGGGAAGGGAACATCAAGGCCATTTCTATTCTTCTCTTTGTATGCAGGACAGTTGCATTCAATCTTTAGCAAGAATGAAGTTCTAAAGAGGAAAGCTTCAGTTCACTTCTATGAAATCTTTTCCAAAGCTTTTCAGGTGAAGTCAGAATGCTGTTAGGTTCTTTTGACTATCTGTTGGTTTGAGTGCTGAGGCTGGCAAAGCCAAAAGCCAAGACCCTGAGACCAGAAACTTAACCAAAACAAGGCAAAGCTGTACTCCATATCCAAGGTTGAGAAAAACAAAGTGGCAAGAGAGCCATTTCCATTTAAGGCCAGGAGAAAGAGACACAAGCTTTGAATCTCTTGCAGTTATGAATAGAGGGCTTGATTGCTTGTTCCTACAAGTAGTTTGCCTTGATTAAGCCTTCTTTTACCAGCAGTAAAAGAAACTTACCTCTCTGAGCCATGTGCTTGACTGTTCACTACTAGTTCTTGTGTGTGGGTTTGAGTATCAACAGAGAGATTTATTGCTAACCCTTAGGGAAACTCTGACAGCAATTGCATTTACAAGTGCCTTTGATAAGTAGCTTGTAGAGTTTGGCATTCTCTTCCAAAAGCTTATTTGTTGGTTGAAATCCCAGGACATCTATATTAGCAATGAATATTTCTGCCAGCCAATGTGGATTTAACTGTAAATATTTGTGCCAACCAAATGCATTTAACTAGAAATCATATTCTTTGGAAGAAACTTGTAATTCTGTGAAGGTGATTTGTGTGATGCTTCCTAAACAGAGAGCAGTAAGAGGGAATAGGAAGCATTCATTTTTTTTCAAGTAAGGATATTTTTGTGATTTTATAGCTGTTAAAGGCTTGTGGCAACCCCCCACTGTCACCTCCATCTCCTGCTAGAACAACACTGTCAGGGCTTGAGGACAGATAGGCAGTGATGGACATATAACATTATATTACTGTAGAGATTACATTATTTTCTGCAACAAAACCATGTGTTGGAGTCTTCTACCAAGTTTATTTGAGAACTGAATTAAGGATTGAGTGTCTGGAAACCTGTGATTTACTACTGAGACCAGTTGTGGACTCTGCTAGATTGCATGTTTGAATTCTTCCCCACGGAGTGGTGGGCCTTATTCCTGCACATTTTGCAATGTGAGTTGGAAGTTTCCAGAAAGAGCTTCAACCTTTATTTATCTTCTTGAAGATAAATAAAATTGGGAATGAATATTGATCATGAAAACTCAGGTTCTGGTAGCATCTTGTTAACTTCTGTTATTTGCTCCCCTCACAGCTGTCTGTGAAAATGGGTGTCTTAATGGAGGAAGGTGTGTTGCACCAAACAGATGTGCCTGCACGTATGGCTTTACAGGACCTCAGTGTGAAAGAGGTAGGTGGGATTTCCATTTTCTAATTAAAACAGTGGGAGACTCTAAACTGTCTTTGGATATAAAAACCCTTTTACAATTAAAATGAGATGCAAATGCAGTAAAATATTTGATTCATTCTTTTAAATTAAAGTTCACTGGTGGTGATTACATTTAATAAGTTTTTAGAAGACTGTACAGTAGGGTTTGGCTATACAAAGTTTGTACCATGCTTATATGGTATACTGTATATAGAGCCCCCATTTTTAAAAAATAACATTTAATTTTTTCTTTCAAAGTACAAAATCTTACAAGATCACTCAGTCTCCTGACATTTCAGTGTTTGCACATGAGACTGTGTACTCTTAGGCACGAAATTGCCAAAATCTCCCAAGACTGATTAAACTCATGAATTTTCAGCCATTTTTTTATTCTTTCCAACCTAATGGAACATTGGAAATGGTTTTATATCTACTTCTCTGTCCACCAGTAGGAAAAACTCTGAAAATTGAACACAGTGACACCAGACTTGGGGTGGGGGGAGAAAGGGGCACAAGGGTGATTGAGTTTGAAAATGGGCTGAATCAGGCCAAGTGCTGCAGAGGAAAAGAAGACATTTATTCCTTTATTACATTTCACATTTCATGTTTAACTATGAAAGCTAGTTAATAAAAGAAATATAGTCATATACATTTTAGTTCTCTGTTTAATATACATAAATGTCTTGGACAATTTTTTTGGCAACCAGAGTTATATTTAAGTGCTGAAGTTACTCTCTATCCTGCCTTACATCTTACAGTTTGTTTTGTCTAGTTTTGTGAAGCTCTTCTTCTGTAAAACTTGTATGGGTTTGTTATCAGTTTTGTGAACGTTTTCCTTGCGTAACCATAGCAACCCACACAGCTGTTTCCAGATGAGAACATGGCTCTACTTATTGGCTATACTGAATTCATTTTAAGGAAATTAAATCAAGTTTAATAGTATTTGGAGAGAGAGAGCAGCAATAGCTGTTGAATTGTAATTGTCATCTGGCTGTTTTGTATTCTTGAAGATAACATGTTTTAATTGGAACAAAATGCGCTAGCCCCTTGTATGAAGGATTCATAGAGTAGGTCACATAAAAAGTTGACCATTATATATTCAGCCAAGTAGATTCAACTTTCTCACTCCGGTTCATATACTGTATATACCCACATTCAACTCTGTCCAGGCCTAAACCGATAGATCTTCCTAATCTGAATGAAACTCAGAAGAAGTAGGATTAGATCCAACATTATCATTAATTATGCTCCATGGGAAAAATAAATGGTTATCCGAGTAGTAAATGTACATGGTGATAAAATATGACAATTTATGTTGTCTTCTGCCACAGAGTGGAATATAGCAAATGTTTCCCCAGTAGAGATAGAGACAGACATCTTTATGTTTGGCTCTAAGCAGAATATTCTGTGAAATCAACTTGTTCAGGCAAAGTCTCAACCTTAAACTGATTAAGCATCACGTTTCTAGTTATTTGCCTTTAGATCTAGGATTGACAACCTGGGGCTGTCGTGATACTGCTGAAATACAACTGCAAGCATGCCTCCCCATTGCTCATGCTAGCAAGAAATTGAAGTTCAGAAACATACGGAGGGAGATAAATCCTATCTCTTCCTTAGGTTGTCCTGTGGGTGTTTTCTTGACTTTGGCGGTTCAGAATAACTTTGTGATACCTCTTTTTCCTGCAGTAGAAAGTGGAGACAGAACAGCGTTTCCACCCAGAGTTTCCTTCTGAGTCAGAGAGCAGCCAGCTTGGACTCCAGTCACTTCAAATATTAAGAGTGTAGCATGTGCTTTCTTGGTGCGCATACTTCGTGTACAAACAGCGTCTGGTTATCCTTCACAGTGACTGTCCAGTTCAGCTTGTAGGAAGTTCTATTTTTCTCCCCCAATTTTGATCTAACAAATGCAAAACATAAAAAACCCCAAGTTCTGCCAACTGCTTAAGGAATTTTGTGTTTTTTAAAGCAAATTAATTAGTTTAAATTGGCTTGCCATGCTAATTAAATGTACTAAATTTTTCATCCTTCATGAACTTTTAATATCCAAAGGACTTTGACAAAGTCCAAAAATAGGGCGTACGGAGGTGAGATGTCCCTACTGTCTTACAATACTATGGTTTATTTTTCGTATAACTGGGACATCATCTGTCGAAAAGATTACCCTATTCGATGTTCCCTTTCTATGGTATTTAGTCTAACTGGAAAGCAAACAATAGCATGTACTGTAGAAAAAAACTAATTATATTCCCAAGATTAATGTTGTGTTTAAATCAGTATTCTAACAGGGTTATTGGCAAAATATTTAAATTTTTTAAAACCCTTTTCTAAGAACTGTTTTTCAAGAATTGCATTTTTTGACCAACAGAACAATATGAATTGGCATATGGAATTATGTGGTGAATGATCCATCCTTCTGGCTTGTTGTCATCTTGACAAAAAGTCTCCATATGTTTTCCTTTTTCTTCTGCCTTTTATTTAAATTTTCCCTTCTGTTGAAATCAGTGAAAATAAAAAATTAAATGATTATATATATTTTTTATCAGTAGCATTTTCTTTCTCACTTCTTTGGTATAATTGACAGACCTGCTGTGAGAACCATTGGTTCTTGACTCAACTCTCACAATTCTGGCCTAAAGCAACCAAGGACTAGTTCTGTTGAGGCTACTCAGTCATTCCTGCTCAGCGCCTCCAGTTGATGCACATGGCTAAAAAATGGACTTATATCCCTTCTGTGGTTTGTTTATAATACTGTCCAAACTGGGATCTGGCTTATTCCCACTGTAAGAAGATAGAATTGGAAGTCATGGATTTTTATTGTTTTCCAGTTCTAGCCCACTAGGGTGGCAACAAGCTGGAAATGTCATTTCAGACATCATGTTAAAAAAAACTGGAAGGAACTATTTGTTTAGTTACTGCTTTGGACAGAAAGGGCCAGGTGGGTGCAGTGAAATGATTGTGAACCCGCGTGCACGGATTTGCCCTGGTCATTAGCGGACTGCCTGAATGCAGCCAAGGCTTAAACAATTGTAAATAAGAGTATGTCTAAATAAAGCAATGCTGTTATATGACTTATTTGCAGAATGTTGGCCTTCCCCTCAATATAGACATAAAGAATGCATTCCTAGACAAAATACAGGCTAATCAGAGAAAAATGTGCATTCTTCCAACAATAATTTGAAAGTTCTTTTAAATTTCAGCTATTTCTTCATTGAAAACAAAACTGTTCTGTTTGGTGATGCAAACACTTCTAGCTGTATGAGTTTTCTCCTACTTCTCCAAAGTAATTAATGTTTTGGCTGGCTGTAGGCGTGTATTGTGACTGGTGTCTCTTTTGAACTATTGAAAATAACAGTTCTTTTACCTTGAAAATGCTGGATTATGGTTTTATATAATTGCAATTTATATATTATAATTTTATTCTGCATGCAAGTTAAGATGCTGTTGGGGTGGAGGAAATGACTATTTGAGAAAAATTAAGATTCATAGCAAACATGTTTCTGTTTCCAGTTAATCTCAGGATTTGTGTAAGATACAGTACATCTAGCTTCCATGTATTTGTTTTGTGATGCTTGTTAAATTTGTCACTGGAATTATAATGTAGAGAAAGAGACCTAAATAAGGTATGAAAAGGAAAGAAAATGATGGTATTAATACATACACATACACATACCAGGGATCTATATATTTTTTCCATTTTATGTGCAGGCAGAGTCTAGACTGAGAACAATATAGGTTTGACTTGGGTAAAGAATAAAATTAATCCCTACAGTTTGACAAAGCAAGAGAGATTTAGGCAGCCAATACTCCCCCCCCCCCCAACATTCAGTGGGGTTAATGTCTGAAGAGACATGTATAGGTTTATCTATGCCTGGATTTATACTTTGTGCCAAGCCATGATTTTTTAACCAATATTTATTGAATAACCCACAATTGGCTGAGTTCACATGACATTTTAAACTAAAACATCATTTACAGGCCACAGTATGTTCATACAATTTACTGAGCTAAAACAAAACCAACCATATTGTTTATGTACTGAGATGTTTCAGCATCTCAAAGAACTCTAATAATAGTTTTGTGTTTTTTAAAGGAGATTGTACTGTAGAATCATGACTGGTGATGGTGGCATTGACTACCTTGATTCTCTTAATTTTTAATTAATTTTTAATTAATTTTAATTTTTCTTAATTTTTCTTTTCTTGATTGTATAATTTATTATTGAGAGCTCTTGCACTGAAGACAAATTCCTTGTATGTTTAGTCATACTTGGCCAATAAAGTATTCTATTCTATTAATCCAGGGCTTTCCAAAGTTTTCCCGCGGCAACACACCAACCGCCATTGGTGTGTCGCTGCGGGAAAACCCGGAAGTGCCGCCGTTGCGGCAGCGCGCAAAAACCCAGAAGCGCTGCTGCCGCTTTCGGTTTTTGCATGCCGCCGTTGGTGTGTCGCCGCGGGAAAACCCGGAAGCGCTGATGATGATCAGCGCTTCCGGGTTGTGTGGCAACACACCAGACTGTGTGTGGCGACACACTTTTGTGTGGCGACACACAGTTTGGAAAGCTCTGTATTAATCAGTTGAATTCCCACAACATGCTAAACTATAATATTGCTTTTTTTTTAAATACTGGCTTAGCGTGGCATGTAAGATCAGCCATTCTGGCTTAGTGTTATGTTCATATCAAACCATTTTGACTTCAATAACCCTTGGTTTAAAATCTATGGCTTAGCATGAGGTATGAATTCAGTTTATAGCTGACTAGAAGCAAAAATCATCATCATCATCACTGATCTCGTTTAAGTAGGCTGACCATATGTCCCGTTTTGAACGGGACAGTCCCATTATTTTAACATTTTCTAACCGTCCCATCGTTCTGGACAAAATGTCCATTTTGTCCCGTTTTCAAACAAAGTTAGAGTGTGTGTGTGCGCACACTGGCGCTCGTGCCTGCACACATGCCTGCACATGTGCCTGTGCACCTGCCTGCGCGCCAGTGTGCCAGTGTGCTGGCGCGTGCGTGCCAGCGTGCCCGCGTGTGTGCGTTAGGGTCCCGTTTTCGTCTCTAGGAAATATGGTCAGCCTACGTTTAAGGCAACTTCATATATCCCTAACACAGGGACAGGAGAGTTAGGATTCATCTCTTAATGGTATTTATGGAAATCAGTGAATATCTATGACAAGGATGAGAAGAATTTTATTCACTTCCAAACTGTGTGTCAGAAAAGAGAGGATTATGTCTAAGCATTATTTAGCTTTTGTTAAAAAAAGGCTTTCCAACTTTATGTCTTAATGATTTGTGATATTGTAAACTGTGTCTCTTCAAGAGCTTTAGTCATATGAAAATGACCTAATGCTTCCATTCTGCCGTGTATCAGAACACTGTGTGGAAGTCTTAGCTGGCGGAATGCAAGCAAGAGCACGGTGGTTCTGTAGGCGTCCATTCCTAACCCCAGTGACACCCAAATGATGAAATGTGGTTGCAACCTCATGACCTGGACTCTGTGGTTTTGTATGTGCATCGCAGCATCGCAGTCAAGTCCTTAAGGGGCAGAATTTGTTTTCTGACATTGCAATTCATGCTTCATCACTGGATCCTTAGTGCTGCCCTCTGGCAGATACATGTGGGTAGTCTTTAGATTAGGGATTCTACCTTGCATAGAATAGAGTGAGTGTGTTTGGGATACAACTTGGTTGTTCTCGTGGTAGGCTGACCATATTTCCTTGAGACAAAAATGGGACATTGGGATGGCAAAATGGGACGGGGTCTTATGTAATATTCTGTATTCATGAAAAAGACAGATTGGCTCCCGCCTGCAAACCCCATCCCCCAGTCTGAGCGATTGGCTCCCGCCTGCCAACCCAGCCCCTGGTCCGCGTGATTGGCTCCCACCTACCAACCCCGCCCCCGGTCCGCGTGATTGGCTCCCGCCTGCCAACCCCGCCTCTCAGTCCCTTCTTTGCCACACGCTGATAGGCGGGAGGGCTTCCTCTTCCGGGCTGCCTACAATTGGCAGCTCCAGCTTGGATCCTCCTCCCGCGCCATTCCCACCAGGTTTAAAAAATGGGACAAAATTGAGATTTTTATCAAAACGATGGGACGGTTGAAAAATGCTAAAAAAACGGGACTGTCCTGTTCAAAATGGGACGTATGGTCAGCCTATCTTGTGGCGTACTGAGCAAAATGTGCCAAAACTGACTGGTACTCTCCTTACCAGAATCAGGGATGCAGGATGTTGCACAGGTATGATTAAGGCTGATGGACTGGTCTATACTTTCCCTATCTTACTAAAAAGGATTATATGAATAGCCTGATGGATATGTACGTATGTATACATCCTTAAAGTAATTTAAATGTTTATCTAAAATCTAAAGGCACAAAACACATTTGCCAAGATCTACATTGTATAGATATGTTGGTCTGGGACCTAATTAGTTAACTGAAGCTCCCAGCTGTGCTCATTTTCTTGAAAACCTGGGTTTGCATCTGCATAATCCGTTAAACACTTGGCTCAGAACAGCATTTGAATTGGATAAGCAGTTTTTTTACAGTTTGAAGATAGTGATGAAGGACTAGAGTTCCATTCTTCTTTCCAGAATAGGTCTGAAATAAGCCAGGCAACTGGTTTTGGAAATTGCTGACTGTCCATAAGATCTGGCACTGAGGAATCCTGTATTTTTTCCTTTGGGCTCTCTCTGTAAATCAGGGACAAAACTGAACTATGCAACACCTTCTGTCTCTTATATGAAGACATATGCCTTTTATCTTTGTCTGCAAGAGGAAAAGATGTATCTTTTGGGAATTCCTGAATTGCTGGGTAGGCAAAGAAAAAGTTCTATAATGGGGCACTTGATCATCTTTTGCTGAACGTGCCCTCAGTCTGGTTCACACATCACAGTAAGCCATCATGCGATTTGCTTCTTGTGTTTGGCAACTCAGCCAATTGTAATATATTAAATAAACTTTGATGAAACAAACCTTACTGCAGTTTGAATTCACCAATGCAGAGGACTAGAGAGGGTTTCTAAATTACCTTTACCAGCCCTATTTTGGGTTCAGATTGGCCTGTGTGCATACGAAAGGGAAAAACTCAGACCTGCCAAAGCATTAAAACCACTAAAATGGGTGGAACATTAGTTTTGTTCCCCTGATGATCTGGGAGAACAAGAACAGATTCCCAGATGTTTACACTGTCTGGGTATTTGTTGATTGAGCCTCAGTAGTTTGCATTGACTTTCTTACTGTATTGGCTGAACATCCATATACTTCTTGCTGGCTTGAATTCGGGAGACTTCCTCATCTCCCATCTACAGCTTTATAGCTGTGACCTCATCTTGCCTTTGTACCGTCCGGTTCGTCTCCTTTGCTATTTCAACGATACTGTAAGACAGCAGATTCTGTTTTATATAAAATAGCTGGATATACTATAGCAGCAGCAAAGGTTAAAATGCTAAACTATGGTTTTAACCATGACTTGTTTAAAAAGGCGCAATCAATACTCCAAACATATTTATTTTATTTATTTATTTAATTTTTATCCCTCCTTTATTATTTTTATAAATAACTCAAGGTGGCCAACATAGCTAATACTCCTTCCTCCTCCTCCTATTTTCCCCACAACAACCCTGTGAGGTGAGTTGGGCTGAGAGAGAGGGACTGGCCCAACGTCACCCGGGCGGCTTTCATGCCTAAGGCAGGACTAGAACTCTCAGTCTCCTGGTTTGCCATTGGCTCCTTCCTAGGGCTGAAAGACAGGGACTGGCCCAAGGTCACCCAGCCGGCTTTCATGCCTAAGGCAGGACTAGAACTCACAGACTCCTGGTTTCTAGCCCAGCACCTTAACCACTAGACCAAACTGGCTCTCTAATCATATTCCATTATGATTCACTGTAATGTATGGATCTATCAGCGTGTTGTTGGATAATGTTGCCTTTAAATTTTGAAATTATTTTACATGCAGTGTGAAAGGATCCTATCTCTGTATCAATAAAAATAATAATTATAGGAATCAACATCGCTTTAAATTCAGTGGATTTCCTTCCAAGCAAGTGCACAAAATGTTATATTTTAAGGATACATATCAAAAGTCCCAATGAAGTCCCAATGCATTCAATGTGACTGTGAATAATCATGCATTTTATATATTTATATATTTTGAAAATTTTACCTTATTGCTATGATATATTATTTTTGATGAAAAAAATTCCACAAAATATAAAACAAAATGTATTAAAAATAGAAAAAGAAAAGAAACTAAAAGAAGAAATACAACATACACATACACATATAAAAAAGAAGCTACACTTATTACAATGGATATTTTATTTATTTATTTATTTATTTATTTATTTATTTATTTATTTATTTATTTATTCATTCATCATACTTATATATCCACCCATCTCACAAAATGTGACTCTCGGTGGTGCACAATAAAAAATTTAAAATATATATATATAAAAACAATCAATTAAAAATTAATATTACAATTAAAAAAAGGCAAGGAGAGAGTGACAGATATTAACAACACTGGAAGCACCTCAACAACTCACTATTCTCTTGGGGCCCCTAAGCCTGGTGACATAGCCAAGTCTTGAGGGACTTGCAAAAAGTTAATGGAGGGGGGGATGATGTTCCATAAATAAGCCTGACCTTGGGGGGGGGGATGATGTTACATAAGGCGGGCACCATGATAGAAAAGGCCCATCTCCGGGGTCCCGCCAGGTGTAGCTCATTAGCAGATGGGATCCGCAACATACCTCTTCTGCCGGATCTGATGAGAGGGGCAGATGTAATCAGGAAGAGGTGGTCCCTCAGATTATATATATATCACTGCAAGTCAAGTCAGTTTTCAAAAATTAACTTTTGCTATACAGAATCATATTGATCAGTTTTGCATATTGTTCATAAGGAGCCAATTGATAGGATGAAAGTGAACATATATCTTCAATCTAGGATATTTTAAGTCCAGAATGAAGCAAAGCAAAACTATCTTCTTGGCAACACTCCAAGTTCAATAAATCGAAAGTTCTTCACAAACTAATAATCCAAGTGTTTGGTGTCTATTTTAACGTTACACTAACATTTTAACCTTGTTTTTCTTTACAAAATCACATTAACAGTGATTTGAACAGCAGCCCCAACTGGGACTGTTGTAGAAGAAGCCCAAATCATATGTGTAAAAGTCCCTTCAAAGCTATTACATTTCCAGTAAAAAAAAAGCTTAATGTCTGATCCTTCTTAACATCTGCTGAAATGCCCAATTCACATGAAAAAAAAGTCTGTTGGTGAATTAGTTTCATCATAAGATCATGGGAGTCATACCTAACATTCTTTAAAATATGAGACCATTGATTTATTAAGTTAGGATATTCCAACTCCTTAGTCCAAAGTTCATGTTAACTGCCAATATTTTAGTAATACTTTTCAGATGTCTCTTTTAAAAAATCTGTAGGGTTAGAATCTTTCAGAACAGCCCCTCCCCCCCAACAAAAGAAGTCATTTGGGGTTTCAGAAACTGCTAATCCATCCTGGGAAAATGATTCGCATGAATTCAAATTATTTTATGTCAAGTGTTTAGATAATTTCATGTTCCAATTAAGGGTAGAAAAGAATATTGCTCAAAGGCACAGGGATCCCAGTATCAAACTATTTGTCACCAGTAAAAGGTAAAGGTTCCCCCCGTACATTTGTGCAGTCGTGTCCAACTCTAGGGGCCGGTGCTCATCTCCGTTTCTTAGCCGAAGAGCCAGTGCTGTCCGAAGATGCTTCCACGGTCATGTGGCCGGCATGACACACGCAGAACGCTGTTACCTTCCCACCGAAGTGGTAGTTATTCATCTACTTGCATTTGCATGCGTTCGAATTGCTAGGTTGGCAATTGCTGGGGCGAGTGCGGGAGGTCACTCGGTCATGCGGGGCTAGGGATTCGAACCTCCGAACTTGCGACCTTCCGATCGACAAGCCTGACGTCTTAACTGCTGAGCCACCACGCCCCCTTTGTCACCAGTATTAAATCATTAAAACATTCAATGCACACATAACCTAGCACTAACATGGCACAAGCTAGGGTTTGTTTACCATTAATATGCTGTAATTTGGTGGGCCATAAGCTATGTATCATTTCATTGGTTTGGGGTTTAGAATTATATGTGAATCTCTCTACAGGTAGTCCTTGTTTAGTGACTGCCTTGTTTAATGACCGTTTGTACTTACGACAGTGATGAAGAAGTAACTTTGCGACCAATCCATTTACGATCTTCACAGGTCTGTAAAGCAAAGGAAAGCTGAAGTAAGATCATAAGCACAGTCGCAGTTTCACTTAGCAACCACTTCAGTTAACAACCGAGTTGCGGGTCCCAATTGTGTTTACTAAATGAGGATTACTTGTACTGTGTCTTATTAAACAAACCATGACCTAAAGTGTTATCTGAATCTAGCTGAAGTGTGATAATTTTTTATGTATCCCAAAATTTTGGATATCCTTAAGCCAAGCTGAATTCTGCTGCATCTTGATTTAAGTTCTTTATAAGAAACCATCCAAATGACTATCTGTAGTGATGTATTTAAAAATCCTTAATTTATTGATCAGTCAAAACAGATTTTTTTCTGTTTGGCAAGAAGGATGAACAGGACATTGCAGGCAGGATGAGAATTTCTGCAATTAATGAACTGCAATTTGCCTGTTAGGATTTTTACATTCAGCTTGATATTTTGTGGGGAAACTTCAGAAAGATTTTAAGCTGATAAGACAAATTACTGTCAGATTAATATGTACTTTGAAGGCATCATTTTACATTAATCGGTTATTTAACCTGTTGTAAAATGTTAATTAAAAAATATCTTCAATCATATCATTATTAATTAAGTAATCTTGAGGAAACCAGGGCTGCTATATAAAAGATCAAGGTTTATGATCTATATTATCCCTGTAACAAATTATTTATGTGTAGTCTTTTAATGCTTTTAAGTCTTGGGGTTGTGGTTTGGACATGAGCCATGCGTTTGCTTTCAAACCATTCTTCCTTCAGTTGATTACAGTAGGCTGTAAAAGAGGGTGGAGACCCTTGGTTGTTATCCAAAGAAAGTGAGTAATAATTGACCTAATGTACAGAGTGTATGAATAAACTATTCTTTTTGTAAGAAATGTATGTTTTACGGGGTGTCCTAGAGTTCACATCCCTCTGTTTCCCCTTCTCTTCTCTCACATCTTCCAAAAGTTTTTAACATGCTCAGCTGCTCTATCAAATCTCTAATTCAGCAAAAGACTCAAAGGCAAAGATAAACTCTTTGAGCGGATTCCAAATACTGGGGATTTAAAATAATTTTTTTAAAATATTGCCTTGAAACAGCTGTTCAGAAATTTTTAGTCAAAATCTCCCCATTATAGTAATTCAAATTATAGAACACTTTGCTCGGTGAAACTGATGAGAGTATATTGTGGAAGGTTTTGACTGTCCCCCAAATATACAGTACAAGGTGTGTTAATTTGTTGTGACTTCTGTCTCCATTAAAGTCAATTTCTGGAGTAAATTCACAGCTGTCCCTTGCATGCATTTTAAGCGCATGGCCTTCTGCCTGAAATGCTCTTTAAAATGCTACATCAGCTCTTATCTAAGGATTCGGAGAAATGGCAAAGTTCACCGCATACCTGGAGTATAATTTAATAATACTTAAGATCCAGTTAGGGTTAGGGCTGACCATACGTCCCGTTTTGAATGGGACACTCCCGTTTTTCCCCTTTTCTCAACCGTCCTGTCGTTTTAACATAAATGCCGGTTTTGTCCCGTTTTTCAGGAACAGGTGGAGGCAGAGCAGCCGACCGGAGGGAACCCGGAGGAGGAATCACCCCCGCCCACCAGTGTGCGGCAAAGGAGGTGGGAGAGGCGGGTCCAGCACCGTGACAGCGGAGGCGATTCTCCTTCCGGGTTCCCTCCAATCAGCTGCTCCGCCCCCACCCATCGCGCCGCCCGGCCCGCCCCCCACGCGCCGACAGGCAGAGGTGCCCCCCTGCCCCCCCAACCAGCCGCTCTGTGCCCACCGCGCCACCCCCCCGCCCCCCCCACGCGCCGACAGGCAGAGGCGCCCCCTTGCCCCCCCAACCAACCGTTCCGCCCCCGACCGTTCCTCTTGTCCCATTTTTGTCTCAAGGAAATATGGTCAGTCTAGATCCAATGGAATCTAAAGAAAGAGAAAAGCAGGTGACAATAGCTGGATTTGTCACGAGTCATGAAGGGGGGATCCTAGAAATTTGCTTGTTTCTCAGTAATACATACTGTATTTACTTGGGAGCCACTTCAGGATTGTTCTCCTGAAAGATGGGAGGGAAATAACAGTAAGAAATTAAGCTTTGCTGCAGCTCAGTTGAGGTCTCCCTGTGGTACTTTCTTTGCCCTGGAATGACAAAAATATTAGTTGCAGCTGTAGGCTGTAAACCTTGCCCAGAAAACTGCAGGGTCTTATCCAGGCAGTCGCCAGGAGTCAAAACCTGGACTATGTTTGGAAAAAAAAAAAAATGTAATATCAGCATTGAGAACTGGGAAGCCCTAACTCATGAGCGTTTCAATTGGAGGTCAGCCTTTATTAATGGCGCTATGGACTTTGAAGAAGCACGAGTACAGGGCGAAAGGGAGAAAAGAGCTAAAAGGAAGTCTGTGGCTTGAATCATGTCAACTGGATTTCTATTTTCTTAGTGGAAACGTTTCACTCCTTATCCAAGGAGTGAAACGTTTCCACTAAGAAAATAGAAATCCAGTTGACATGATTCAAGCCACAGACTGTTCCACCTGGATGACTGAGAACCTTCATAAGCTAAAAGGAAGGCACGTCAGGCAAACCCTCATCATGACCGTCTCCCACCCGGAAACCTATGCCCCCACTGTGGGAGGTTGTGCGGATCCAGAATTGGCCTTTACAGCCACTTACGGATCCACCGTTAAAATTTTACCTTTGGAAGACAATCTTATTCGGCTACGAGTGATCGCCAATGATGTTTGAGTGATAGCCAGTATATGATAACTAGGAATGGGAAAAATATAATCAAGATGTGTATGGGGGTCGGATTGTTAATTAGAGCCCATGATGTTATTATTTGTCTGTGGAGTCCTTGGTGCTCTCTGAGCCTTGTTGTTTCCTTGCAGACGTTTCATTGCCGGACTAGGCAACATCTTCAGTGTGAAAAGGGAGTGGGACTTGCTCTCTGTTTATATACCATGGCTTGTCCTGCTTGTGTTGGTGGAGGTGCTGTTCCCCCCTTAGGAGTTCCTTGATTGGGCTGTTGTTTGCTGCTTGGTTGATTGACTGAGTTAATAGTTCCTTGATTAGGGTATATTGTGCTGTTTGATTTTTCCTCTGGTGCTAATCTTGCTGTTAATCTTTGCATATCTGGGTATTGATTGCTGGCAAGGAGGTGTTCTGGTCTTTTGGCTATTCTATTGTCTCTTATGAATGGTATGTAAATGTTGTTTACCTCTATGTGTCTGTTGATGGCTGCTTTGTCAAAGTGCCAAGCTTCCAGGAATTCTCTAGCGTTTTTGGATTTGGCTTGGGCTTGGTTTAAGATGCTCACAGTTTCCCAGTTGAAAGTATGGTTGAGTCTGTCCGTGTGTTGTGAGATTAAGGAGTTTTCATCGTGTCTTCTGACTGCTAGTTGGTGTTCGTGGATGCGCTCTGCTATTCTTCTGCCTGTCTGTCCTACATAGTGGCTGCTACAGTCCTTACACTGTATGTTGTAGATAACTCCTGTTTTTTCTTCTTGGGCTACTAGGTCTTTTGGGTTACTTAAGATGTTCTGAAGGGTTTTGGTTGGTTTATGTGCTACGGTGATGCCATGTGGTTGTAACAGTCTGTAACAGTAACTGAGATGTTTCTGATGTATGGCAGTGTTATCCTTTTCATAGCTTCTGTTGGTTGTGTTGTAGTGGGTTGGGTAGTCAGGCACTTTTTGATAAAGTTGCGTGGGTATCCATTTTGCTGGAAGATGCTGTATAGATGATCTGTTTCCTTTTTCTGGTGTTCTGGGTTGCTGCAGTGCGTTAGTGCTCGTCTGAATAATGTTCTTACACAGCTTCTCTTGTGGGAGGTTGGGTTGTTGCTTTGGTAATGGAGCACTTGGTTAGTGTGGGTAGATTTCCAGTAGACTTATGTTTCTACAATGTCCTCATTTCCTCTACTGATGAGGATGTCCAAGAAGGGTAGTGTGTTGTTGTTTTCTTCTTCCCTTGTGAATTTTATTCCATTGAAGATGTTGTTGATGGTTTCATGTGTTTCCTCCAGTTGTTCCTTTTTTATTATGATGAAAGTGTCATCTACATACCGGATCCATACTTTGGGTTGTATACGTGGAAGTGCTATCATTTCTAGACGCTGCACTACAATCTCTGCCATGAGTCCTGAGATTGGTGATCCCATGGGTGTTCCTTTGATTTGTTGGTATATTTGTCCATCAAACTGAAAGTAGGTAGTGAGGAGAGGTCGATGAGGTCCATGATTCTGGGTATTTCTATCTTAGTGTAGCTAAGATAGCTGTTAGCTGTTATGTTAGCTGTTATTTGTCCAGATTGGCTTGACTTGGCTTCTTGTTTATGTATTATATGATGTTGTATTGTGTTTAAATGTTGTCAGCTGCCCAAAGTCTCTGAGGTGAGATGGGTGGCTGTATCAATCAAAGAAATAAATAGTTCCAACACACTGCTATGCAGCACTGCAAATTATTACTTACTTCCAGGTAAATGGCTGCATAGGATTGCAGCTTTGGAATCCAGCTCTTAGATTTGCAGTACAAAAGATAACCAAGGAAAAGAGGTGGGGAGGCTAGAACGAAAAAGGTAGTGTGTAATTTTAATTTTTAAAAATTAAAAATTTAGAGAGCCAGTTTGGTCTAGTGGTTAAGGCAACGGGCTAGAAACCAGGAGACTGAGAGTTCTAGTCCCGCCTTAGGCATGAAAGCCGGCTGGGTGACATTGGGTCAGTCCCTGTCTTTCAGCCTTAGGAAGGAGCCAATGGCAAACCAGGAGACTGAGAGTTCTAGTCCCGCCTCAGGCATGAAAGCCGGCTGGGTGACCTTGGGCCAGTCACGCTCTCTCAGCCCTAGGAAGGAGCCAATGGCAAACCAGGAGACTGAGAGTTCTAGTCCCGCCTTAGGCATGAAATCCGGCTGGGTGACCTTGGGCCAGTCACTCTTTCTCAGTCCTAGGAAGGAGCCAATGGCAAACCAGGAGCCTGAGAGTTCTAGTCCCGCCTTAGGCATGAAAGCCGGCTGGGTGACCTTGGGCCAGTCACACACACTCAGTCCAACTCACTTCACAGGGTTGTTGCTGTGGGGAAAATAGGAGGAGGAAGGAGTATTAGGCATGTTCGCCGACTTGAGTTATTTATAAAAATAATAAAGGTGGGATAGAAAATAAATAAATAATAAAAAATAATTTTTAAATGTGCAGTTCTGATTAGGAGCTGTTGGGAATGAAGATATTCATTAAGCCATATTGGGTTCAGGCTTAGCAACTTGTATGAACCCAGCTTACTGTACTGTGACGTACTCAGTAAACCATAATTAAACAAACCATGATGTTGCATGGTGTATGAACCCAGTCACTGACAGTTACTGATCACCAAGCTTAGTCTTTGAGTTGACAGTGGCACCTGCTGAACTCTAAGAAACAGGTTTATGAAATGAAAATCAAAATCAATTTTGCCTTGAAGAGAAAATTTGATAAATTTGGCAGATGTTAATATATCCTCTATCATCTTGGATTTATACTTTTTCTGCTCTTCTGTAAGAGTCTTTTGTTAGGAGCCAGGAGAATGCAGAATTCAGTTTCACTCAGATTCTTATTTTTTCAGTCTTAAATTTGTACCATTCAACTTCCTCATCCATTTTTTTAAGTTAGTACATAAACTGGTATCAATTTCATGCACATTTCCCCTAATAAACATAGTTCAGCACTTTTATGCATAGTTTCCCTAATATGCCTTTTTGTGCAAAACTTTTCCTGGACAGGCACATTCTTTATGAAACTGTTTGAGCTGCAAACCAAATTGTTTAGTTGCATTTTGACTTATTGGTAAATTTGGGCTCTGAGGATTGGATAAGTAAATGCAGGCTGAACTAGTTTGTTTCTCATCTCTGCCTTCCTTTTGGTGTTCCCTTTGTAAAGGCTGCCTACATGAAGTGCATCGTTCCTTGTAGACGTGCACATGAGACTTTAATGAATTGGAAAACTAATTAGGCTAATTGATTTTGCATGAGTTGTCCTAAGGAATGTGCCTTGCATAGCACACACAAAAATCCCAAGAATAATTCTCAGTGGTTTTGATTAGAAATGGACAACTGACCAGTGAACTGAAGTACAGCATGGAAAATGATATAGGTGGGATTTTAATAGGTGAACAGATACATGCTAAGACCTTTATAAACTGCAACTAGTGGAGACAAAACCTAAGCAGAGAAAGTTTTCAGACTTCTTGTGTCAAATGGCAGTTTATCTTCCTTTGTTGTTCTAGCCCTGTTACTAATGTATTTTTCTAGTTCCTCAGATTTTCCATTATTCTGATAATCTTGTTGTAGATACCCTGAAGGGATGATTCTAACTGGAGTCAAGAAGCATTTTCTCATGCTTCATGTAGTTACGCTTTTTTAAAAAGGTAATTTCATAAGAATATAAAAGCTAAATAATAAAAAAGTGCTTCAAATTATGACGATACAAAATTGGATTTTGTCGTTTACAAATTTTCAGTAGTTTTCATTCCTATGTTTTTGTAAAAAAAAAATCCACATGCATTGGGCCTAACAAGACAGAAGATATATACCAGTAGGGTGATTTTGGGGAAAAAAAGAACATGCAGAGGAAGACATGCAATTCCATAGATAAATAGCAAACATTAAATATTTTTTTCCTTTGGAGTTAGATACTGCACACTTCTGAATGTAATACTGTTTGAATAACCTAGGCCTTTGAAGCTTTTCACATTTTGCATCTACTTTTCAATTGTAACTTGTGCCCAGAGAGATAAAATTTTAACTATCAGAACTTTGTAAGGACATGGAAAAGATGATAAGACAGAATGGACTAAAATGAGTTATATAAATGTGCCAATATGTTACTGAAACTTTCCTGAACCTGTTGCTTCATTTGGCTCTGATGGCTGGGAATTTTTAAGAGTTGGTCCCAAGGCTGTTTCAATGTATCCAAAGCTCCACCCAAAACTTAAAACTTAAATGCTGATGTTCTATGTTCATATTAAGTGGATCAGTTTATGAGTGGCTTCATTGCACCATTAGCTCCAGATGTTGCACATATTTATACTGGTACACTGAAATAATTGCCATGGCAACAGATGAAAAATTGTTCATTTTTTATTGCAATGACATGTGCCTTGTTCTGAGCAGAGCAAGGATTCTGGATTTTGGCACTGGTTAAATATGTGTTGGCCTCACCGGTAGGGTCACTTCAGTCTCTTGGCAGGGCATGTGAAGATTTGTGACTGACAAATCTGACTTCATACTCTCTCTCCTACTATCCTGATCTACATATGACATTAAGAAGGCCCATCAGTCTCTTGGAATGTATATCAGACTTTTCAGCCTACGTAATGGGTACTTGCAATAGTCAGTTCCAGTTGGACTGGCTGATGAAGATGCAGTAGGGTTAGGGTTAGGGTAAACAGCCAACTGCAAGTTTCCATGGTATCAGTAAAAAGACTCACCTCCTTGCCAGAAAACTGATAGAAATAAAACCAAAAAGTCTCTTCCCTAATGTATGTGGGGATATTCTGGTCCTAGGTTGAATCTTGCAACTCCATCCCACTTGCCTCAATAATTTTGGCTAAAGAGAACTTGCTAAAGAGAATTGTGCTTGGAAAAGAATCACTCTTCCTTTTAGGCAGCTACAAAAGCGCTTGAGAGGATAATTTTGGATTTTAGTATGAAATGTATTTTAGTGGGAGAAATGTATCATAGCAAGAGTCGAAAGCCTGTTCTGGGGTAAAATTGAGATTATGGGAAAGGTGCCATTAAGGAATATGGTTTATATTATAATATATATTCCATAACAACAACAACAGATAACCACAGATAGACACGCAGCCTGGATTAAAACAACCAAAAAGATAAACCATACAGGTATGACAGGGGCCCCATAAATACATCAATACACTTATTAGCTCCAGGCCTGGGAACAGAACCAGGTCTTAAGGGCCTTCCAGACTCTTAGGAGAGTGGGCATCATATGTATCTGGGGGGCGGACGCTGTTCCAGGGGGCAGGGGCAGCAACAGAGAAGACACGCTTCCTCGGTCCCACATAATGGCAACATTTAGTAGGGAGGACCTAGTGGTGGTTTGTTTAAACTATGATTTGATAAATAGGCCACAAGGGCTGCTTCAGGCGATAGAGTTGAAAAAGATAAAGGAGGGGTTATGTGCTCAGTAGCTCTGGTATGTCTGTCTTGATCCTCAGCTGCTAGGCTGCTACGCTACCTTTCGACTTACAGAGTGTATTCCAGGAATTGTCTCTGTTCTTTTCTGGCAACGCCTTGTGCTGCTGTGTACTGTCAGTCATCACCATATGCAAAGCAGCAATGACGATCCCTACGGCGTAGCCAAAGGGTCATTGTACAAGTTGAGATTCTAAAGCATCTTAATCTCTGCAACAAATCAACCTTATGGTTTAGTTCAAGTACTAGAAATATTAATATTTTCACTTGAAAGCATGTCACGCACTTTATAATGCGTAGGATGATTGTTTGCAGGGTTTACGAGATAAAATGACTGCCTCTGAGATTTGCAGAATTGGTTTCCATCTAGAGCAGGGGTACCCAACCTTTTTGGCACGAGGGACCAGTTTCATGGAAGACAATTTTTCCATGGACCAGGGGGCGGGGTTTGCAGGCGGGAGCCAATCGCGTGGACCGGGAGCGGGATTTGCAGGAGGGAGCCAATCGCGCGGACTGGGGGGTGGGGTTCAGAGACCGGTGTGGCGGCCCGGTTCCTAACAGGCCACGGACTGGTACCGGTCTGCAGCCCGGGGGTTGGGGACCCCTGATCTAGAGAAATTAAATGGCCTGACCAACTGTCATGGGATCAAAGTCCTCCTGATCATGTGCATAAAGATGTTCCTTTGTAGACAGATGGCTGCTTTTTCGGTCCAGAGAGTGTCATATGATTGCCTTTCAGGGCAAAATGGCAGAGAGTCCTTCCATCAAAGAGAATTGTGCTTTGGACTGGCTACATTACCTGTTGTTCTCACATTGTGCTAAGCTGAGATATAGCTTGTTTGATTTATTGTGTTGTGTGAACCCAGCCATTGTTACCTTATTCCACAAACCACAATGAAGGAAACTATGATTTACTGTGATTGTGATTTATTGCATAGTAGCTTTGGTTTCAACAATAATTTCCTTGTATTTCTGCCAGGTGCGGACTACAAAATGTCATCTCTCAGTTTGTTATTGCATCTTATTAATTTTCCTGTGTGTGTGTGTGTATTACATACCAGGTGGCTACATTTGGAACCACATCAGACAGATACTCAGAATGCTGCAGATGTATTTTCTGTTCCCATATAATGTTCTAATGTGCATGTATGTCCTATGGTTTCACATGGTGGGTGATAAATGGAACAAAAACAGTTCTTGAGTTTGTTTCCTGTCTTCATATCCTCCAGTTGTTGTACAATTCTTGCTGACTGGCAGTGGCAACTATATCAAGACATGAGCCATGGATTCGGAAGAGGGTGTCAAGATTTATGTTTATTGAGTGAGGAAAATGAAATACTTGTCTGGGATGAAGATGAAGGGTAGTCTAGACAAAGATGTCACTTGGGCCAAGCAGTTTTTATGGCTGGAATCCTTTGAGAAATTGAAATCTATGAAAGTTTGTTTTCTGCATCCCTAGTTTGTGGCCTCTGCTTACAAAATACATGTTATTCCTTTCTGAGTGGTTATATTCTGCTCATCTGTCCAAATACAAATAGAGTGATTTTGTACCCTACATTAAAAAATGTGTATCGGTGATCAGAATCCTATGTTTGCTGATTTTATATTTGAAAAACTACATACAGCAGTGAGTAATCAAGACGACTGTAACTTCGTAGCTATGAATCTTTCCTTAATGAAGTTCTCAGGACATTGATTAGATCTAGGAATATGCCCCTTGGGAAGCAATTGCAGCTTTTCTTCTGTATTATTTTTCTTCACGGAAAAGAGGAAAAAAAACTGTTCAAGTTATCTGGACTGCTAGTGCTGATAATTGGAAAGGACAGAACTGAAGTGTTGGATTTGAGCTCTCATAATAAATCACTTCAGAAACAATTCTCGAACATTATTTTTTATTAGAACTTTCTAGCTGCAAGAATCAAAAAGTGGGTCAATTGCAAAAAACAAAATATATTTTAGAAGAGATACAGGTCTTTTTGTCTTGAATGTGGATTTTGAAATACTTTCCACAAAAATGAGCAGGAAGCCAGTTCCTGATTAAAAGGAGGTCTCAGATCTTCCACAGTTGCTCACCAGGGGGATATTTAGAAGACCCATCTTGTGTCATTTTTGAATCCGTAGTGGGAAAAAGAGCTATGTATTTGCCAACTCTCACATATACTGGACACAAAGAACTCTGCTACAAGACTGGATATTGGCAATCTTAGCCCTGCTTCATACTGTACATGGAATATGACTAATAAGGGTAGGAAGGACAGGCGTGTAGAACCTGTGACATTCCTGCTCAAATGCAGACCTCAAGCTTTGATATAGCAACCTACTGGATCCTCAATAAGCCTCTTGTTTTGCTGTCTGTTAAGGGCTGCAAAACCTGAGTTAAGTGTTGTTAAGGATCTGGCAGGCAGCTGCACACATGCCTTTGGGGTTGCGTTCAGCTTACTGGGTCACTGGTTGTACAGCCCGGCTGAGGATAATTAGTTCCAAATGGTGAGTCAGGAGGATGGGCTCTTGTGCGTCAGTTTCCAGGCTGCAAATGCCTCCGAGAACTCCCAGTTAGAGGTGGTCCAATAGATAATCAATCCATTAATTAATCCTCTTAAGGAAATGTTGAGAAACTTACTGATAATGTGAAGTACAGGAGATGCTTTCTAAGCAAGATATTTTTAAAGCAGTATTTTTACAGCGTTCAGCAAATGTAAAAAAAAAGGTTCCCCCCGCACATTTGTGCAGTCGTGTCCGACTCTAGGGGCCGGTGCTCATCTCCGTTTGTTAGCCGAAGAGCCAGCGTTGTCCGAAGACGCTTCCATGGTCATGTGGCCGCATGACACGCGCGGAACGCTGTTACCTACCCATTGAAGTGGTACCTATTAATCTACTTGCATTTGCATGCTTTAGAATTGCTAAGTTGGCAATTTTCTGCTTAGTTTATTTTAAACACTATAATGTATATCAACAACAACACATTTATTACAGCCCTAAGGCCAGATACAATAAAATTATATAATAGCAACATTCTTACATTTATATATATAAATGTAAATAAAACAAACAAACAAAAAACAATTAGTATAATACGATCTAAAATTGATTAAGAATGAAAATACTAAAATAAATTGAAATAAAATACTATGTTAAGAAATTCTAAATCTACTTTGTTCTTTTCTGCTTAGTTTATTTTAATCACTATAATGTATATAGTTTTTTTATACTGTAAAATCACTAGTCTGTTGTTGTTGTTGATTGTTGTATCACCCTGATAAATATTTTTTAAGAGTTCAATCTTCCCTAGCATGCCAATTGGTCACGCACATATGCTTATTTAAAGTTATGTACATTTGCTTTTACATTTTACATTTTACATTTGGTGGCTCAGCGGGTAAGACGCCAGGCTTGTCAATCGGAAGATCGCAAGTTCAGAGGTTCGAATCCCTAGCCCCACGTGACAGAGTGAGCTCCCGCACTAGCTCCAGCTCTTCCCAACCTAGCAATTTGAAAGCATGCAAATGCAAGTAGATTAATAGGTACCACTTCGGTGGGTAGGTAACAGCGTTCCGCGCGTGTCATGCGGCCACATGACCATGGAAGCGTCTTTGGACAACGCTGGCTCTTCGGCTAACAAACGGAGATGAGCACCGGCCCCTAGAGTCGGACACGACTGCACAAATGTGCGGGGGGAACCTTTACCTTTTACTGGTGACAAATAGTTTGATACTGGGATCCCTGTGCCTTTGAGCAATATTCTTTTTTACCCTTAATTGGAACATGAAATTATCTAAACACTTGACATAGGATAATTAGGATTATTAACATAGGACACCACTGCACAAATGTGTGGGGGGAACCTTTACCTTTTTTTAAGCAGAAAAGAACAAAGGGAGGCATCGATAAGTACAGTGCGCATATTCACACCCTTTCCATTGCACCTTTGGAACAGAATTACAGAGCCAGTGGTTTGGTTGGTCTAATGATATTGCAGTATCTGTACAAGGCTTTATGCATCTTTAAGGCTGCAAACTAGAGTTTTGCAAGGTTGGGTTGCAATTTTGAACATATTTAGTAGGGCAGGCGTTAGAATAAATTATATATCAGGGTTAAGGTTAGGCATATCTAGGCAAATGCAAGGGGTTTTGATTTCCTGTTATATAATAGTAAGAATAATTACAAAATGTTTTTGCTAACTTAGATTGCTGAAAAGAATGCTTAGCAGAGTAGTGATGGTGATGGACCAGGCGTGGATATTTGTTGTTGTTGTTGTTGTTGTTGTTGTTCAGTCGTTTAGTCATGTCCGACTCTTCGTGACCTCATGGACCATAGCACGCCAGGCCTTCCTGTCCTCCACTGACTCCCGGAGTTTACTCAAATAGATATTTGTAACAGAGGATATATGTGGTTCTGGGAACTGATCAGGAATTCTTAAACTGGGCACCTATTCAGAGGCATCCTGTTCTTAATTTCTTTGAGTACATCTACATGTGCACTTCGTTATAATTAATTTATAATGTAGATTTCATAAGTGTAAACTCTGCTTACTTCTGTACTAAGGAGCAGAACACATTGAACAAAGCTGTATTTAAATTCCAAACGTTAAGCATAAAACTGCATTTTATCTTTAATGTATTAACTGCACTGTAAGTTGGCAATCTATATTATCAATGGAGAGATGATTTTTGAGGAGCGTGAGAGGCTCGGGGGTTATTTCTGGATCAGGCTGAGGCATAACTAAGTCCTGTAGCTCTTGGTAGATTGCACTGAAAGAAATCAAATCTCCTACACATTGAATTTGACTGCTGGACTGGTGATTTTATGGACACATTCATACAATTCTCTTGGCAACAGTATGGAAGTGGTTTCCCATTGCCTTCTTCTGGAATGTTGACTTCCCCAAAGTCTACAATCCAACACTTTCCCATCTAAGCTTCCCTTGCTGAGAGGTGGTCAGCCAGGTTTTCCCACCTGCTGAGGTTTAGAGCCTAAAAAAATGGATAGGACTGACCCCTCCTGCTTTCTAGTCAGAAGCAGAACTGGAACAAATGGCATTTTGAAATCCTACACTAAATTTATAGGTAGAGAAATTGGATGGATGATTTCTTTGAATTTCTCCAGAAGAAGGAGGAATTCTTCAACAATTTATGAAGGACTCTGTTGATGATGACTGTAGAACAGCTATTGGAAAATCTCCATGAGGAAGGCATTCCCTTAAGATGCCTTGAAGCATGGTAGCCTGTGAGGCTGCAGACTGCTGGAAAGGAAATGCAATACGGAAAACAGGGTATTTGAACATCCTTCTTGACTATCTTGTAACTAAACATACAAGAGCACCCCCCCATCCATGAGAATTTCATGGAAATTATTTTCTCCTCTGGAAGAAATATTGTAAGTTAATTCTTTTTCATCAACTTGAATGAGAATTGGCAGAAAAAAAACTGAGGTGAATTTCTCAGTTTGGCTCTGGTTCAAATGAACATCATCTAACAATGGAATGAAATTATATGAAAAAGCTTGTGCATTCAATACTACAACATCTATCCATATGAAAAAAAATATTTCCCACAGCATACTGTATTTATTTATTTATTTATTTATTATTTATTATTGTATTTATACCCTGCCTATCCCCTCCCTAAGCGGAGGGCTCTAGGCGGCTTACATTCATCATACATTATATTATTTATACAGTCAAATTCTATTACCCGCGCGGTTAGGGAGGGGGTGAGGGAACCGGCTCTTCAATCGCAGGTCGGACTACATGTCCCAGGAACCTTTGCTTCTGAGCCGGCTGCTGACATCCAGGAAGTTGTCGTTTTTCGGGATCCGCCGTCCTCTGCCGTCCTCCGCCGCCATCCACGGGGACCAGCTTTCTTCTTGGTCCGAGGGCGACCCTCCAAGAAGGACGCCAGCAAATTGGCCCACGTGAGTGGTCCCCATTCATCTACTTGCCGGTGGCTTTCGATCAGCTGGGTGGGCTGGAGCTGGGGCTAGTGACGGGAGCTCACCCCGCCACGCGGATTCGAACTGCCGACCTTATGGTTGGCAGACTAACGGCTCAGCGGTTTAACCCGCTGAGCCACCGTGCCCCTTTTAATATACTGTATATATACTGTATATACAGTATATATACTATACAGATTATACTGTATAGTCAGATTACTACTTAGTAGAGGGTTATACTAAGAGGAATCTTCCTTTACTGTCCCCAAAAATTGACTGATGAATAAATATAAAAAGGCCGGAATCTAATATTTCCAGGGTCATAATGTCTGAACATGGCTTCTGCGCATACATCATTAGAGACATCCTTTCTATTTATCAGTTTTGGAGAATTGTTCATTAGTGATGTTCTAGTTTGAATAAAAACCTGCCAGTGGTCTGAAGTTCAGTGATCTCCATTGTTGTACTTAAGATACACCAATTTTTCTTGTGTCTAAGTAATTAACACTAAAAAGTAATCTTTTATTTTGTTTTCAATTGAGTATTAGGTTAGTCATGGTATTTTAAATATTTATTTTAGTTCTAGTGCATTGGCAAATGGATTTTGGTAAAGATTTTTCTCAGTTGTAGGCAACTGTTTTCTGGAATTGGTTCAGGTAGAACCACTGAAAAGTATGAGAAGAAGCAAAAGAATGAGAGCTTTTACATGGTTGGAGGAAATAATATCACCAGTGTGATATCTCTGGTTTCCATGCGAAATATTGTATTTCAGAGCAGTGGTCAAGGGGACAGATATATACTTCCATACAACTTGAAATCTGCATATGTTTTCCTGTGGAACCAAATCTGAGAGCCTCTTCAAACATTGTACCTGAACATCTTTCACTGTTACAACTCCCTGGCTAGGTTAATGGGAGTTGTAGTTCAAAACTGATGGTGCGCCCAATTGGGGAAAGTTGATTCAGGCCTTTTCAGCCTACATGTAATGCTGTATAGTGCAAAAATCTAAGTAGCTGGTATGGCCCAGAAGCATACAGTACATGTTTGCGAACTGAGATTTCCCTGTATAAATGTCTGGAAAGGTGCCAAAAATTGAGGGAAGAATGTTCAGTCTTCATAATGACCTTCATTAGAAGGGGAGTACTTGCATTTTCTCTGTGCCACACATGATTTTAGTGAAAAGGCCAATGACAAAGCCTTTTATTTAACAGGGGAGAAAGGGGAGTTGTGGTATATGTGCCAGAGAGGGAACTTGGCAGTGCCATTGTTTTGTTGTTGCTGTGGGATAATGGAACAAAATATAATATTTTATTAATGACACAGTTTAATTTTGCCTCTCAGATAAATAGTTTGCCCAACCATAAACAAACCAAAGCAGATGTATCCCACACACCCTCCTCTTTAGCTATAGACAAAGCTTGCCCACAGTTAAATGGGTACTGCTTTATGTCTGTGTATTCCTGAAAATTGTTGTTAATGTATTTTCTTGTAAGCTGCTACCCTTGAGGCCTACTTTAATGGGGGGAGGGGAATAAGCTTGCCTTCTTATTCTTACTCTGGTTTGGAAAAGGCAAATAATTTGGTTAATAATGGGAAGATCCCAAATGAGCTGATCTTCAAGCAGAAAAGAACTCAGTAGGAGGGTTCATACATTACATCAGGGGTCGACAACCTGTGGGCCGCGGCCCACCGGTGGGCAGAGGGCCATTAGGAAGCGGGCCGCAGGGTGAGCCGGAGCAGCTGATTAGTGGAGGCCCGGAAGGGGAAACACCTCCACCTATCAGCGCGTGGCAAAGAAGGGCGAAGGCGGGCCTACCCTCATGGCGGCAGCAGCATGCGCACCATTTTGCCTCCCTGCCAGAACCGAGGGCATTTTCGGGGCAAGTTCCGGGGACCCTGAAAATTCCCTCTGTTCCGGCAGGGAGGCAAAAGCCTCGCCGCGCGCAGGCCGCTTCCCCACTTCCCCGCTGACCAGCGCGGGAGGGGGCGGGGTGGAAAATCTCCACACCGCAGGGAAGCGGCCCTGCAGCGTGCGCGCGCCGGGTGAGGCTTTTGCCTCCCTGCCGGAACAGAGGGAATTTTCAGGGTCCCCGGAACTTGCCCCGAAAATGCCCTCGGTTCTGGCAGGGAGGCAAAGCCTCGTCCCATGCAGGCTACCGGCCGCTTCCCCACTGCACAGCTGACCAGCGCGGGAGGGGGCGGGTTGGAAAATCTCCACGCCGCAGGGAAGCGGCCCGGCACGCGGCGAGGCTTTTGCCTCCCTGCCGAACCAAGGGCATTTTCGGGGTCCCCGGAGCTTGCCCCTTTAAAGGGGCAGGCTCCGGGGACCCTGAAAATGCCCTCGGTTCCCAGAGCGGCAGGCCTTCAAACCCCGCCCCCGTCTGTCTGATTGGCTGCCGCCCGCAAACCCCACCCCCCCATCCAGCTGATTGGCTGCCGCCCACAAACCCCGCCCCTGTCTGTCCGATTGGCTGCCGCCCTCAAAACCCCCCCCCCATCCATCCGATTGGCTACTGCCCGCAAACCCAGCCCCCTGGTCCTTGAAAATTTTTTTCCAACGGGTGGTCCCTGATGGAAAAAAGGTTGCCGACCCCTGCATTACATCATAGACCAGTGGCCAAGCCTGGCTGGCTTTAACCATAACACAGAGCTGTAAACAATGATTTTCAGATTTTATTTATTTATTTATACTTCAACTTTTATTACCGCACCATCTCCCCCAAAGGGGACTCTGTGTCAGTGGTTGGTTCACAAAACATTGGGTATCAGTATGGTATAGTGGTTAAGATGTTGGACTGGGGACTTCAGGTGGGGACATGGCGAACTGAACAGCTGTGTCTGCGGGCTTAGCAGGCAGAACTGACAATGCAGCATTTTTTTCGGGCTCAGGCAAGTTTTTCCTGAAGCCCAGGAGTGTTTTTCTGGGAAACACTTGGAATCACCCCATTTGTCCTCCGGACGGCGGCTTGCAGCCAGAAGATCTCAAACAGTGTTCACGCTCGACTGGTAAGAGTAGCCGGGAGGCTGGGACGTCACCATTTCCCAAGCCATGCTGTAGCCTTAAAGGGACATTAAGACCGGCTACCCCATTTCTAAATCACCCAATTTATATATATTTTAAGTATATGTATCCTAAGAGAGGCTTTGTACAGCAAGGAGAAGCGGTTCTCTTGGTGCTTATCATTATTTTGGGGATTAATTTCAAACATTTTTTAAAAGTTTTGGCTTGTTTTCCATCCAAATATTAAGAAGGATTGAGAGTAAATAATTGTCTCCCTGTTATTATTTTTGTACTAAATTTTAAGATATTAGCATTTTCCTACACGTTGAATCGGCTGTTTTGAACTTTCAGCTTTCTGCTTCTACTTTCCCTGGGGAATTATCTGCTTATCACTTTCACTTGTGTAAACATATTCTGTAACTCCTTCATATCCTCGACTTTCGCTGATTAACTCCTAGGGGGCGCCATAATCTGCTTGAGGCATGGAAGGGTCTTAAGCAAATTTTCTCTGACTTCCACTGAGACTTCAAACAGATTCTTTCTGATTCTTACCAAGTTTTTATGCAAGACATTCAGGACATTGTGGAAAATATGAGCTTTAAAATGTGTCACTTAGATGGGGATGTCGTGGATGGAATTGAAGAATTTAATAGTGACAGAAATGTCTCTTCGATCTCTGTTGAAATGCTGGAGGAAGATCGGATAGTCGAGTTGAAGAAATTAAAGGGAGAGATCGAGTTGCAAGCCATAAGTGAAATTGATCTTCTGATGGAATGCCATGAAAAAGAAGGGGTTATTATGTATGGGAGGTTTCCTGGAGAGAAGTCGGAGTTTTTGAGCGGGGCAGTTGGGCTGTTTGATTTCTGTAAGAAAAATGCTTTGTGCGCAGTGTGGGGACATGTAAATGCTTTGGTCTATTTTGAAGTGGGATAAAGGTTTAAGAATATATATTTGGATTGCTTTTAGGGTTTGGCTGATTTCATTTTAATGATTTGGATTAAGATTACTAAAGTATAAAAATATTATTTGGTCTTGGATTTAACATGATTAAGATTATTAAAATTGTTGTATTATCAAGTATAATGGTAGATAATTTATATGCTTTTTAGTTTGATTTTTATTATAGTAGACAGGAATGTGTAAAATAGTAGTAGGAAGGAAATAATTAAATAAATGTTATCCTTGAGGGGGTAGTTGATTAGGGGAGATATATGCTGCTCAAAAAAATAAAGGGAACACTGAAATAAGACATCCTAGATCTGAATGAATGAAATATTCGTATTAATTACTTTGTTCATTACATAGTTGAATGTGCTGACAACAAAATCACACAAAAAGCAATGGAAATCAAATGTAAGCAACCCCTGGAGGTCTGGATGTGGAGTTACACTCAAAAATTAAAGTGGAAAAGAACACTACAGGCTGATCCAACGTTGATGTAATGTCCTTAAAACAAGTCAAAATGAGGCTCAGTAGTGTGTGTGGCCTCCACGTGCCTGTATGACCTCCCTACAACGCCTGGGCATGCTCCTGATGAGGTGGCGGATGGTCTCCTGAGGGATCTCCTCCCACACCTGGACTAAAGCATCCCCCAACTCCTGGACAGTCTGTGGTGCAACGTGGCGTTGGTGGATGGAGCGAGACATGATGTCCCAGATGTGCTCAATTGGATTCAGGTCTGGGGAATGGGCGGGCCAGTCCATAGCATCAATGCCTTCGTCTTGCAGGAACTGCTGGCACACTCCAGCCACATGAGGTCTAGCATTGTCTTGCATTAGGAGGAACCCAGGGCCAACCGCACCAGCATATGGTCTCACAAGGGGTCTGAGGATCTCATCTCGGTACCTAATGGCAGTCAGGCTACCTCTGGCGAGCACGTGGAGGGCTGTGCGGCCCCCTAAAGAAATGCCACCCCACACCATTACTGACCCACTGCCAAACCGGTCATGCTGAGGATGTTGCAGGCAGCAGAACGTTCTCCACGGCATCTCCAGACCCTGTCACGTCTGTCACATGTGCTCAGTGTGAACCTGCTTTCATCTGTGAAGAGCACAGGGCGCCAGTGGTGAAGTTGCCAATCTTGGTGTTCTCTGGCAAATGCCAAACGTCCTGCACGGTGTTGGGCTGTAAGCACAACCCCCACCTGTGGACGTCGGGCCCTCATACCACCCTCATGGAGTCTGTTTCTGACCGTTTGAGCAGCCACTCGCACATTTGTGGCCCACTGGAGGTCATTTTGCAGGGCTCTGGCAGTGCTCCTCCTGTCCCTCCTTGCACAAAGGCGGAGGTAGCGGTCCTGCTGCTGGGTTGTTGCCCTCCTACGGCCTCCTCCACGTCTCCTGATGTACTGACCTGTCTCCTGGTAGCGCCTCCATGCTCTGGACACTACGCTGACAGACACAGCAAACCTTCTTGCCACAGCTCGCATTGATGTGCCATCCTGGATGAGCTGCACTACCTGAGCCACTTGTGTGGGTTGTAGACTCTGTCTCATGCTACCACTAGAGTGGAAGCACCGCCAGCATTCAAAAGTGACCAAACCATCAGCCAGAAAGCATAGGAACTGAGAAGTGGTCTGTGGTCACCACCTGCAGATCCACTCCTTTATTGTGGATGTCTTGCTAACTGCCTATGCTTTCCGCTTGTTGTCTATTCCATGTGCACAACAGCATGTGAAATTGATTGTCAATCAGTGTTGCTACCTAAGTGGACAGTTTGATTTCACAGAAGTGTGATTGACTTGGACTTACATTGTGTTGTTTCAGTGTTCCCTTTATTTTTTTGAGCAGTGTATATTCATTCATTCATTCTTTCATTCTTTCATTCTTTCATTCTTTTAATATAAGGGGATGGAGCAACTGTATTTAGTGATTTTTATAATGTGCCAATGGAATGGTTTATAGAAATAATGTGATTTTGGTTTAATATAGAGTGTGGGATTGATTATGGAAAACTGTTGTATATCCTTGCTGTTAAAAGTCAGAAGTCACCTCTTTTTGTAACTCTAAATTTTTTTTCTTTCTTGTGTTTTCACACTTTTTTAGTTTTTTCTTTTTTCTTTTTCATTGTAGTTTTTTTGTTTTTCTGTAGCTTTTATCTTTGTCTGAAACTTAATAAAATTCTTATAAAAAATGGTGTTGGACTGGGGAGAGACAAGTTGAAGAATTTACTTGACTATAGAGTTCATGAGCATGTTGGGTGACTTTGGACCAATGATACTTTCTCTGCCCAACCTATCACACAGGGAATTATTATTATTACTATTAGTATTATTAATTGGGCAACCATCCACTTTGATGGAGCTCAGCTTGAACAAGTTGAATGATTTAAAGCTGATAACAACCAGTTATCCCTCAGCCTGACATGGTGCCTCTGGCGAAAAAGCATACACGTTGCTACCAAAATGCGCATCTGTTGATCGTTAATACTACCAATAGTTCTGTACAGTGCAGAATTCTGGAGCTTGCTCAAAGTTTCTCAAATGTGTTGCCTATGCCAAATACGAGAGATTTCAATCTATGACAAATTGAAGCAATGAAAGAATGATGCTGCAACCAACCTATGGTAACTGATGGAATTCAGAAGTGTTGAATGCAGTGGTTTGGCCACATCTGCCACGTAGCCCCGTGCTGATTTTCTTATTGATTGTTCTGGATATGTCAGTCCTTCGAAGTAGGCCAAATGACCAAAGAGACACTGCAGGAAATCCAAGAATGCTATTTTATTGCTGTAGGATATAACAGAATCTTGAAAGCCTAAGTTTCTCTCTGTCCCATCTTATACTAAACAAAATCAAGGCAGGGTTGTTTTGAGTTTCTTTCTCATGTTTCCTTCAATCTCTGGTCTGTGTAATTTTTTCTGCAAGTCCCTCCTTAATGGCTCTTTCGTACCTTCCCCAAGGTCAGTTCTAAATTCCTTTATAGGATATCATGCCTCATGGGTTGGAAAGTACAGCGTCCAGCTCCAAAGAAAGTTTACCAGTCAGATCTTGCTGGCTAGGCGGGTGTCTCTTTCCTCCTTCACCGCTCTTTGTGTGTCCCTCGCGAAGCTGTATGCTTGGCGGAAGAAGATAACATCCCAGATAGAAAGACTGTACTGGTCTTTGGTCAAGGGCATATGATAGTACAGTATATACCAGTTACATCTGCTCGTCGCATCAGATCCAGCAAGATAGGCATGCTGCAGGTCCCATCTCTCAGGGAACTACACTTGGTGGGCCTGAGGAGGCGAGCCTTCTCTGCCATGGCGCCCGCCTTATGGAACATGAAGTGAGGTCATCTCCATCCCTACTATTTTCTGGAAGTCCCTCAAGACCTGGCTATGTCATCTGGCCTGGGGGTCTCAGGGGATCAGGGAAATCTTGAGGTGGCTCCCTTAATGATCAAACATCTTGTGTCTTTTTCTAAAAACTTTTTAATATGACTGTGTTTGACATGTTTATTGTTTTATATTTTTTGCTGTATACCGCCCAGAGTCACTTCTTGTGAGATAGGGCGCCATATAAATTTGATAAATAATTAAATAAATAGTTCAGCAACTAGCCCCAAAGAAAACTGACTGAAACATGTGGGAGAAGATCTAGCAAAGCTTAGACTCAACCTGATAGGAGCAAAACAACTGGCCCACAACAAAGAAAAAATGGAGGAATATGCTGTGTTATGTCAGTAGACCCATAGCACCTTCTACTTCATCCTGGTTACATTGTAGGTTGTTACCAGATGTGAGCTAAGGACTCTAAGTTCAAGTTCAAGTTCAATTATTATTAATTAAATTTGTCATGGGGATAAAATAAGGTGAGCCCCCTTGATGAAAGGAAATGTGGGAAATAAATGCAGTAAATAAATAAACATGCTATACCTAAATCAAGCTACGTTAGGCATTAGTGCATCCTGTCTTACTTACAGGGCAAGTCTAGCATGCAAAAATTGTTTCCTTATCATTTGAAATGGGGAGGTCTACATGCATAGTGTTAGGAGATAAGTTTAAAAAATAATGCCCAAATTTGCTCCCCTTAAAAGTTTGATTCACGTGTGAAAGGCGCTTCTCTTTTTCTAGCTCATTTTCAGGCTATTTCAAAATTCCTACATATATGCTTTTAAAAACTGTTTTGTGTTTAGTGTTTGCTAATTTTATGGCACTTGTAAAGTGCCATAATGAAGTGAAGCCATTTCATTTTCCTTTCAGGTTTTACATGTTAAATGTGGTGATGTGGAATTGTTTCTGAATACCATGCAGTTGAATACCATGGTAAACATACAAACAAGCCAAGAAACTATAGCATAAGGTGCTTCTGACTGCACCTTGCAGACTTTCAGGGTTATGACAGGGAACCTAGAAGCTTAAGGTTAGATTAAAAAAAAACCTTTCTGGGTGGTCCTGTCATACTAGGGATGTTGATTCACTTGGGTTTATATCTGGAAAGCCAGTTTGGTGTAGTGGTTAAGGCATCAGGCTAGAAACTGGGAGACTGTGAGTTCCTGGCTAAAACAAGGCAATTGGCCGGTAGAGTTAGATCCAGCATGTCAGCATGTTCTTAAATTGAAACATCTATACTTACTGGATCCCCTCCAGAGGCAAATGAAATGGACTGCATATGATGGTTTGCAATAATCTGGGAAGGAAAAAGAAGAAATCTGTGATGTCCATCTACTGCTCATCCAGAAACCATTGGAGAATTACCTCTGCAGAGCTCATCACATGTGGCAACTAAATTCTGCATACAGTATCCACTGGAGGTAGTCAGGTTGAAGCACCCAGAAGCAGAAAAAGAATGTCCATGTGCTTAGAATGGACAATTCCCTCCAACAGCCACACCTCTGCTTCTTGGTGACATATGGAATCCTAAGGCTCCATTTGTGCACCCCTGCAATATCCTACAGAGATGCACATAATTGTCAGAGAGCCCATTTGGTGTAGTGGTTAAGGCATCAGGCTAGAAACTGGGAGACCATGAGTTCTGGTCCCACCTTAGGCACAAAGCCAGGTGGGTGACCTTGGGCCAGTCACTCTCTCTCAGCCCTAGGAAGGATGCAGTGGCAAACCACTTCTGAAAAACCTTGCCAAGAAAACTGCAGGGACTAGTCCAGGTAGTCGCCAGGACTCGACACTGACTTGAAGGCACACGCACACACACATAAAAGATTTATATCTGGCCTTTCCTTTAGGAACTCAAGCTGTCATGCATTGTATTCATTCTGCTAATTTTACTCACCCAACAACAATCCTGTGAGATAGATTTGACTAAGAAAAAAATGACTGCCTCAAAGTCCCATAGAGAGTTTTTAGGGCTGAGGCTGGCCTTGAATTTCCCCAGCGCTGGTTTAACACCCAGCCACAACACCACGCTGATAAAGGAAGCCTTGCCTTTTCTAAATCAAGGATTAACCTGACCTAGCCTTCTCTGGTTCCAGGATCTGAGCATTGGGTGTTCTTGGTTTGAAAGTTTGGATTAAGAAGCAGTGATGATTGATAGCCAATTTATGAGATATTATTCTGATGGTGACTCAGTGCAAAAGAAGGAAAAGAAAAAAAAATTGATACGTGTAAATAGTCACAGAGAGGAAGGGTTTTCAACTGCCCTTTCCTCATTTTCATTGTGCTTCCTGAACTATTACTTTTCTTTCCCCAGTTTAAGAGACTTGATTTATTGACTTCCTTTTGCTACTCACTCACTTCAGTCTCAGTCTGGGATTAGGAGGACCAGATATAAAAAAGGACGAGCCAGGCTGAAGGCTGAGTAATGAAAGTTATGTAGACGTATCTGAATCCCTAGTACGTAACTGACTCCAAATGTAATACTGATGAGGATTCCTTGCTGTGACTCAGATTACAGGACCGGGCCGTGCTTCACCTTGGTGACCAACCAGATGTGCCAGGGGCAGCTCAGCGGGATCGTCTGCACAAAAACCCTCTGCTGTGCAACGGTGGGGAGAGCGTGGGGTCACCCCTGTGAAATGTGTCCAGCCCAGCCTCATCCTTGCCGGCGGGGATTCATTCCAAACATACGAACAGGAGCTTGCCAAGGTATGGTGTCACACCAACGTTTTACATGTTATGTATTACAAGACGGCTTTATCCAAAGTCCTAAATCAATGCTATGCAAAGAAGGTGCAGAAACAACGGTTAGATGTATTATTATTAGATCTACTCTTATTTCACCATTTTCTCAGTTCCCGTGGATAAGAAAGTCTGTCTGGTTTTCACCCTGTAGGTTCCTTCATTTCATGACTTCACTATTGAAAAGCTACTACAGTAAAAAGCACTGAGTTTTTAAGGCAAACAAAACTGATTTTGGTGACACTACAAACCTTCCAGGTTTTCCTTTCATGTTTTTAAAACTTGCTAATGCAGCAGTCTCCTTAACCTGGAGACGGCTCTTAAGATAGCTGGGTTAAAAACAGCCTATTACACAATATGCTAATTGAAATCCATTTATGTTTGACTTTGAATCTTCGTATGTGCCAAGATGCCTGAGTCTGTGTTGCCATTGAAAGTTCTTACGCTGCTTTTGGCTTTTATTCTAATACATCCAGCTGTATAAATTCTTTTATTGTCTGAACGTCTGGCAGGAAATAGGAGAAAGTTAACAGGGACAGCAGCTATGTGCTGAATTGGTGTGGGCTTAATATTCTCAAGATTCTGTCTCTGAGGGGGTTTTTTTTTCCTTGCAAGGCCTCTCTCTAAAATGTTGTTTAACGGTAATTTCTGGGTGTAGAAAAGGTAAAGATTATAAATCCCCTATTATTATTGTGAATCCAAAATCTCTCCCATGGTGAACTCAAGACACAGCATTGTTTTAGAAACATTGAATACGGTTCAGCAAAAAGCAAGCCATTTTTCATGTCTTTAAACAGCTGCAATGGCTCTCAAAACGACATAAACAGTATGTATATGTTTTGATCATGTTCTAACTGTTCAGTGTCCTAAGCTAGCATTGGCTCCTGTTTAAACTTAGTGAGGTCCAGTATTTGGAGAACAGTTCTGTGCCCTACAAATTAACATTGGGTCACATCCCATAGTTTATAAATCAAGTTGTTGGATGACAGCATTCAGCTTCTACCAACTCTTTATATACATTTCTTTGTTTGTGAGAAATTGTATCCATTGCGGGTGAAAACTTTTAGCTGAAAAGGACAAGCTAAAAATAAAGCAGTTGAAATGTATATAAGTTCTCTGTTTATTTTTTCTCTATAGCCTAGACAGGCCATTTTTAAACTAGTGGGCACCTTGGAAATTTTGAGAGTATGTCATGGTTGCCAAAGCAAATGTGGGCAGTCCCAAAATGCCCGATGACCGAAGGGCAAACTGGTGAAATTGCTCTCAGCAGCAACTCCAGGCTTCTTAGGTGCAACTATCTCAATATATTTTGTTTTCTTTCTGGGCAAATAAATCACTGAGCTGTAGACAGCCTCCATTTTTGATTTTTGTAAACCGCCCAGAGTCCCCCTAGGGGGAGATGGAGCGGTGATATAAATTGAATTATAAATAAATAAATTTTGTTATTGTCTAAGAATATGTATGGGGCTTATATGGAGTACTTTCTAGTAGTTTAGTACTTTAGGGGCTGAAGGCTGGTTCTTTGCTTTGCAGCATTGCAGGTTCCTATTTAATGTTATTTTAAATAAAATCTGAAAAAAATTAAGTCCAGTGGGACAGAGAGCTTGGGATGTGTCAGAGTGCTGGAAAATTGGTGATAAAGGCAGTAGTTTGGCTATCTCTGTCCTAGGCATAAAGCAGAGCCCTCATTAAAATGTCTGCCAAGTCATATACTTCAGCAGAACAAACTTAAATGTAAACTTTTTTTTCCTTGAGAAAGTATTTTATAGAGCTGCACATACTTAAAAGTTGATTTGGAAAAGCTACATCAGAATGTGCAGCACCTCATTAAAGCAGCCATATCTTTTTTTTCAGGCATCCATATGAAAACAGACATGGCCAGTTCTGAATCTTTTCTGAAAAATGCACAGCTGTAATGTTGAATAATTCACACATCAATCCCAGGGAAGAAATACTGTATAGTGCAGGGTACAGAAGCAATGAATGTGTGTTTGTAGCTGTTTGGACAAATTAACTATGGTGTTCTTTTTGTTTTGCATGATAGATGTGGATGAATGCCAAGCTATCCCTGGGATTTGTCAAGGAGGAAATTGCATTAATACAGTTGGATCTTTTGAGTGCAAATGCCCAGCTGGACACAAGTTTAATGAAGTGACACAGAAATGTGATGGTAAGTCTTTCAGAGCTTCCCTATGGAAAGATGGAAAACTTCACATTCAGTGTGCTTTTCCCATCACTTAGCAAGAATTAATTAATCAATTAATGATTAATAATTTATTAATGGAAAAATATTCATTCAGATGTTACATTTCATAGAACTTAAAAACTGTTGCATTTCTTTGATTCTTAAATATTGATGTTGTATTTTTACCAAGCTTTGCTTGTGTAAAAATTGTCTTCTAAAACTGGAGTAAGAGGTCAGAATTAAACTAAAGGACAAGATTGTTTGCAGTAGCTATATTTGCCTATCCCATTAAGTCAGAATGCAGGGTTATTAAAGTACAATATGCATGAACTTCTTGCTGTTGTATACTCTTATTTGTTCTTCTTGTTTTCCTTGTTCACATAATGGATAAAGAAATCAGGCATCAGTATATTAGCATTGCATCTCTATTCTAGATTATGTTTTCTTGTACTAAACAAGTTAGAATTTGCAGAAAGAGTTATTTTTTGCTTATGAATAAGATAATCATCCTATCGTAAGCTAACAAAATGGATGTGACCAATGTTTCTTTCAAAACTGTATGGAAGGAGGGGAAAAGGGAAACTATTAAAATATACTGTGTTTTTATTTTATTTATTTAATTAATTTGCATGGTTGCCCAACTCACAAATTGCAGCTCTAGGTGGCTAACATAGGGTTAAAGCAAATAAACAAATAACCAAAATAAAAATAAAAGCAACAATAAGAATGTAATACATCTGATGCCAACCACAAACATTCTCTTAAACTATTACAAAACAGGCTCCTCTAACATCCCAGCCCAATGCATGGGGAAGATCCAGGTTTTCAAGGTCTTATAGAAGGCCAACTGATTTGGAGCCATCCAAATCTCAAGGGATGTGCTGTATGCTGACAAAGAAGGCACACCACCTGGGTCCCATTAGATGACATTGTTTCATGTTGTTCATCCCTCCAATTTTTTGATTTATATGGAACGTTTGCTTCGTGGCTGGTGTTCATACAATCTACTAAGTTAATACAAAAACCATAATCTAGCTAGATGGTTGAAGAAGAAGAAGTGCTTTTTTATTTCTTTTCCCCTAGGCACATAAATAAGTGTTTCAAAAAGTACCATTTCTCTCCTACCAATCCAATCTTCTGTTTCCTTTCTCTGAAACTTTTGATGGATAGCCATGGATCATGCCTTACTCTTCTCCCAATAAAATAGTATTTCACAGGAACTTGATTCATAGCTTATTTAACATTATGGCTACTTTAATACTATGGCCATCAGTGGAGTTATTTAGGAGATGTTACCCTTAAGTGAACTGTTAATTGCAGTGAATCAGAACAACACATATATAAAATATAAACCTTTTTAAAGTTGTCACACAGTTTGTCCTGAATGTAATGCCTAAGTTTCTGCAAACTAACATCGGAATTATTTTTAAAAGTTAGCTAAAATAATAATCTTTACACAACAACTACTTTGTCATTTTTATTTTGTCTTATGTAAACCAATTTGCAAAGAATTTGATCCAGACAAATAGGGTTTTCATGCTGTCTGCCGATGTTGTTGGCCAGAGGGCAGCCAAGGGGTAGAAATGTCTAACTTCTCAAACATCACTGAAGTGTTTCTTTTGAGAGGGCAATTCAGTAGCAGCCCACTTCAGAAACTAGTTACATGAGGTTATGTGGAATTAACTAAAATGATTCCCATTGACTCAAATCGGCTTAAATTTAGACTCCCTTGTTTCAATGTGTTTGCAAGTAAGACAACCAAAATATAGACAGCTGTTGGAATTTTTAACTGACGCATTCGTACTTTTAGAGCAGTAGTCTTGTATAACACAAACTGAGCAAACACTTCTGCAGCTATATTTAAGTTCTCATAGGTTGGATAATATAGGGAATAACCAATTAACATTTGAGAGGCACAGAGTGTACCAAGAGAACTTCAGTTGGAATGAATGGATGTTCTGTTTGAAAACTCATGAGTATGTTGACAACAATGAAGAATCATTCATTCAGTAAGGCAATGTACACCTTTCTCAGCTAGTATGCCTTTCCTAAGTTGTTTAGCAGATAGATGTGCAATCTGAGAGAGAATGTTAGACATTCTGAAGCAACTTTTTTAAAGTGTTCAGCAAAAACTCAAAAGGTAATCTGAGTTCAAGGGATTTGGGAGGGGTTTAAAAGTGGGCAATTTTTACTTGATGTGATTACACTACAGCAGACAGATATCTTTTTTTTTTAAAGTTACAATTGTGAAAGTCAAACTGCAGAAACAATTGCTAAAAAGGACTCCTACTATTAAGGGGGAAAAGATTTGACAGAACTGCAATTTAAGTCAGCCAGTTGATGGCCATCCCATCCCTCACAATAGGATCAGATTAGACCTTCTACATCCCTGAATGCAAAGTCCAAAATTGTGTAGCCCCATAATCACCATTTCAAATTTGTTCCAATTTTAATACAAAATATAAGCACACAATTCTTATCAGTTTCAATAGTCACCTTTTCTTATTCAATGTTACCTCAACTCTTTGAAGATTAATAAACACTGGAGACTACTTTTATTTAAAAAAGGAAGAACTGCAATGTTCATATGGCAATCCCAGGCTAAAGATCAAGTTTACTCTGATTCAGATGGGAAAAGACTGTAATGACTACCTTGCTGAACACAAGAACACTGCTTTCTATTACATTATCCTTTTTCTCTGCCTTATCTGTTTCCTTATCTGCCCTTTGAAACCAGAAGAATGGCTGGGAGAAGAGAAGCTAACTGGCTAGCTTTGGCAGATGACTACCTTTCAACGCAAAATCTATAATTCTAAAAATTGTGGCAAGCTCTATTTTATGGCTTAAGCCATAGAAAGGAAATCTAGACTAGGGTGAGATAATATGATGCTCCCCATATGCTCTCCATATGTTTTTACTTATTACATGGCCAATAGCAAGGGATTGTTGGAGTTGTGCTCCAAAAAATTATAGAAGGCACCAAGGTGATTATTCCTGGTCTGGAACTTCCACACATCTGTATGGCATAGACCTGAATGCCTAAGTCTAGCACAAAGGAAAGGATAGTCCTTCTGAACAGTTGAGATATGTTGGAAATAGTATCCAACTGTTGGCCATACAGTCTGGAAACTGTTGTGACCTCAATACATCAGAAGGGAATCAGGTTGGAGAAGTCTGAGCTAGAAGTAAAATGGATAAACTAGGTTGTTTGCCTGGAGTAGCCCTTGCTAGAACAATATGGCTTATGTCAACAAAGACTCTAACATTTGAGGGCATGTTCTATAATCCAAATTACATTTCTGTCCATTGTTTATGGCAGCCAATGACCAAATGACCTTGCTGGCAAGATCTTTCTTGCTGGTAAATCCAAAATGTTCTAAAGAATTCATGCTGTTTACCAAAATCTTTCCCTATTGGTCGCCCATTAAATTTTGTTTAGCAACCATTGGTGACAAGAAACTATATTTATAGATATGATCTTGGGAATCTGTTATAGTTGTGATGATGAGTTAATCAGCAAAGATATGGAAGGACTCAACTAGGACTTTTTGCATGTTTCTGCAAAAATGTCGCTATAAACCATTGGCTGTTTTCTTCCTGAATGCTGTATAGGAAGTGACTTTTGCCACCCAGGATGGATCATATTCCTATAAAGATTTTTAAAAATAAGAATCAAATGGTAGAAATTGGAATGTTTGATAAGGATATCAATAGAGTCCTGAATAACAGAGAGGGAGGAATGGTGAGTGGTGGCTATAGTTGTCAATAGATTAGTTTCAAGTATTTCATCTTTAAGATAGTATTGCCTCTGTTTACAGAGAGTCTGGCTTTACTGAAAGCAAAATCTCCAGGCTTTATCATAGGGCTGAGTCTAACCCAAACAGTGTATCACTGTTTATATTAGTGTTGACATTAATATAAATACCATTGTCATCATTTCAAGTGCTCTAGTTTCATTGATGCAAAGGCAAATAATGCTGATGACTTTCCAGGCCTTAGCAACAAGACACCAAGAGTATAGCCATTAAAATTATTATGTTCTGAGGTTTAATTTATATATTATTTGCAGGGCCTTGAGTACTACAATGATAGAAATGCTCTTTAATTACTTCATTCCTAGAAACAGAAGTTTGAGCTTTAACACCTATATGAGAAAAAAAAATACCACGAAGTTACAATGTTTCTCCAATTCCTGATGTGTGGGGAGTATATTTATTTACTTTAGAAAATACTTTTTGCTTCTGCTCTGACCATTTTCACCAATTTTTAGTTGATATACTATATTTTGGGGTTGAACTCTGATGCATATTTAGCTATTGCTCCCCCTGCTCCTGGATATGCTTTAAGTGAGGAGATTGAATGGTTGTAACTTGTAATATGAACATAAGAACATCCCTGCTTTATTTATTTTCCCACCCTAGTCAGTCAGTTGCTTTCAGGAAGTTCTCGTGAAGGTGATGAATTGTAACAAAAATAAAAAAGACCTTCTAAAAGTGTTACCATTCCCCAAATTGTAAAACTAGGTTTATTCACAGTAAATAGGTGAGAAAATCAGGAGTTGAAAGAAAATATAGTTATGTCCAGGTTTTTTGTTTTTGCGAACTTGCTCTTTTGTATGATGTCTGTTAATGAGGGCTCGAAGATTCTTTTAAGATCCTCATTTTATCTATGTACTCTGTACACACACACACACACACACACACACACACACACACACACTCTGATGTACATGGCTGATCTTCACTGGGGCAGCTTTCATAGAAAATTGTTAATACAATTGCCATTACATTTTTAATGATGTTACTGTTTTCAAATAATCATGCTAAAATGATCAAGTTGTCTGTTTCTAAAACCATAGATATTGATGAATGCAGTACCATCCCCGGCATCTGTGAAGGGGGCGAATGTTCCAACACTATTAGCAGTTACTTCTGCAAATGTCCTTCTGGATATTCCACGACCCCAGATGGCACTGGATGCATTGGTGAGTAAGGAATTACAAGTGCAGATGTGGATATGGATAAGTCTATGTAAAGCAACAAACGGAATCCAGCTTTTTGAATCCAAGAAAAGATGCAGAATTTCACAGAAATGTGATGTTAATATTTTTTGAGGTATTGAAGAATTCCCCCTGTGGTTAGCTTTCATAAAATGGTTATTCATATGTGAATTCCCTTCTGCATCTTTAGAAGGAGCAAGACTTGGACCAGCTTTCTTCCTGCTTTCCCCTAACCAGATATTGGCAAATCCTGTTTGTTTTAAGGAAACAGCCCTCTTTGATTTGGGTTAGAAGTTGTGTTTTAAAATTGTGTGACTCTAGAGCTCATACCCATTTTCCACTACGTATAAGGGCAAGCAGCATATGTAATTGATTAAAAAGCACCCCAAAAAACAATCAATTAAAGAGTTTCCTATCAATCCAACATCTGATATACCTTTTGGACAGCTTTCTTGGCCAAGGGTCCTTGGCCAAAGTTAATGTTCTCCTATTAAGGAACATATATAAAATACCTTTTTTTAAAAAAACAAAACTATTTTCATTTAACCCAGTGTTTCCTGATAAGATATGTGCATTTTTAAATCAGTGGCAACAGTATGTGAAGGAGCTGCATATTTCAGCAATCTTCAAGAATAAGAATGCAACTTAGGTTGGTTTTGCCTGTGATGTATTGGAAACACAGATGTAATATGAGAAGGAAAAAAGTATTCAGAGACTAAGGGGAAAAAAAAATCAGGAACCACTCCCTTCATTAAAAGAAAAGAGAAGGGGGGTGAGAGAGAGAGTGTGAGAGAGAAAGAAAGGATTATAAGAATGCAGCTCTTATGACTTAACGTCTTTCTTTTATTAAGTCTGGACAGTTTCTGTGTGTTCCTGTTTGAAATACAATATGTGCACTTTTCCAAATGCAGATTTTACATATCACTTAATGTCAGAAGGGGTCACTTGAGGGGAAAATGCAGAACAAAACTAACATGGAATAGAACCAATCATATAAAATTTACTTAGAAATCTGTAATGCATTTATTTTGGGAGGTGATTCATTTTGGATGCCTTTTTTTTTTAAAGTTTAGGGTGGTATTTGGTGTCTACTGTAGATTGGACCTCAAAAGAGTATGTGATAATGCATTTTCCTTGCTAATTACCCAGTATAAAATGTTATATGTACAATAATGAAAATATCTTTTGCTCTATATGGAGAAGCAAATATATTTGTGATTATTAATTCTTGAAGCTGTTGGCACTTGGAATTCTAGACTCCAGCATTGGACTTGTGTTATGAGACTGGTCACAGTCCTGCTTTCCATATCCTCCCAAATCGGATTATCTTGATTCTGATGCCACTGCTTGGTCCTTGGTTTTGAAAATGTGGCAAGGTTCTCTGTAAGAGTATTCATATTATATTTATTTTAATAGTTTGAACATGTAAGCCACCTAAGATTTTTTTTTAATTTTGAAAAACAGACTGTAATGAATAAAAATAAAGTATAAATTTTAGCAGTTTTATAACATTTCCCAAACTGTTGGTCCATCTAAATTTGTGTGTATCCCTCTTGGTTTACCTTGAAGACTATTTTGCGATTTGAATGCCAGCAAGAAAGCAAAGCATTTTGCACAAGTTCTTTCTTTTAAACCAGAGGCGTTCAGCCTATGATCTGTCATGCCTTATACATGGTCCTAGGAGCTTCTCCGCTATTTGCTGCCAAATTCTAATTTTTAATATGATAAAAGTGCAAAAAGTACTAAATACACGAGGAACTGTCTTAGAAGTCCCAATTGGTAGTTCTACCTTTTGACTAATCAAGCTCAGACCTGGTTCATACCAACTAGTATGAGTAGTGGCGAAATACCTGTATACTGAACTACAGAGAAGTACATAAAAGTGGGCAGAACTTCAACCACTCCATCTTGACTCTTTCAAACACACTGTGTAGACACCCCTGGACACGTCTATGAAATTGTCATCTTATTAATTTATTAGCTATCTTTTATTTAATTAACTCATTAATTAGTTTTGTCCTTGATCTCACCTGTTCCCTTGCCCTTGTCCTGCCTGCTCTCGGTGCCAGCCCTAGCATGCTGCTCAAAGGGGAAGAGCTGTCAGCCCAGTAAAAAGGTTGTGATCCCCTGCTTTAAATATAGCTTTGGACTCATTTGGACCGTCTTCCTGTCTGTCTTCTGCTTTCATGTCCGGGATGTGAATGAGAGTACGGCTAGCCAAACTATCAGGAACTGGAAACTTGATCCAAGTTCTACTCTTGGAATGCCTAAAAGAAATGGGAAGGGATGTGCCCCAGCCTTATTTATGAAGTTGCAAAGAATGTTTGGATATATTCCCTTTCTTGGTTTAGCAGCTTGTGGGGCAAATTATCTCAATCAAGCAATGTCTCCATTGTCAACGCAATAGGGTGACAATATTTCTTACAGAATTCAAACTTAGCTCCTTTCTTGTGATGTCTCTGGACTCAAGTGTTTTAATGCAATAACTGGATATTTAAGCAAGGACAAGGAATAGTGAAAGTGTTATTCCAGACCCCTAGCCATTCTTAATTTCAGCAACGTTTTCAAGACAAAATGTGCTAAATGCAAAACTCGACTAATTCTCCACAGATAGCTTGGGTCTGTACCTTCTACATTTGCGCTGGCCAAAATCCATGGAACTGGGCAAAATATCTAGTCTGGAATTAGTCACACTGTGTTAGTCCAGAAGTCCTTTTCCTTTTCTGCATTTTCTATGCCTGTAATTCAGCTGTAAAGCTCTTCTTGGCCAGGATCAGGTTTGATTTAAAAACAGCTCTTTTCCTTTTCCTGTTCCACATCAACCATATTCTCAACTGAAACATCTTTTCTGAAAGGTTTTCTTAGTACAATTTGGGGTGGGAAACAACTCCTCTTGCAGAAACTGTGGATGCCTGAGAAATAGCTCCATCCTGGAGCAACTCAAGCTGAAAAGGTTTGGACTTGAGACAGACAGTAGATTTTAAAACAGGAGATAGGAAGCAGATCCTGCAGTGAGGATAATGAAAGGACAAAAAAAGAGCATTCTGCCCTCTGTTACATCTCAGATCACTTCTCTCCTTCACCTCTATGTGCCTAGTCAATGTTTACTTCTCTCTTCTGCTGCCCTAGATTGCCCGTCTTTCACATCTGCCCACATTGATCCACGACCATCTCCTTTTTTTGCAGCCACATGGACCTCAGGAGCTAAGGCAGGTGAAGGGCAAAAAGAAAGCTGGCAAGTGGAATGAACTGGGAACTGGAGGAGGAGGAGGAGGAGGTATCAAACAAGAGAATTTTGAATGGCAAGGAGATGCTCTAGGAAGGTCAGGCAGATGGCTGGAACAGGGGATCAAACTTAATGGTGGTAGCATCATGTAGAATGTATGGTAGCAATAGATGGGCCATCTGAGGGCTTTGGGAGACATATTCTGGTCCTGCGCCATGTTTTATCACCTGTTTTTCAGAGAGCTGAAAGCAATGCAGAAAAAAAACCCCATAATTATCTATAGCATATACCAGTCTTCCTCAATTTATAGCCCTTGGTTGCAGTTTGTAGGAAAACAATTTGCACTCTACTATGGTTCAACTGTTTCAGGACTTGAGAGGCGTAGCCTTGATTATATGGGAGAACGTGTGCTGTAACTTCCAATAAGTGGGCTGTAGGTTTTTAGACAGCAAGAAGACCTGTTCAGGCTTTCCCGTGCCTTGTTACTATGGCTTAGTTCTGTGATCTGACTCTTAATCCTACATCATTGTTAGGATCAGGTGGAGCTGTAGGAAGCAAAGGTAAAGTCCTAGATCAAGAGAACATGAATTTTGGTTTACAATTTTGGAGCTCAGTGTCTCAAACTCGAAAAACGATCCATGAAGTACAGCAAACTAGAGACAACACTCTCTACTGGACAAATACTTCTACAGACTTGACCAAATCAAATGCTTCATATTGCCAATGGATCACAGTCACAAAAGCCAACGTTGCTCATCACTGATCCTTTCTGCAGCTGAAAAAAAAGTCTTTTCACTTGGACTCCATCAGCAGCACTAGATGGGTTATAGCTTCGACCTGCCAAACTGGATATATTTTCTTGATTCCTTGGAGAATAAATTCAAAACTGTTGATATTTATATGATACTTATTGATAGGATGCTTAAAAAAAAAAGACATAGTCACCCTGAATGTTTTGATTATATGTTGAAAGTCATTGTTGACTCTTAGCTACAACATAAATAGATACGTTTAATAAATACTATACAATATTTTAAAGTATTTTAAAGCAAAGGCAATATTTTAAAGCATACAAGTATTTTAAAGCAAAAGTACTGGGATTTGAGTGCACACATGGGCTGCACTGATTTACTAGATATCAGACTCAGAAATTCAGAAAACTTGCTTTTTAAAAAATGGACAGTAGGCTGCCAATATAACAATTATCTCTGCAACTCTTTCTTCCCAAGAATGTGAGAGTGACCTTTCTCTTCCTTTACAAACAGACTTGTTTTATTACTCAGCATCAAATCACATCGTTGCTTGTTGTATACCAAAATTGACATGAAGAAACCGCTGGTGCAATAATTGCTCAAAGCTTTAGACCATTTTTTTTGTTTGTTTTTAAAGTCTTATTTATTTCTGTTTTTCCTTGTCCCTTTTATTCCAAAATAGATAGAATTCTTTTGTTGAACATCTCTAATGTTCAGCATAACATCTTGGGTACATTATGTCCTCTGGATGATATCTGCCAGTGTATTTTCAAAATGGAGCCAACCCATTTTTATAAACAGTTTTGAGAATACTGATTGATTTGCATTGTTCATGCTTGCCCTTCGCTTGTATCATTTCAATCTTGACCTTTGTGGGGAAACCTTTGAGGGCTGATGGACAGAACTAAATGAAAGCTTGGTTGACAGGACACAGGCACTAGAGTTTTCTTGGTCTATAGCGTTAGGTGAAAGCTGAACAGCACATAATCCAATCCTTCCTTTGATTAATACATTCCAGAGCCAGTCATATCTATTTCCAGTCCATGTCATTTGAGTTTAGCCAGAACATGTTTCCCTTTTCTAAATTATTTTTTACTTTAAAAAATTTACTCAAAATAGGCACGTTTATAAAAATTGCAAAGGAGATTTGCAAATTTTTTTCTCACTGCTTTCCCTGACATACTCATGTCTTATTTGCAGATAATGCCATAATTTACTGCATAGCTTTGAATAATGATTTTGATTGAGCAACATTAGCCCAAGAGATTTTGCTCCATGGAAATCTACTTTAAATGTCTCTTTTACACATACACACAAACACACACACACACACACACACACACACACACACACAGAGAGAGAGAGAGAGAGAGAGAGAGAGAGAGAGAGAGAGATGCACCACACATATAGATACTGCTCGTAAGATTAAAAAGCTGTGCTCGCACTATTCAGGCATAAATTCTAGACTTTTGTATCCAGAGTCATAGTGCACTTAGGGTAATGTCTGCATATGGTAATGTGCTAGACCAACCAGCCCAACTTCATTTGGGTCACCGGATGTTTGTTTTTCTAAATAAGACCCTGAATGTCTTTCCCAAGATCCTGCAATACCATTGGTCCCATCAAAGTTGCCATTTTGTTTTTTTAGTTTTGGCTGACTTTTAACCAGTCATTTTTTCCCATTTTCTTTTTATATATGTTTGAAAGAATTTAAGAAATATATGATACAAATAGGAAGATTGGGTACAGGTAGTGAAATATGGACAGGGGGCGCGATGGCTCAGCGGTTAAGATGCCAGGCTTGTCGATCGGAAGGTCGCAAGTTCAGAGGTTCGAATCCCTAGCCCCGCGTGACGGAGTGAGCACTCGCCCCAGCTCTTGCCAACCTAGCAATTCGAAAGCATGCAAATGCAAGTAGATAAATAGGTACCACTTCGGTGGGAAGGTACAGTAACAGCGTTACATGCATGTCATGCTGGCCACATGACCGCGGAAGCGTCTTCGGACAACGCTGGCTCTTTGGCTAACAAACGGAGATGAGCACTGGCCCCTAGAGTCAGACACGACTGTGCGGGGGAACCTTTACCTTTACCTAGTGAAATATGGACAGATAAATAATGAATCTGAAATATCATAAAACTAATATATGCTAATATATCATTAGAAGTTTATGATGTAAGTTATTCCATGTCCATTTTCTAATCAAAACCCATTGTCTGTATTGAACTTTAAGCTAAAATGCTTGGGTAACAAAGCTGAAATAATTTTAAAAAGGTCTCTAGTCTAGATTGTAAAAAGTACATTAAATCAATACTATAACTTATGCATCAAATTAAGGTATGAACTCTAAAACCCAAATTTTGAGTGTGGCGTGATTCCATGTAGCCCGGCTCCATGTCAGAGAGGTGTGCTTCCTAAGTTTGAGAATGGATTGAGATTGTTCTGGCCCCGCAAATTTGCCATCTGCTGCACTTAGTATCAGCAGTCTTCTCATATCTGAATTTTTTGCCATATCTTACTGGGAAGGAAGGTAGCTTGGCTTGACACATGCTTATTAGTATTGCCTCTCCAGAATGATGAACATAAAACACTGCAGATTTTTCTTCTAGGAAAAAAAATGTCTGGATTCTGGGTGTTCATATCCTGCTGTCTCTTGCATTTCCAGGAATTCCTCGGTCTTCCAGACTTAAAGATTTTTGTTAATGGCTGCTGCCAGAGTTGAACTTCAGTTTCTTTCTTCCAATTTTTTTTTAAATCACAGATTTCTTCCAGTTTTATATAAATATGAAAAATAGATCGTATCTCATAAGGCAAGGACCAGCTTTGAAGCTTTCTGTGTGACTGCTTTGTGCCTTGCTTTTTAAATGGTTTCAAAACATGTCCTTTGGGTTTCATATCTACAGTATCTTCTCTTGCAGTCTGTGTTGTGTCTTGAACAGGGGCTAGAAGAGGAAAGACAAGTATGTTACAATGCCTATCTTTCTAGATGCAGAAAATGCTGTTCAGATCACAGGAATAGGTGACACTTGCTTGTCCCAGATGTTTAATTTAATTCATTTTCATTAGCTTTCTTTCTTTAGATCATCATTCTTCTTGATGTATGTCTAAATATTTTTTTTCAAGGACGCCCCACATATGCTACCAACATGGAACTGGTGAAATGCTATATGTATAACTCTGTTTTAATTTAATTTAAAATTAGTCTGACTTGAAATCACTCATGAGGAGCTTTCAGGCAAGAGTTTTATTAACCCATTGCCCTGCCTCATTCATGAAAATGAATAGGGAATCTACAGATCTTCCTTTTGTGTTTCTTGTTTCTTTTTACTACAGAAAACCCACTAAGGAAAAAAAACAAGAGAGACTAACCACATAGTGTATTTTGATTGGTGGAAGTAGGAACTCTTTCTGAAGGAACCAGAGTAAAACCTTATATAGTTTATTGAATTGCTGTACTGTTGATACTAGACATATTTTATATTGCTCCAGAGGCTAACCAAGGTTCAGTCACATTCTTGCGTAGCATTTATAGAAGAAAAGGACAGAACCCTGGAACCTTTCTATTAGTGGGGGCAACGAGATTGTCTGTCACTTTCCTCAGCCTTCCCATTTCCCTCTCTTCAATAAGAATGCAGACTATTTTGGAAAGGCTTGGTCTTAAATGGACAGGAGATCTATTACCGGTAAAGATTTGCTCCTTGGTGTGATGACGTGTGTAGAACTCCTTAGGATGTGAAGATTGTCCTGAGAAGTGCCCTCCAGAAATTATCATAGCACCACCTTGCCTATCCTTTGTTTTTATCTTGCTGGAGAAAAGACCTTGGAGCAGAAAGCTCCCACTTGGTTAATCAAATGGGATTGGAACTGTAGTTGGCTAAAAGAAAACCAATATTATTTTGTTTGTGCTCTACTGCACATTGTTGGGATACAGAGGGAATGAGGTTCCCCCGAAATCTGTGTGGCTTCTACCTTTGATGGTTTTCTGGAAGGCCTTAAATTGCTGGCTTTTGATACAGGCCTTGGGCAAAGGTGTTGTAGGATGTTTGTGTCTGTGTGTTGCTGGCCAGACCCTCATCTTGTTCGTGCTCTTAATTTTTTCTTGTTCTTTATTTTCCTGTTTTTTATTTGTCATATTGTATTTATTGTTTCTTATATTGTGAGCCACCCAGAGTTGTGGTAGGTTTAAATGTTGACCCCACTACAAACCATTGCAGTAGCCTTCAGGTCAGAAGAAGAGATACAAGCTTATCTTCTTCCCCCCAACCACCACTTTCAATTTTTTGGGAAATGGGACCTGTGATCCAGAGGAACCATGTAAAGATTTATCAGGAAGTAGCATCTTGTGAGTTAAAGACAAAATTAAAGGAGTGGAGAGAATGAGAGATAAGGGAAGAAAGAACAAAAATATTATAGTAGTATATAACTATAATTCATAAAACATTTAACAAACTACTGGATGTAATGGGTAGATCCCCTGTTGAAAGGGATGTATGTGTAAGGAGAGAAATTCTATCTCTCTACCAAAGAACTATTCTCAAGAGTTGAAGGATGTTTCCATTTCTTCCCTGGAACAGATGTACGCCCAGGATATTGTTTTACTTCTCTCATCAATGGCCGTTGCAACAATCAGCTCCAGCAAGTGCTCACGAAAGGCCAGTGCTGCTGTGACTCTGGACGATGCTGGTCTCCGGGAGCTACCAGTGCCCCAGAAATGTGCCCCATTCGTGCTACTGGTATGGAATTTATGATATGCCATTTAGATATATAAACATCTTCTAATTTTTGAGTGGGGGACTCTGTTGAAATGTTATATTTATTCAACATCAAGGACCCCAAAAGGTCCACAGACCATACTTTGAGAACCACTATTCTAGATGAATCTGGCTTGTTTTGAGGTCTAACAATTGAATAGCATGATCCTTGGGAAAACGGAACATTCTAGCATTCTCCAGAGCATTGTATTCCCAGAATGGTTGGTTGGTAGGTAGGTAGGTAGGTAGGTAGGTAGATAGATAGATAGATACTTTACTGATTTAGTCTTTTGACCATATCAAGTATAAAAGAAGTTAAAAGAAGTTGAAATGTTATAGGGAAATGCAAAGTACTGTAATGACTGGAGCTAAGACACAGTCCTGGGATGAGGAAATACATGAGGAAGACTCTGGCCGATAGGTCTTCCGTGAGAATTGATTTGTTTTAATTGCAAGATAGCCAAATTATTTCAGCTGTTATTACCAGTCTTTCTTTTATAGCAGCTCTCTGGTGAATCAGATGGCATAAAGAAATTAATTGTAGCTCAGCCAATAATGGTCTGTCCAAGAAAGCTAGATGTTATTTTTTTTTAAAAAAATAAATAAATTCCAAATCTATAGCTAGGTCATACATTTTATTGGAAAAATCTATCCCAAATATACAGCTGGATTATACCTTAATTAGGAGCAGCCAAAATAATACAAAATGGTGTGGAAGCTTTTGAATTATCCAGAGCTCCTCATCAAGCTGCCAGATAGAAGAAAAAGAATGTGGAAGAAGAAAAACATTAATAAACAAAACAAACAGGTGGGCTGTTTAAAGCTGTTGTAAGTCCCAAAATGGAGGAAGTGGATCCTTTTGTATCAATTTGGCTGGCCCTAATAGAACGTTTGCCCTGTTATGGGCTCTGGATTGATTTGAGCTTTTTTTCAAGTGTAAACATAGGTAAGATTGGTTTTTATGGTATTATTTTGATTAGAATCAGGCAATGAAGTAGTTATTAGCTAAGATAGAGTTTTGGAAAGGCATAATATTCTGATGAGTGGATGAAGCCAGAAATTTTAATATGCTGCATTTCCATCCTCCACCTCATAGGACATCTTCACAAAGAGCTTCAGAGTCTTATATCTGCTGAGAAAATGACAGCTATTTTGAGATAAAAGTCATTCAGAAATACATTTGTGGATCAGGATCATGTTGCTTGTGTTCAAGTTTGCCTTGTTGGTGTATTTTTTGGATGCTTATATTATCAGTGGAAGTCCTTACTTCTACAGGTAGTCCTCACTTAAAAACTGCTTGTTTAGCGACCGTCCAGAATTATGACAGTGCTGAAAAAACCCGACTTACGACCATTTCTCGTACTTACGAATGTTGCAGCATCCCCGCATTCACGTGATCGTGATTCAGACACTTGGCAACCGTTGCACACTTACAATGATTGCAGCGTCCTGTGGTCACATGATCGCCATTTTCGACCTTCCCAGCCAGCTTCTGATAAGCAAAATCAATAGGGAACCGTGTGATTCACTTAATGACCATGTGATTCACTTAACAACTGTGGTGATTTGCTTAACGGCCGCTGCAAAAGTGGTCATAAAATTGGTTCCGGATTCACTTAATGACTGCATCGCTTAGTGACCTAAATTCCAGTACCAATTGTGGTCATTAAGTGAGGACTACCTGTACTCCTCACTTTACTGTAGGGGGCGTGGTGGCTCAGCGGGTAAGACACCAGGCTTGTCGATCGGAAGATCGCAAGTTCGGAGGTTCGAATCCCTAGCCCTGCGTGTGGAGTGAGCTCCCGCACTTGCCCCAGCTCTTGCCAACCTAGCAATTCGAAAGCATGCAAATGCAAGTAGATGAATGGGTACCACTTTGGTGGGTAGGTAACAGCGTTCCGTGTGCGTCATGCCGGCCACATGACCGTGGAAGCGTTTTCGGACAGCGCTGGCTCTTCAACTAAAAAACGGAGATGAGCACCGGCCCCTAGAGTCAGACACGACTGCACAAATGGGGGGGGGGACGGACCTTTATGAAGAGCAGCCATCAAGTCCGACACTGAGGGAAGGCATTAGCTGGAGGAAGGCTGCTCTTGATAGTTTTTTGGGGGGTTATACTTAATATGAGGGGTCGTGGTGGCTCAGCGGGTAAGACGCCAGGCTTATCGATCAGAAGATTGCAAGTTCGGAGGTTCGAATCCCTAGCCCCGCATGACGGAGTGAGCTCCCACACTCGCCCCAGCTCTTCCCAACCTAGCAATTTGAAAGCATGCAAATGCAAGTAGATTAATAGGTACCACTTCGGTGGGATGATAACAGCGTTCCGCGCGCGTCATGGGGCCACATGACCGTGGAAGCGTGTTCGGACAATGCTGGCTCTTCAGCTAACAAACGGAGATGAGGACCGGCCCCTAGAGTCGGACACGACTGTGCAGGGGAAACCTTTACCTTTACTTACCACAGAGTGAACATAAAGATGATCGCTGATTGGAAATTTTGGGAGGCGGTGCTAGAAGTATAGCAAAAAATCATTTTTCTTTTTTAATGAAAATGATGGTATTGCTTCTTCCAAAAAACTCCCACATGTGCCTGGCAGGTTCACTGAATAAACTCAAAGCCCTGGGGACCATCCGTCCACGGAAACCAACTATGGTGCAGCATTGAAGCACTTCCTATTCTCTATTTGACTCCCGGCCAGACTAGGCCAAATTATGAGGTGGTTATTTCTCCAAGCATTTGGGTTCATATAGCATCTTTCGCCTTGCCCTTCCGATCAGCACTTCAGTATGACTTCCTTCCACATCCCCCTTTGTTCCTCCCCAGGAGAAGTCACACTATTGCTCCTATTCATCTTCAGTTCTCAGTTACCTAAAAAAAATACTGTTTTCTCCACAAATGGTTTAGCTGTCAACTGGGACAGTTCTTTCAGATTTGCTGAAAATACAGTGAGAAGGCAAAAAAGCCTTTCCCCCCCCGTTTATTTTTGGGGGGGCGGGATGGACTTCTTAAATTCGTGGTCAATTTGTTTGCAGGAATGGGGGTGGGGGCAAACACAATATATATTTGGGGAAACTGTTGCTAGAGGCAAGAAATGAGTACATGCCACCAACCCTTTAGCAACAGAAATATTCAGGCCCATCCAGGCACAAACGTAGCAGATGGTTTTACTTAGAGTGCGTTAATAACGCAGCTTGACAGCTGTATTTAATATTGAGTATTAGTCCCTAATTGGCTATAAAATCAACATAAAGCAATGGCTGGTCACTCTTTATTCAATAATTTTGTAATAATTTTGTATTTTCTTTCAGACGAGTTCCGCAAATTATGTATATATGGCAGTTTGCCAGCTGGGAGACCAGACACGCCTATTGTCCCTAGACCACCACCTGTCTTCCCACCTGAAATATTTCCACCAATATTTCCACCAGATGGGATTCTGCCTTCTCGAAGACCCCCAGGTAAAACTAAATTTAAAAACTTTATTTTCCCCTGGTTTAATCCTATCTTTCAACTTCTTGCCAACTTCTTTGTCCTTTATGACTTTTTGTAAAGCAAGCAATGTTTCAGGTTACCCAGATAATAGTAGACCCTAATAATTTTGTATATTTTGTTTTCTTCTGCCCAGAAGAAGGTCCCCAAAACATTCATTTTTGCTGTTAACTTTTAATTAATGCTTTGTAGGACTTTGAGATATTTTGATACTTTCTTCCCTTCCTTTTCTAATCTTCTTCTATCTCTTTTAGGCCCTGGAAGATGATGTTTATTGAGAAACCAAGTGTAATCTGTTAAAAATTGTGTTAGGATGAATGTGTTTTAGAAGCTATTTGTTTTGAAGGTTTTTTTTTTACAGACTGCAAATCTATCTTATTTTGTACTAGAAAATATCAGAGCAAATCAGCTTAGTTCCACAGTGGGTATGTTGCAAACGAATCCTTCACCATGAAATGACAATAAGAACTTGGTTTAATAGGAAAAAGAAGTGTCTATTAGTTAGTCAGATTAAGAACTGCTATCTGCAATAATAATATACTTACCAACCATGGGCACAATCTCAATGTAATCACTATAATAACCAGGTAGATTTTAACTAAATGTACGTTTTAAAAATGTATCAAATGCATCCAATATTGAACTTTACATTTTTAAAATTTCAGGTATTGTGTCAGTTAATGTCACTCGGCCCCAAGTCAACTTCTGCCAGTTATATCAAAATCTCTGCATTAATGGACGCTGTATTCCAACTCCTGGAAGTTATCGCTGTGAATGCAAGAAAGGGTTTGAATTGGACCTTAGAGGGGAATGCATAGGTATGTCCACCTATCAGATTTACAGTATGTCATACCAGGTACTTTTTCTTGTTCCTTCCCTTCCGTTCTATCATTTTTCAGCTGAGTGTTTCAGGAGGCTGCATGCTCCCTTTCTCAAACGAGCTGAATTTGGAAAATGTTTTACTGAGAAACCTTTGGAGCCCTATGGCTAATCTGTGAGAAATAGATTTCATTCTGACAAGAAAAAAGTATTGGTTTAGAGTTCCATTCGGATAAATCTGAGCTCACCCAAGCAGAGAAAAATGGCACCATAATGTTCCAATCTAATAAATGGAACTTTCCAACAGTGATGGTGCTTAATATCAAATTACTGGCATGATGAAAGATGAATATTCTTAACCAGAGTACTGTATAACACCGTTTGGGTTTTTCAAAAGCATGTTTTGCATATGTGAAACAAGTTAGGAAAGGAAACTTCCACACCGCTTGCCTGCCAAATATATCTTCTGTCTCTTGCAGATGTTGATGAATGTGAGAGGAATCCCTGTATTGGTGGAGACTGTGTGAACACACAAGGTTCCTACATATGCCAGTGTCGCCCTGGATATCAGAGTACGCTGATGAGGACAGAATGCCGAGGTAGAGTACAGCCCTGTAGAAATACCGAAACTGCTAACCACGCATCAATATTTTTTGTTGTTTCCTAAAGTTTTAATAGCATATTCAATTTCCATTGAAATGCCAGTTTTCAGCTACATGGCTCCTGATGCACCATTACAGTAGTAGACAAGCTGCAACAATATTGACCATATATAATAATAAAGGACACACAAAAATATCCAGATCAGCCAAAGGGGAAAAAAAAGCTTCTACTGGCCTTTAAAATGACGCAAAGTTTTCTTATTAAAACTTTATGCATAGTAGCAGCTGCCTTAAAGAGAGCCAGTTTGATGTAGTGGTTAAGGCACCAGGCTAGAAACTGGGACACTGTGAGTTCTAGTCCTGTTTTAGGCACGAAGCCAGCTGGGTGACCTTGGCCCAGTCACTCTCTCTCAGCCCTAGGAAGCAGGCAAGGGCAAGCCACTTCTGAAATCTTGCCAAGAAAACTGCAGGGACTTGTCCAGGCAGTCGCCAGGAGTCAAGACTCACTTGAAGGAACCAAATAACACAAAATAAACAAACAAAAACAACAACCCTGCCTTAAATAAGTTTTGGCGTGCACTGGGTTTTTTCCAGTTCGTTTAGTTTAGTTTATTATGGTCCTAGGCCAGAGCAACTTAAAAATAAAATGATAATAATAAATAGATACATCAAAATCATAACCAAGATAATATACCATCTCGTATGTAAAATCATATGAACGTAAAACAATATTTGGACTTGAAGCAATTACTTGCATTCCATCCTAGCCAGTATAAAGAACCTGGCTACCTTCCTGAAATCTCTACCTCCTGATTAGGAGGTTGAGGTAGCCATCCTCAGCCCTGCCTAAATTTTGGGTTGTGATTGGAGAAATGTACAAAGTCCGAATATCTCTGTCAAGAGGCAGTGCAGCAGTCCTCTACCCACAGTTTTGATTTCCCCCTCACCCCATGGGCAGAGGTACTCTTTAGGAAATGTATGTATGTATATATGTAGGGGCATGGTGGCTCAGCGGGTAAGACGCCAGGCTTGTCGATCGGAACATCGCAAGTTCAGAGGTTCGAATCCCTAGCCCTGCGTGTGGAGTGAGCTCCCGCACTTGCCCCAGCTCTTGCCAACCTAGCAATTTGAAAGCATGCAAATGCAAGTAGATGAATAGGTACCACTTCGGTGGGTAGGTAACAGCGTTCCGTGTGCGTCATGCCGGCCACATGACCGCGGAAGCGTCTTCGGACAACGCTGGCTCTTTGGCTAAGAAACGGAGATGAGCACCGGCCCCTAGAGTCAGACACGACTGCACAAATGTGCGGGGGCAACCTTTACTTATATATGTATTTGTGTGTGTGTGTGTGTGACTTATATAGCCTCCCATCTCACACAAGGGACTCTGGGTGGCTGGCAAGGATTAAAACAGAGAAAAACCCACAGCCTATAACCCTAGGCGCCCAAGGATAAACAATAACCCCACTCACAGAAAAATCACATTGATAACAGCAGAGCTCCTCTAGCCTCCTGACCCAAAATCCTGGGGAAACATTTATTTATTTATTTATTTTTCAAATTTATTCCATTTATTCCTGGATTAAACATCCAGGAATGTCACAAAACCTGCTCTACAAAAGAACAGGTGGGAGGGCGTTACAACAGGCTAATAAAAAAGGTCTTTTGGGATGCCCTAGTAAACATATAATGTTCAGGTGCAATGCTTCTTTCTGGTCTCCCTGGGATAAAGGAAGGTGGAACCTGATTGAAACTGTTTTGGAGGCCCATATCTCTGGCATGTTGTTAAAGAAGGATTTGGCCTGTTCAAACCCCAGAGGTTAGTGCACTGGGTGAAAGTCCACAATACCTTATGGTGGGATCACATGATTTCCACCAGGAATTTATGTTGAAGAGTCAGAGCAGCTAAAGTACTTGAAGTAAAAATTAATTTCCGCCAATAGCTAACACATGCTATCTGTGCTGGAGTGTTAATTGACTGGTGGTTTGAAAGACCGCCTAGATTTGCATGAACCTGCCTGGTTTTGAGATCACTTTCAGAGACCCCTTTTTTGTAGGTTTTAGAGCTACTTCATTCTTGGGCAGAGGTTCTTATGAGAGAAAAGAGGTACAGACTGAGGCACCCACAGGATTGAAGGCTTTTGTTAAAATGAAAGCAGAGGCAAACTGTGTGATGCACATTCCACTCTTTTCGTATGTGCATGTGACTTCAGACACGTGTACGAAAATGGCAGAGCTTGCATCATGATGTCAGGCCACTGCGTCCATCATTTACTCTCCATTTACCCCTCCTGCAGATGCCTCTGGTCCCAGATATCCTAGACCCAAGCAGATTACACCTTAAATTCAAGATTAATATCTAAATTTGGTTTCTAACTTTGCTGAAAGTCATGGATGTTATCCTGCAGAACTGATGTTGCTTGATCATTTCTTCCTCCAGTCTCAGATGACGAATAGTCTGAGACGATAAAATGGTTTCAGATTCCTTTTAGCTTGTGTACTGTCTTCAAGGGTAGTCCTGGATTGACAGTTTTGTAGTAGTAGTAGTGGTGGCTCAGCGGGTAAGACGCCAGGCTTGTTGATCGGAAGATCGCAAGTTCGGAGGTTCGAATCCCTAGCCCTGCGTGCGGAGTGAGCTCCCGCACTAGCTCCAGCTCTTGCCAACCTAGCAATTCGAAAGCATGCAAATGCAAGTAGATGAATAGGTGCCACTTCGGTGGGTAGGTAACAGCGTTCCGCGCATGTCATGCGGCCACATGGCCGTGGAAGCGTCTTCGGACAATGCTGGCTCTTTGGCTAACAAACGGAGATGAGCACCGGCCCCTAGAGTCGGACACGACTGCACAACTGTGCGGGGGGAACCTTTACTTTTTTAGTAAATTCAGGAAATTGCATTCTTCTCATATCCAAAGCTAATGAAATATGATACTGGGGTTTGCTGCAGAATGAGATTCTAGGACCAAGGCCACCTCTGAGAGCATGCCAAAAGTATGAATCTAAAACTAACTCAACCTTATTTAGATATATGCACAATTTTCTAAATCTCTTAGCCTCAAACACAGTTGATTTTCGATATAAAATAACTTCTTATTGAGGTTATTTATTCAATTGAATCCAGACAGGCGCTCAAGTTTTAACTGGGATTTGAGGTGAAATAAATGAGTATTTGTGTATTAGGGACAATTCACACCAATCCCTGGTGTGGTTTTTAGATAAATGTTAAAAATCATGGGATATAGAACAGAACCTTGTCATGACCATTACATTACTATTAAGGAGTTACAGAAACCTCTAATCACCCTTAATCTAATCAATTAGAAACACTACAGTAACCTCCCATTGATTAATTCTTGCATGCTATTCGTAATCATTGGTCAGTAAACTCTGAGAAAATCAGAGTGCCAATAGAGACATACTTTCCCAATCTCCCTCATGGCCGAGGTGGTCAACCAGAGTGACCAAACTCATCTCAGTCCTGGAATGTAATGTGAAATAATTTCCAAGTAAATCCAGTTTCATCATGTAGAATCTCATCCTGGCTTCTTGGTTTGCAAGGAAACTCAGATGACATATGATAAATCCTTTAGACTCCTGGGACGTCATGTCTTTGAATTAAAAACTGAGATACTGTTCTTTCCTCAACTATTATATGCTAGAAAGAGAAGACCAAACTGGGCTTTTGATGTAGAGAAACAAGGGCCAACTTTTCTATAAGAATACAAGTAAAATCAGCTTGCAGATGATGATCTTTATGCTCCAAGATATAGTTAGTGGAATTGTGTGTTTAGGTTTTTTTTAATAATTGTAGTAGGAACATGCAGAGGAAGCGCACAGATCTAGAAATCTCTGCAGGATTAAGGAGATCTACAAGAGAAACAAAGGATTAAAAGACAAAGCCTAGAGAATTCAAGTTTAAGCACAACAGGCTATAAAAGAAGAAAAGAGGCTCAATTATGTCCTGTCATTTTGCCAAAAAGCCTGAAAAGAAACCCTCCCCTATCCCACCCCAGTCCTGAAAGTCAAATTGCTAACAATATGAAAGGAAAGCAGTCATAGAAACTACTTTATAGTGGAGTGTACAGAAAGGTAGACCAGAATATACAAATATCCTCTTAATGGGGTTGAATGGGGAAGATGGAAGCCCAATTCAGCAATAGCTTCTATTTCCATATGTCTGTTTTCTGCCTAGAGCTTCTCATACAGAATGTTTCTGAGCAAAAACAGTCGGGAAACAAGAAATACTAGAACTCTATTGAGAGAGATTATAATAACAGAATCTTAAAAGCCTGATCGTTTTCCCCCTTCCCTCCCTTTTATACCATGGAGAATCAAGGCAGGGAAATCTATAGTTTCTTTTTTGATTTCTTGGGCTAAGCTCATGCTTTACTAAAGATTCCCTCATACCTTCTCCAAGATCATCTCTGTGTTCCTTTGAATCACTGTCTTCCTCTTCAGTTTCTTCAACCGAGCCAGGGTGCATGTTGAAGAACTGGGAGTTGTAGAAGAGGCTTAATCCCAAGACGAGCCCAGGACAGCTATAGGGAAATCTCACGCTAACTCAAAAAGTGGAAAAGATCATACAATTTTTTCTCCCCAATAGCTTGGAGCCAGGCCATTACAGTGCTTTGAGGTGTGTAATCTAAACCGTGGGTTTCACCTGGAACCAAATTGGCAGCTTTTAACACAGGTGTAATGTGGCCCCATTGAGTTTTTCTAGAGCCCAACCTGGTTGCTGAGTTTTATACCAATTGATGTTTCTGGGAAAAAAACCCTCAAAGACAGCTTTATGTAAAGTGTGTTACACTAGCCTTTTATTGATAGCTGTATGAAACAGTAGGAAACTCTAGGATTTATTACCAAAATATGGAGACAGCTCAATGCATGTCTGATTTTTTTTGCTGACAGCTCTGAGGTCCTGGAATTATTACTCACTGTGGATGGCCTTTTTTGGGGCCAACATGTGCCAATGAGTTGACAGTTATTGTGAACAATGTTTTTAATGGAATGGTGTTATCTCAGGAAGACACAGGCAATGCCTTCTGTTGCATATGCAGCATTTTTGGTTTCAGAGTTTGACCCTGGAGAGGAAAGATATACTTGGATCAGGGAGTGTTCCATTCCATGAGAGTCCATCAATATCTTATATAGTCCATAATCAATTGACCATATAGAATTGGTCCAAAAATACTGCATTTATAATCTGTCATTGAGTAAAGTTCTTTAAGCCACCTGATATTATTTAATTTAACTTTGGGACCCAACTTTCCCCTGTCAAACATTAAGAATGGATCTGAATAGAAGAGGGATTTTGAGGTTACATTATTGTGAAGATAGTTTGAATTTTTGCTCAGTTAAGCTCCCTGTGGCAGAGTAAAGGGGTACAACTGCAGTAGATTATTGCGATTATAGCAACACAGATTATTGCAATATAGACAGCATGGTTCTGGGTGGAAGGAATAGGTACTCTGGGTACGTTGGTGTAATCTGTTATATTTGTATTCCATTTGTCATCACAAGGACTTCCAAGTTGTGTTGGTAGACCGTTGTTGTTTAGTAGAATGACTTGGAAGTATCTGTAGTTGAAAGGATTCTGATACAGCTTCTGCAGGGTGGTATCATTCCTAAAGCCCAGTTTCTATCATGATGCATCCAAAGTTAAGCACACTAAAGCACTAGATTCCAGTGGCAAAATTAAATGCGTGTGTTTTCATCTCTTCTATGTAAGTCAGCAGAACTGAAGTGTTCAGTTTGATCTGGGTTGCATTTTGATTTCAAAGGACTGGAGTCAACCATAGCAAATTAAGTTGTTTGTTTTGCTTTGTTTTGTGGTGATAACTCACTGTACTTACATTTATGTCTCCATTTGCTTTCTTCTAGATATTGATGAATGTTTGCAGAATGGCCGGATATGTAACAACGGGCGATGCATCAACACTGATGGCAGCTTCCACTGTGTTTGCAATGCTGGCTTTCATGTGACCGCAGATGGAAAGAACTGTGAAGGTCAGGATTGCCAAATCCCTTCTGAGTACTTTCTTCTTCACCTGTGCCACTGCCTGCATTGGAGTGTGTGTGTGTGTTTGTTTTCTACTTGACTGTTGACCAGTAAATCCCCAACTGCTTTCAGTTACAGCAGTGTATAGGTATAGAAGTTAAATTCACCAACTCATCTGTTGAGATCCATGTGGCCTTTAAATATTCTCCCCAGAATGGCAAGTAAATTAATTTGTGTGGTTGGATATGGGGTTCCATTAATAATGAGCTATGTGAGATCTGAAAGACAAATAATACATCTCATACACAGCTTATATGATGGGAATGGATATTCCTGGAAATGCTGTTTAGGTTGTATGTAGCATCCTGAACTCATTAATATGCCTGATGAGAGCCTGTTGCAACATATCTTGGCCCTTAAAAACTTGCCTCCCTTTTAAGAAATGTAAACACAGTTTGGTGTGTTGAAACTACACAAGATCACCAAATCTTGCATGAATTTGGTCAAGAAAGTTGAAATCTTAAGATTTGGTACTCCTGCGAGATAGCCATTTTAAAGGGATTTATTTATTTCCCTTCACCATTACACAAAATTGCATCATAGTGCCTTGAAAAGCTTGTTAACCCCCTACTTTAAAAGAAAAAAAAAGTTGCTTTATTACATTTCTCCAAGTCCTTGAGAGAGGGTCCACAATCTGTTCATATTTAACAAAAATTCAAGCGTTGGTCATAGCAGCATTTTTTGGCAGAATATTATCTCAGTGATTCGACTCTAAGACTGAGTGCCAACATTCCTGTTTGGGATAGAAACACATTTTTAAAAATCATATTTTTTTTTGCCTGATTTAGAATGTAAGAAAAAAGTAAACATGCCATGTATTGAGGAGTCATTTCAATCCAGTACAGCTGCAATATTAAGGGAAATATCTTGATCTTGAGGATAGTTTTAATGTTACTATCATCCAGTGATAAATGTTGGTTGTAATCTTGTTCATCCTTAATCAAGACAAACCCTTCAGAAATTAATGTTTCATCCTAGTTTGGAGGGAATGGTTAAAAATTCAAGCTGCTTTAAGGTATTGGTCTAGATATTGGTCTAGGTATAGTATTTATATTACCTAGATATATATCTGGAATATATATAGGGGCGTGTATATATAGGGATATATATAGGGGCGTGGTGGCTCAGCAGGTAAGACGCCAGGCTTGTTGATCAGAAGATCGCAAGTTCGGAGGTTCGAATCCCTAGCCCTGCGTGACGGAGTGAGCTCTCACGCTCGCCCCAGCTCTTGCCAACCTAACAATTTGAAGGCATGCAAATGCAAGTAGATGAATAGGTACCACTTCAGTGGGTAGGTAACAGCGTTTCGCGCACGTCATGCCAGCCACATGACCATGGAAGCGTCTTCGGACAACGCTGGCTCTTCGGCTAACAAACGGAGATGAGCACCGGCCCCTAGAGTCGGACACGACTGCACAAATGTGCGGGGGGAACCTTTACCTTTATATCTGGAAATCTATCAAATTATTTCATTCAAATATCTCCCTCTCATCACCTCGCTAAAAGCCATGTTCTAACAGTAATAAGAACCAGTGCAGTACAAAGGATGATTTGCTAGAACATTTTTCATTCCATAAAAAAGCTGCCAAAAAGTCTCTGAGTGGACTGAATTGCATCAGCTCCTGAAGTAAGTGTCTGTGTTATACTATAATGCCCCTGTGTACAAACTCAAATTCAGAATTTTGTCTGAATTTAGAAACCCAGTACATAATTAAACATGTGTAAGAGCCATATGTACATGACTGCAGATGTGACCACTATCTGCTTCACAGTGTGTCTTCTGTATCTCCCCTAATGTTCTGCTGTGACTGTTAGTTTATAATTCTACAGTACCTCCAGTATCAAAGGCCATCTGCCAATGCCATTTGTTTAGGACCATGAATGAGATGTCGTATTGTGTTCGTGTCCTACTTGTGAGCATCTGGCTGGTCACATTTGGAACAAAATACCAGCCTTTGGTTTATTCTAACAGGTTTATCTTTACATTCCCATTTTTTAAGCTCAGGGTGGGAACTTGTGCTCCTCCAAATTTTACTGAGGTGTAATTCCTAGCAGCTTCAGACAAAATGGTGAGTGGTGAACAATGCTGAGCAAGATAAGAAAGGATACAGATTCATCATCCCTGTCTTAGTTGTTACTTTTAATAACAAATAGAAGACAGTCTGCCTTCTGTCTCCATTGCTGTATTTAACAACAGAAAGTGTTAGAGATCACTCTCACTGTAAGATAAATGCCAGCCTTTAAAGCATCAGTGTTATTCTTAAGAGGACTTTATCTTAAAGTAGTTTATCCTTGAAAGGCAAAGGAGTGACTTCCCTGGTCCAGTGACACTCATTAAATTCCTCTCAACTATGCAGTTATTCAGACATCACATACATCCTTGAAATCCAAGCATAAGGGTCTGTGTAATATATATCTGTAGCTTGAATCATGTCAACTGGATTTCTATTTTCTCAGTGGAAACGTTTCGCTCCTTATCCAAGAAATCCAGTTGACATGATTCAAGCTACAGACAATTCCACCTGGATGACTGAGAACCTTCATAGACAAATGTGTAATATATAATTATACCGCAGTATAATATAGGTCACTTGAAGAATGTTATGTTCTATAACGATGATGAACTTCTGTTTGACTTGGTGCATTCATTTTTTTTAGATATGGATGAATGCAGCATACGAAACATGTGTCTTAATGGTATGTGCATCAATGAAGATGGAAGTTTTAAGTGTATCTGCAAACCTGGTTTCCAGTTAGCTTCAGATGGACGTTACTGCAGAGGTGAGGACTTAGCTGCAAACATTGCAATGGGTGATGTATTTGATATGAAGCGTGCAGTGCAAATATGTGATCCTAAACTCCATTGGTCTTGTAAAATATTTATTTCCACAATAGCTATTTTTCTTGTTGTGTGAACACTTCCTTTCTGAATCCTGCAGTCCATATGTGTGTTAATCAAGGGTAATTTTCATCATTTCCTATTACTTGATATTTAATTTGAGGATTTCTTGGAAGAAAATGTAACTGTAAGTATGATTGGATCAAGATTTTTTGAAGTATTTAACCAATGGGTATGAATGCATATGTGTTTTAGTAAAAAGAGAACAAAAGCATATGTCTTTTTAAAAATATTCTTTACTGAAATTGTAAAACAATACAAATGGTAACAATGATGATACAAGTAATAAAAATTGCAAACAAAACTACTACATTTCATTTCATTTCATTTAAAGTAACATCACAAAAATCATATAGCCAAAACTAGTTCTACTTCTTTGGAGTATTTTATCTGTGCCAGTTGTGCATCAGTATTATAAAGAGGGAAAGGTTACAAGTAAACCAATGATCTATAAATCACAGTAGCTTGTGTATGCTCCACTTTTATTACAATTTTAAACATTCTTTAACATGGAACACTTTTTTCAGGCAAGAGGAAAGTTATCAAGGATAAAGTCCCAATAGCATGCTCATTTTTGTATGTATAAAATCATTCACATCTGGGTGCAGGCTTGTTTCAAACTTATCCTAATGCTGCTTTTCAAGCAGGTTGTGTTTGTCAGAGAAGGCAAATCAAACAAGATTTCTCTCCATTTGCTTTCTGAGTCGGAACATCCAAGGGGAATTAAGTGTGTAAGAGCTGAACGAAATATGCGGCAGGAATAGGGAAGGAGTGCCCTTCTGGTTGTTGTTGAACTTCAGTACCTTTCAGTCTAGACAACAAGGCAAATGGTGAGGAGTGATGGGAATTGTAGTCCAGGATTTGGATGGGTATAGATGTCCATCCCTGGTATATAGTAGTAAGTCTCAACTCCAGATCATCTTAATATGTGAATTCAGATGCAATTGGAGCCTTTTTTTCTAGCTCCAGGCACCCAATCAATGAACAAACAAGAAATACAGTATATAGCATCATCATACTTACTTCTTTCTCTTGTCATAACAATTCAGCATTGTTCCAGAGCGAGCAAGAGAACCAGCAAGTAAACGGCCATGCTGTCTGTCTTGTCCCATAAGGAATGGAACATTTATTACTCTTACATACTTATATTTTCAGTAGACATTTTCTTACAAGCAAGCACAAACCAAAAATAGAAACAAGGAACAAAGAAACGGTGAATTACATGCAGATTTTCTTTCCAGAACTTACAAAACTTTTAGCTACAGAGATTTGGTAAGCTTGAAATCGCACAGCTAAGCTAATTTAGATTATTGTGATGGTCAGAAGATCAGCATACAGAATATTTGGAGGAGAAGCCAGACAGCTTCTGTATATAACCAAGAGCTTAAAGCAGAAGCCGAAAAGAGCTACAGTATAGGTAGGGCATATAGCTGGGCACCTTAAATCTGGCTGTCCAAGAGGCAACCTGTAAGGCAAGAGAGTGCAAAGTTTTGCTAGACTGCTGGAGATGCCCAACATTTAAGAGATAAGAAACATCAAACACAGAGGCTCTGCCTGGAAACACAGCTAAGTTCGTTTGAATCAAACTTGATATTGTGTCATTATGATTACTGTGTTTCATCTCAGAAGAAAACTTGGCTGTTTTAATGAAGATTGTTTCAAATGTTCTGGATCTAAGAAACAACTTGGCAATATCCCTTTTGACTACAAAACAGCCTGTTTTGCTGTACCAAGGACAAAACAAAACAAAACATTTCATCGGAGAGTTTTGTCTTGTGATTGAAGGAAAACGTTTGAGTCTTTTGAGTTGATTTCTGATGGAATACATCCAACTCATTTCCAAGCTTCAGGGGAAAAAATCCAGAAAATTTTGATCCTGCTTATGTGTAGGATATGAGAACCAGTTTGGAGCTAGACTAGAAACCAGGAGCCTGAGAGTTCTAGTCCTGCCTTAGGCATGAAAGTTGGCTGGGCGACTTTGGACCAGTCACTCTCTTTCAACCAACCTCCCTCACAGGGTTATTGTTGTGGGGAAACTAGGAGGAGAGAGCATTATGTACACCGCCTTGAATTAAATAAAGACAGGATATAAATCTAATAATTAAATAAACGATGACCTCATTCATTTTGTATAATTATTGCATCCACTGCATCATTTGCCATCCCCAAAAGTATAGCGTACCTCTTGGATCATTAAAATATCCTCTGCTGTACAATAAGTGAGTATTAAAGCAATAAACTCTCTGCTTCAGTGCATCTCTAGATAATTCATGGGACCGCCCAAGGCCGTCTTGCAAACCCACTAAACTCCTGTTAGATTCAGACCATAGACGTTGTGACTTAATCACTGGGCTAGACCATAGCATAATTTTGTTTCTTATTGCAGAGACATAGAAAAATAACATCTTGCATAAGGACCATGCTGGAAACTGAGGAAGGTTTAACAATTTGTTTGCCTTTCCGGCTAGAGCAGGAGATTAGAGGCTAATGTGCCAAAGATATAAGCAATTAGAGTTTTGAACTAGCAAGGCTGTATTGTGTGCCAAACAACACAAGCCAAATCAAACACGGAGGTGTTTTGCTCTCCATTTGCCCTTTTAAGGTTGGGGGTGGGGTGGGCAAAATAAAGAAAAGGCCACACATGCCAAATGTTGTGTATACTGAAGAGAGCTGTTATGATATGATTATATTGTTAAAGGTTACACATCTACCCACACAGTATTTTTAAAACATTTATCTAATCCTCAGTGTTTAGAGAGAAGCGGGGGGGGGGGGGGGGGGAGCACAATCACCATATCAGGAAAAAAATGCATTTACTTCCTGCTGGGAAGTAGCATGTGTGTGAGTGCATGTCTGTTTAAACCAAGCAAGTTAACAAACAAATTCAATAACACAATTGTTATCAAATAGTTTTTACATTCTGTGGTATGTGCAGAGTCTGAAAAATTGGAGACTGGGAAAGATTGCTGTACTTTGTGGGAGAGCAAAAAATAAATTATCATACATACATACATATATATGTATGTGTGTATATATATGTATATGTACAGTATATTATTAAGGGGGCGTGGTGGCTCAGCGGGTAAGATGCCAGGCTTGTCGATCGGAAGATCGCAAGTTTGGCGGTTCGAATCCCTAGCCCCGCATGACGGAGTGAGCTCCCGCACTCGCCCCAGCTCTTGCCAACCTAGCAATTCGAAAGCACGCAAATGCAAGTAGATGAATAGGTACCACTTTGGTGGGATGGCAACAGCGTTCATGACCACATGACCGTGGAAGCGTCTTCGGACAACGCTTGCTCTTCGGCTAACAAATGGAGATGAGCACCGGCCCCTAGAGTCGGACACGACTGCACAAATGTGCGGGGGGAGCCTTTATACAGTATATTATACACACATACATACAAAACAATATATATATTTTGCTATCCTTGGAAGATAAATACTTTCTGACCTCATTATGTCTAAACCAGTGGACTTGATGTGGACTTCAACTTCCAGAATTCCCCAGCCAGCATGGCTTGAAGTCCATCTTTAAGTTGCCAAGGTTGAGAAACACTGGTCTAAACCCATTTAATCATAGAATCATAGGGTTGGAAGGGACCTTGGAGGTCTTCTAATCCAACCTCCTGCCCAGCACAGGAATCTTCATACCATCCTGGACAAATGGCTGTCCAGATTTTTCTTCAAACCCTCTAGTGATGGAGCACCCACAACTTCAGGAGGCAGGCTGTTCCATTGCTTAATAGCTCTCACAGTCAGGAAATTCCTCCTTATTTCAATTTTCGATCTCTGTCTTTTAAGCTTCCACCCATTGGCTCCCATCTTACCCTCAGGTACTCTGGAAAATAAATTCACATCCTCTTCATGTATTGCTAGACTACCATTGTGTCTCCCTTTAGCCTTCTTTTCTTTAGACTAAATATACCAAGTTCCTTCAACCACTTTTCATAGGATTTAGCCTCCAAGCCCCTTGCCACCTTTACTGCTCTTCTCTGCACTATCATTTGAAAGTTCCTCATATTTTAGTAGATGTTCCAGCCCAGTAGAATTCTCTGGTTCCACCTGGGAGAGAAAGAGAATGAGGCCGTTTGTTGGATTTCTGTGACTGGCTTCAGCAGCTCTGGGTAAAAATACTGGACATTTATGTATTTACTTACAGGGTTTATATGCCTCTCCAATCAAAACTGACTGAGTGGCTTACAGACCATATTTACATAAATAAGGTTAAAAGTACAAAGTCTAAAACATAAATAACAACACAGCACAAAATATAGTGCCAGAGAAAGAACAGAACAGTACATTCATTAATCTCCACATTACAGGAGGGAGCAGCTCACAACATTCCCACCTCAAGGCCTATTGAAGAAATTAGGTTTTGTGGCCTTTCTGAAATCCAGCAGTCTGATGGCCATCCAGCTTTCAGAGAGAATGCTATTCCAGAGAAGGGGGGCAGCAGTTGAAAAGGCCCCCTTCCAGAGCCCCTTTCTGAGTGAAGGGACCTGAAGTGTACCCCTTCTATGAGACCTTACCAGGTAGAGTCAGTTGGGAGAAGGTGGTGCTGAAGATATCCACCCAATAGACTATGAGCCAGTGTAGTATTGTGGTTGAGGTATTGGACTGGGACTGGGAGACCCAATGTAAATGCTTACTTGACCATGAAGTGTACTTATGGGGTTAGTGTTGGATGATAAAATGGTGACTTTAAGCATTTAAGATAAGGGTGCGTTATGCTTTTAGAGAAAACCTGCAATATAATTATTATTAATAACAACAACAACAACAACAACAACAACAGCAACAACAAAACCCTTGTAACAGCATTGTCCCCTGCTTTCTTCCAATCTTTCCTCAAACCCAATTTTTTCTGTTTGGCTCAGCCTCTTAATTCTAGTTCAGTAACAAGACTAGCTCAGCCTCAACTGCCACAGCTGATTATCCTTTTCATCTTCCCCAGGCTCCACTTTCATCCCCATCCTGTGTTGTATCCCCTGGAACTAAATTTTAGGTTGTAAAATCTTGAAGCAAAGCTCTGTGGCCTGGAACTCTGCAAATTGCCATCTAGGTTGAAAGTGACATCTAAATGCAAAAAAGCAGATGAAACAAATAGGTGGGTGGAAACTGCTAACATTGCAAGATCCTTACGGAAGCAACCATGAAGGATGGGAGCCATCTGACCCAGCCAATTATATAACAGTCCTGACTCCTGCATGAATGAGGTGATTTTGCAGTTGAAGGGGCGTGGTGGCTCAGTGGGTAAGACGCCAGGCTTGTCGATCGGAAGATTGCAGGTTCGGAGGTTCGAATCCCTAGTCCCGCGTGACGGAGTGAGCTCCCGCACTAGCTCCAGCTCTTGCCAACCTAGCAATTCGAAAGCATGCAAATGCAAGTAGATGAATAGGTACCACTTCGGTGGGTAGGTAACAGCGTTCCGCGTGCGTCATGCCGGCCACATGACCGCGGAAGCGTCTTCGGACAACGCTGGCTTTTCGGCTAACAAACGGAGATGAGCACCGGCCCCTGGAGTCGGACACGACTGCACAAATGTGCGGGGGGAACCTTTACCTTTACCTACCTGGTGCTGGTTTGGATGAAGGAGGCACATAAATAAGTTGCAGGGCTGTGCAAGCCATTTGGAGGAGTGTTTTGTTAGTGACCAAAGTACTCCTTTGAACTCATTGTTGCAAGTGCTACGTTTTTCTGAAAACAGAGTACAGTTGCTTCAAGAACCTTCCCTATTTCACCTGAGCACATAGAGAAGACATTTCTACTCAAGGGAAGTAATATTTTTTCCATTTTCTATTCCTGATTAACAATTGTCCAAGACTTGCGTGAATGGAGTAATCAATAAGAAACCTATATGGCCTGTCTGTACGTTTCTGCTTCTCCAAGATTCTCTCCTGTTCCCTATGGAAGTGACCTTTCTGTTTGATCCTGACAAAATTGTGTGCCTGGCAGCCTCCGTGAAGGGATTATCAAAACTTGGGAGAACTGAGCTCCAAGAGGCTTGATGGAACAGTAAATCATTAATTAAGAAATTTTACCTTCTTATAAAATGTTATGCAAACATTATACAAAGGTTTTTAAAAAGGATTGTATCATAATGAATCTGTTGTAAAGAAGGAAGAAGATCCAGTCCAGAAGTGTCAAACTGTTGCAGTTAAGGGAACAGGATACTTTCCTTCTGAATTCAGAAATATTCTGAATATCTCATGAGATGAGCTAATGCTTTTTAAATACACTTTAGCTACTAAGTAATAATTCATCACATGCACTTTTTTTCTTGTGATTTGTGTATATGTCTAGATGTGATGGGACTCCAATTCTTCTGCTTTATTTGTGTATACCATGAATAAGCTATATGGAACACTTGCATCTCATCCCAAGTACTGAAAACGGCTAAACTGTAATCTTTAACAAAGCTGTCTTTTTCTTTTGGCAGATATTGATGAGTGTGAGACACCAGGAATATGCATGAATGGACGCTGTGTGAACACCGATGGTTCTTTCAAATGTGAATGCTTTCCTGGCCTTGCTGTGGGGTTGGATGGACGTGTGTGTGTCGGTAAGACAAAGTGACTGTTGACAGTTATGGTTCAGTGCTTAGTTGTTAGTCTTGAAAAGCTCTACAGCAGTATTTCCAAATCTGGTGCCCTCCAAATGTGTTGGGACTTCAAGTATGCAGAATTCTCAGTCAGCGTGGGCTAGAAATTCTGGAAGTTGATATTCCAACATGTCTAAAAGGCACTAGCCCAGAGCTTTCCAAACTGTGTGTTGGGACACGTTAGTGTGTTGGCTGCAGTGTCTGGGTGTATCGCGGCTGCTGCTGCCTCCGAGCCCTGCCAGGATTCCGCGCAGGTCCTAGTGCCTGCCTTGTGCCTTGCTGCCTCCAAACCTGCCCTGCCAGGATTCCATGCAGGTCCTAGTGCCTGCCTTGTGCCCTGCTGTAAGAGTGTGTTGCGAAATGATGCCCTGCTGTAAGAGTCTGTCACGAAATGATGTATGTCTAAAAAGTGTGTCACCAACATGAAAAGTTTGGAAAGCTCTGCACTAGCCTATGGAAGGATACTCTGGTACGTTGCCCTTTTTTATAATGTGTAAGCCAGCTCAGGTAGAAAGTTGTTACACCAAGATTTGCCTTGAGTGACTCTTCATGAGAACTAAATCCTATAAGGAAGCTATGCAGTTTTGAGTTTCTTCTTTTCTGAAGATGATACATGATTGTCAGTTGTGAAAGTTATATCTGTGGTTCACTTTCAGCAGCTTATGTTAATAAACATGGACATTTTGGCCTTTCTGACTGAAACCATGTAAGAATTGATTTCCTGCCTGAAAAACATCCATTCTTTTTGATGTGTTTACCCAATGTTCCTGAGAATAGAGTGCCAGTGCATTTATATAGATGATGAATCCCATTCGCTTTGCAATTGCGTCTTTGTTAGAAGCTTCCTCCTTCAACCTAATTTTGATAGGACTAGAAAGGAAGTAAAACAATAAGCATTTAGTCAACAAATAGGAATACAGCAATTAAAATGTTCTCTCTCCCCCTCTGGATGAGGAATTTCCTAATTTAGTGCAATACAGGAATGCCATTGCTGTTTTGAACAGGAAAAAAAAAGAATTTTCCTTTTAAAAATATTATGATGATGGCATGTAGGAAACCATTAATAAAAGGGACATCTCTGAAAAGTCTCAGCTTCTTTGTACAGATTGTGCTGAACAGTGGTTTGGATTGTTGTACTTGTGATTCAGATCTCAACAAGTAGAGAGGCAACATACAATTTAATGGGTAGCCAAGGTTGTTTGAATCTGCCTAAAAATGGAGTTACCAAATTATGTTCATTCCAAAAGTTATCTATGAATCAACAATTCCTTCCAAATTCCTGTTTTTAAAATAAATGTAAGATGGCATGCCCGACCTACAGTAAGTCCTAGTACATGTAGTGACTTTCCATCAACTTAACATACCTTAGCAAATGGCAACCCGATTAACTCCCTTTTGTATTTTTAGCCTTTGACAGGCTGGCAAAATAACGAAGTACAATTGTTTTATGAAGCAGAGTGTGAATAGTTCAGAGACGTTATAACTCTAGTCAGATTGAAACATCTAAAGCGAAGATAAATTGCTTCTGACAGTTTTTCACCACTTCTGTAGCTGGGGTAATCCAAAGTTGGTTACTGTTAGTATTCCCCAGTTTGGATTAATCCTATTTGAGAAATCATGACCTATGGGGAAAATAAAAATATCATTTACTTGGCAGAAATGAGTATTTTCCACACATGAGAATTTAGTAGCTAAATGTAAAAGGGGAAGGCATTAATAAATAGTGGAGACAGATTAATCCTTTGGGTATGAGCCTTAGGTGAAAAAAAAATCCCTGGTATCTGGAACTTGGATGGCTAAAATTTGGTGGTGGTTCTTAGGGATTCTTCAATGAAACTACTTTTCGATTGTCAGCATATGACTTTAGGGGCACATTCCTTGGCACTATTTAAAGCAGGCACCCTCAACTTGAGCTCAGCATCAGGTGACTGCATCTACATAGTTTTCTTGGCAGCAGAAAGAGTGTGCGATGGCCTTCTTCAAGGATGTTCTTCTGACTTCCTAGTCTAGGCAGCACCCTGGAGTTCCCAGGTGGTTTCCCATCCAGGTAGTTACCAGGGCCAGCCTTGTTTAGCTTCTTGGATCAGCCTAGGTTAGTTAAATGCTGCCACCTGCTGCAGCTTCCCTGCACACATTTGCTAGGAGTAACTGTTGAGTTTCATGAGAATACATTACTAGACTTGGGCTGAAACAATGAATGGCATCTATATGCTAGACACAAAAGGAATCTGATTGTGTGGTGCATGGGTGAGCTATGTTAGGGTTTGCAGAAATTGCTGGACAACCATTTATCCACCACTGTAGCTAGCAGTGGTGAGGGATGATGAAGGTGGGGATTTAGCAATATCTGGAACATCGCAGCTTCTCCACTCCTGGTTTAGCAGATATAAAGAGTTTTCTGAATCAGAGGAAGATGGTTGCTCAAAATAAATGGCTAAAGATTAATTTTGCAAAAACTAAAAACATTTTGAGAAAAACAATACAATGGAGGAGGCTGTTTGTCTCTTGAACCATTCCTTAATCAATGGGAGAAAATGGGGGGGGCAACCCCGCTATTATATCTCCTAGAATTCCCAACCAGCAACTTCAGTGACTATTCTTGCCAGTGACCTACAAGAACTCTAACACATCTGGAGGTTGGGGAAGAAGGGACTGTGTTGAATAACCTCTCCCATAATTATTAAGCAGCATGGGCAATGACAAGGCTGAATTGGGAATGGTGAGAGACAAAGTCCAGTTCATCTGGAAAGTGCAGAGTTGCTGAAATCATTTTACAAAGTTCAAAACTTGCTCTTCATGATTGCTTCTCCCCCCCCCCCCCCGCCCGTCGTTCTGATGGCATTACAGGTAGTCCTCGTTTAGCGACCACAATTGGGACCAGCAACTTGGTTGTTAACTGAAGTGGTTGCTAAGTGAAACTGCGACTGTGCTTATGATCTGACTTCAGCTTTCCTTTGCTTTACAGACCTGTGAAGGTTGTAAATGTGAGGATTGGTCGCAAAGTTACTTTTTCATCACTGTCATAATTGCGAACGATCATTGAACAAGGCAGTTACTAAATGAGAACTATTTGTATTCCTTTTGAATGTTTTCAACAGCTATCTGACTGTTTGTTTTTAATCTCTGTCATTCAGATACACACATGCGAAGCACATGTTATGGTGAATACAGAAGAGGTCAATGCATTAGACCATTATCTGGTGTAGTAACTAAATCCGAATGTTGTTGTGCAAGCACAGATTTCGCGTTTGGGGAACCTTGCCAACCTTGTCCTGCACAAAACTCAGGTATAGTGTGATTTACCCACCATGAGATTAAACCACTTATTTGTCATTTTTAAAGATGTTCAGAATTGATGGAATAGAATTCATACAGAGATACTAACAATGATCTGAATTATACTCTTTGGACAAAAGAGAGAACATTCTAACAAATGCTACTGTTTTTTTTAAAATTTTCTTTGTTCAGCGGCAGACAATAAAATATTTTTTTCTACTGCATGTTCTCAGGTTCATCTTGAATTTTGTTCACTTTTTATTGTACTTATGATTTTGGCATTTGTTTAAGTAGCCTTTTCTAAAACGTTGCACACACAAGCACACCTGCCAAACTTGTGTGTTTATTGTATTTGGGGGCAAAAATGTATTTTTGGGAAAAAACTTTCCTATATAATGACAAATTGCTGTAGAACAGATGTGCAAAGATTTTTATAATATAGTGGCGGAGGATGATGATAATAAAATGGCATTGATGTGTATAAAGCATCAGGGATTGTAAATTTCTCACACCCATAATGGATACGATAGAGGAAATAAAGAAGAAACGGGAAATTATATCATTATATAAGAAGTTTTTTAGGGTCATAGAACTTGACAAATATTGTAAATATTCTCAAATGTATGTTTGCAAATTGTAGATGTAATTTGTCTTCCCCCAACCCCCCAAATTGGAATCTCTGCTCAGACTATGGTTACTGAAACACCACTAAAGGTTCTTGGCCCAATCTCAGAAAAACAATATTCTGGAATGTTTAGCCCAGAAATTGGTATACTGTGGTGTTTTTTTTTTTTTTTTTAAGGAAAAGGTATCACAAGAAGCCTGTACATTTTTAACCTTTATTTTAACTGGCAGTTCTGAGAAGGATACAGAGAATGAAGATCACTGGAAGCAAATTAAACTGGCTTTAATCAATGTGCAGACTTGAAAGAAGGGCTGTTACTGTATGCCATGTTAGTTCAAACAGCAAGAAAGATTCTGGAGAGGTATCAGAGCAGGAAAAGGTCTGCTGCTATCAGCTCTCCTTTTTTAAAACTATGCAATCGAGCTGAAACATTTTGTAAATGCAAATGGACCCATGCCACTGACTTCTGTTTTGCATTTGAATTAATTTCACAGAACATTTCCACATGTGGAAGCATTTTTTTCTCTGGGCTGTTTTGAGCCCCTTTCCTATTGCTTGAGAATGGAGGGTAAAATATAAGGCAGCTTTCAACTTTTAATTTTGGGGGTGGTGGGGGCCAGAAATGTAGGGTTTTCTTGTTCTTGTAGAGGACACTTATTGTTGTATAATTTATAGCTCTTGAGGGGCATTTTCCTGTGGGCAGTCAGGTGCTTTGCTGACCCTCTTCTTCTCTGCAGTCTAAGAGTTTTAGTCTTCGTACAACTTTTCTGTTGGCTGGATGTGTTGGATAGGGTTTTCCTCCATGTTAGGTATGTAGGGGCGTGGTGGCTCAGCGGGTAAGACACCAGGCTTGTCGATCGGAAGATCGCAAGTTCGGAGGTTTGAATCCCTAGCCCTGCGTGCGGAGTGAGCTCCCGCACTAGCTCCAGCTCTTGCCAACCTAGCAATTCGAAAGCACGCAAATGCAAGTAGATGAATAGGTACCACTTCGGTGGGTAGGTAACAGCGTTCCGTGCACATCATGCGGCCACATAACTGTGGAAGCGTCTTCGGACAACGCTGGCTCTTCGGCTAACAAACGGAGATGAGCATGGGCCCCTAGAGTCGGACACGACTGCATAAATGTGCGGGGGGAACCTTTACCTTTTAGCTATGTCTCAGTTTAGGTTTCAGGCTGGATTATCAGTTTCATTTGCTGAGACGTACTGTAAGTGACCATTTCCATTGCTAATATAAAATTGTGTGGCTGCCTGCAGTTCTAATGCTATTGTTTTTGCAATTTCTGTGAAACGAAAAGCCATGCTCATTTCAGTAGCTTCTGCCAGAGCTACTGAACATTCCTGTACATCATGCTAAGCTGTCATGTGATGTTTTTAGCTTAGCATGATGTTCAACGCACCCATTATAGCTTAGTATTATATGAAGGCTAGATTGATGTGGCTTGCTCAATCGTGGTTGAAAGAATCCTGATTTTGTAGTGTGAACAAGCACAGTCTTTCTCTGACCACTATGAATCCTCCAGTCTTAAACTCACAGAAGAGGTAGGGGACTAGCCTGTTCCAAAACAGTTGTATTCCAACACCTTGAAATTACAAACTTCAGCGTGTTTACTTGGTAGCATGTCCCATTGAGGTCAATATATCCCGTTGCTCCAAAATCAGCTTGTAGAAGATTGTAGAATATTCTGGAAGAAGTCAGGAGCAAACCATTTCCCCAACCCTGCCATGAAAACTGCATGGTATGCCATCACCAGCACTTGAACTCAACTCAAAGACCTCTGTACTTTTATTAACATATTTTAAATCTCTTCCCTAATTTTACTTGCTTTTTCTCTTCCAGAGGAATATCATGGTCTTTGTAGCAGTGGCCCAGGAATTACAGCAACAGGAAATGGTAAGATTATACTTGAATTTCGTGAACAAAATTTGTGTAAAGGAGTATGCCATGGCATTTTCAGGAAATGCTCTAAAAAAAAAGATTGGATAAATGAATTTACTGGTTGTTCTGATGGGTTAAAAAAGTTGCTCATACTTGTTACTGTTTTCTGCAGATATCAATGAATGTGCATTGGATCCTGACATTTGTCCAAACGGAATCTGTGAAAATCTGCGTGGAACATACAAATGCATATGTAATTTTGGGTATGAAGTGGATTCAACTGGGAAAAACTGTTTAGGTATGAAGTTTTCCATATGTCTCTAGCACACTCCCAGACGGTAACTCATCATTTTTATATTAGTTCCAACTAGTGTTTGCCATTTGCCTCTCTTGTTTCCACCTGTCATTTTAATTTTGTTCGCATCTTCCTGATCCCATGTGCTACATTTTTCTTTGTTATCAGATTGCTAGATCCTTATTTGTTCATTGTACTTAGGAAGGTTATTTTTCTGCACAGTAAGTGCACTGGGGCTCTGACGGCCCTCCCTGTCTTGAAGCGGGAAACATACAAAAATTGCAATGCAATTGGTCCCCCGAGTACCAGAAAAAACGGGAATCCCCAGCACCGTCTGCTGATGTCAGCATTCTGGTGTTTCTAAAAAACGGCACATGGGCATCTGTGAGTGGGGGGAGTGATGTTCCGTGAGTCACAGTACAAAGGATGTGAATTTCGTTCTTGGACCAGTTTAATTGCACAATAACACAAATATGTAATTTGCATCGTTCATATGTGTCAGCCCAACGAGGTAGACCAGACTAAGAAACCGATGCCCTATAGGTCAGGACTACTTTTATCGTAGCAGCTATAGTCACAGAATCTTGCAAGTCCGAACGTGCTTCTCCCTCCCTCCCTTTATCTTCGCATGAACTAGGGAGGGCTTATCTGAGATGTTTTCTCAAGTTATTTTCTTGGCCTGGACTCAAGCCCCCCCTTATCTGACTGTTGCCTTGGTAGCGGCTCTTCCTTCTGTCCTCCAGGGCCATTCCCTATGCTGTCTACAGCATGACGACACAGGCAATATCATTTTGAGATCCTCACAACTTCTTCTGGATACCTATAGTATGGCTCTGTGCCAAGAAAAGTTATCAGTTTTGGGCTAGACATATTGTGAATGTTTTGGTCTGTCTGTTTCTGCAGTTTGCGACTCGGCTCCTGGATCAAATCTCTTAGAGCGGTTTTATTGCCTTCCAGCAGGCCACGTTGATAAAAAGTTGCCTCCAGACAAAATGTTGGGCTTAATGAAATTTGTTTATACATTTAGATACTGCCACATAATATGAGGTACACTGGATCACTTTGGAGTTTTATGAGGGGTCCACATGATACTGCCTCCCCTTTGGAACTCTCTTGTTTTCCCACGACTTCATCATTTTATCTCACTGGGGAAAAATATCTTTTAAGGAGAAAAACATAGAATAGCTCCATGAAATCTTTGATAATGCTTGAAATACCCATTTTTTTCCCTTGCCATAGGCAGAAGGTTTGGGAACTTGTCGTACAAAGCACAAAAATTGCAGATAGTTTTTCCATCTCCATCGACTTTGATTTTAACCAAAACATTCTTCATAATGCTACGTGGAAAAGCATCCTATTAGTGAAATCTGTTCATTTCTTTAAATAGAAACTGATTTTACAGCTTCATATGAAAAAGAAAAAAACATTAGTGCCATTGAAGCACATTATTTTTGCAGACATTGCTAAATCATTTTCATTATTTTTGCAGACATTGATGAATGTGCCGTGAATAAGTTGCTTTGCGACAACGGGCAATGCAGGAACACCCCTGGAAGTTTCACTTGTAGTTGCCCCAAGGGATTTGTGTATAAACCTGAACTGCAAACATGTGAAGGTAATGGAAAGCCTCTATTTTCTCTCCAAATGTTCTGCCTTTTTTTTCTTCAAATCTCTGCAGTTATATTTGGATCGTATCATACACAGATTTATTTGCCAACATTAGGGATACATTCCATTTAAGGTAGATGAGACTCTTTTATTTTTATAAGGATGTTTCAAGACTGAACTTTCCAGTTCAGCTAATCAGCTCATGAATCTAAAATCAGTTTTCCCTACAAGGGGTGGATGTTATGAGATCCCTGAGAATTTGAATATAGATGACACAGAAGTAAACAAACGAAGTTATATACAATTTCTTTTCAAATGGTGTTTTGAGTGAGAGTTTACTGCTGGATATTTGATATTCGCAGAAGGGCTCTGCTGGTTGGTACCTCCTGTGCTGGTAAAGCAGCAGAAAACGTTTTGACAGTCAGTAGCAGACAGCGTCAAGGTTTGAGTTTAAAATGCAGGGGGAGATGTGGACCTCATGGACTTAACTGAAAAACTCTGCTTTCATTTTACAGTGGTGCTCTAATTTTAAAATAGGATCAAATTTACAGGCTACCATTGCTCCTTATATGATTGTTACAGAATTATTATACATTTTAGGTTAATTCTGTTCACTGTGTGCATATAGCATATTCCCTATTCTAAAGTTTAAAATTATTAAAATTAAAGTGTTTTTGATGGTATCCAAGTGCTTTAGTCCAGAACCTCAGAGGAGTTATGATAGATGCAAGGATTTCTCCATTTGCAGGTTGCCTTGTCTATAAGTTGAAGATAAGTGTGTATGGGTGTATGGCTTACTTGGAGCAATAGGCCCTTGCTGTTGATTGGGTATCACAGGTGAAAAACAAATAATTTCTACAGGCAGAATGCTTGAGGATCCATGAATATCAGCTGTAATCATCCTGTGCTGAGCCAGCCAAGTGTTGGGGTTGGCTGAGCAGGAAAAATATATTGTTTCTAGATAATCAAACAGAACACCCTCTGAAACATCTGTGTCCCTTCTGGCCATTCAGATTTGTTTTTTCTCTTCTAGATATTAATGAATGCGAATCCAGCCCCTGTGTCAACGGCGTGTGTAAAAATACTCCTGGCTCTTTCGTCTGTGAATGTTCCCCTGAAAGTTCTTTGGATGCTACAAAAACCGTCTGCATTGGTAATTTATTCCTCTGAGCATTCCCCTTTTCAACCATTCCAGTCAGCTGGAAATGTCTTTGATGTCATCGATATGCAAATATAATATTATAGTTAAAACATTGCCAGAGAACCTAGATTGCATGTGACTCCAGAAGTTCTGGGTATGACCCCCTGATCCCCTGCAAAAATTGCTTCCAAATGGCAATTATTAATAGAAGAAATAAATTATTAAATACATGGGGATTGCAATTGCAGAAATTGTTCATAGCAAATCAACAGATAAATGAAGACTGTTGAGACATACCTGTGCTAAAAAGGCAGCAGCTTTATTAAGTCTCCATAGTTGTGAACAGATGGCAGGGAGTCCAGCCTGATGCTGCCCAAGCTCATTGTTATAATTGAATGGGAAAGGAGAAGGCATAAGGACAATGGAATAATATTTGTTAGGGAAAATGAATATGAAATTTGTCTTTTGAGTGTGGTAATGACACACCTCACTGGTTTGGTCATTATGAGGATAATTGAATTAGCATTCTCTTTGCATAGTGGAGCAACCTAAAGTAGCTACTTGATCATGCATTCCGTTATGGTGCTGTGTTTGTTTATTCTAACAGAGACAGTCAAAGGCACTTGTTGGCAGACCATTGTGAATGGGAGATGTGAAATAAATATAAATGGGGCCACTCTAAAATCTCAGTGCTGTTCCTCGCTGGGTGCTGCTTGGGGCAGTCCCTGTGTCCCGTGTGAAAAAGGTGAGACCTTTTTGCTGCATTCTTGCAAATGGTTATCTGCTGCATTAGGGGAAAGCATTCTGCAAGGCGGATGAAGTCATTCCTGAATCATGTCTTGTCAGTGCATGTTTTTAGCAGAAGAGTGCCAGAAAGTTGAAGTCCTCTAGTCCTGTTCCTTCCTTTTAGCTTCTTAAATCAACTGTGTGCCCTCTTGGTTTAATGGAGACAGTTCTCAGGAATTCTGTAATCTAAACATTATGATATTGATTGATTGATTGATTGATTGATTGATTGCCATCAAGTTGGTGTCAATTCTTAGCAACCAGATAGATAGATAGATAGATAGATAGATAGATAGATAGATAGATAGATATTAGTTAATATAATTAGAAGGAAATGTTTCTTACTTTAAATATTGCAGCATGCCTTGCAAGCACAGTGGGTGTTCACATAGCATTCTTGCAGATTGCATAATATACCACACTGAGCTTTCCATTAGCAAACTTTACCACATCATTTATCATTATCGTGAATAGTCCTTTAGTTATTGCACCTTTAACTTGGACACAAGGATATAATTGTAGAAATTGCAATCCTACAATAATTAGGAACTACTCATTAAATATAGTGGATCTTTTCCAAGAAAATATTCTTAATATTGTCCTGATTATCACCGTTAGAGTACTTTGTTCCCCTTGTAACCCTTTTTCTTCCTTAATCATCATTAATTGTAATTTATTTGTTTTTGTGAATAGAAGATGTACCCTGTTTCAGGTGTCATTTCTTCTCCAACTGTGTTCTGAGTGACATTGTTCTCATTTGCTCTAGATCCGATATGTTTAACAGGATATTCAAGGATAAGAGGAAATCAGTGTGAAGGTATGTATTCTCGCACTGGCATATGAAATAGAATAACCCGATGTGGGCAATGGAGAATAAAAAATTACGAAAATTCTGTCCACATATCTTAATAAGTGTGTTGAGAATGTTTGCTGTTGAACCTTTTTTAGCGTGGAATTTCACAAAACTCCCTATTTCGACAGTGAGAGTGTAAAGTTTCAAGTATAAAATAGGCCACTGAATCTCAGAAGCAGAGCTTTCCAAACTGTGTGTCGCGACACAAAAGTGTGTCGCCACACACAGTCTGGTGTGTCGCCACACAACCCGGAAGTGCTAATCATCATCAGCGCTTACGGGTTTTCCCGCGGGGACACACCAATGGCGGCACGCAAAAACCCGAAAGCGGCAGCAGTGCTTCCGGGTTTTTGCGCGCTGCCGCAACGGCGGCACTTCCGGGTTTTCCCGCGGCAACACACCAACGGTGGTTGGTGTGTCGCCGCGGGAAAACTTTGGAAAGCCCTGCTCAGAAGACTTCTGCTTCAGAAGAGTCCTGTTTTGTTTCAAGCTCAGAACACTACCAGAAATGCTGTTTGTGCTTGAGACAGCCATTCCATTAACTTTCACACTCAGAACAGTTTGAAATGAAATGTTTTGTGCACTCTTAGTTCCTAAGTAATCCTTAAAGATCTTTCACTTGGAAGAAAGCAGGATAAACTGATTAAATTATGTTCAGACTAATAGTAACAAAAGCAGTTTTATAGGCCAATGTTGCATTTAGATCAATATGTTCTTTGCAACATATATGGAGCAAATGGTTTTCTTTTTTACTAGTAGAATAACTATCCAAAATACTTCTCGTAGTGGCGAATGTTAACCATAACAAAATGTGGCAGACCAAATAGAACTTTAAGACTATTTCTACATTTTAACATCCATTCATATATCCGGGGGGGGGGGGGGGGAGAAAACCTGGACAGTATCCAGTGTAAATACTTATTTTAGCTCTGATCAATGTAACTAAGGCCATCTCATATGTCGATAATTTGAAACTGGAGATCTCTTGTTCTCCACTACTCATAGACAAATTGACTGTATGTAAATTGAGCCTGTGTACATATATCTCTCTAAATTATATCTTCAACTTCTGCCTTTCTTTAATCAGAAAATTATTATTTAAATTGGGAATACGATGTATACAGGTAGAGATATGCATAAACGTCCAAGGCATTATATATGTTACGTGATGGTGGGCAAAGTTACAGTATCTGCTCATAGTCAAACATACTTAGAGAATTGCCAGATTTACAAAGACTACAACTGTGGATAAAACAGGCTAATTAAATCCCATAAAGGTCAATTCATTGAATCTGGAAAGGAATGAAGACAATGTCCTTTTACATGTTGCCATAAAATATTATTGTTCATAGTCAGATACTACTTTTTCCCTGCAAAGTTGGCAATCAAAGATGGAGAAGAAATGCATTCAATTCCAATTTTTATGTGAGCTTGCCTTGTTCACTCCTTTTAAAGACTATACTCATTCTCAAATGCAGTTGCACATTTCAGAATTTTGAGAGTTGGTTGTCAAATATAAAAAAAATGCATGAAAACGCATGTATTAAAGAGAATGACATAGAGATGCATGCACAAAAATACATTGTATTGCAGAAAATGTATTCAGAAAGGGCATGTGCAAGAAATTTGCATATAAAAAGCATGCTTTACAACAACTGCACACAATTTTTTGTGTGAAAATTCCCCCGATACAAGAAAACCTAAAAATGGGAAAATAAGAAAATGAGTGAAATCAAAAGTGACAGATTCATCCATCCTTATTAACAATTGTCTTTGCAATAGCATTCCTTTGGCTCTTGAGGGGAGAAGGAAAAACCACAAATTACAGCATTGCATTTGGTATTGCAAAATGTTTCAAATGGGTCATGTTAACATTTCTTTCCTAGCATGTAGGATGGGTCTATAGATTATTCTGGTTTTCTTCTTTCTTGCCTCCATACATAATATAGCCGTGTCATTGCAGTACCATAAAAAGGTGTGGATAGTTGGTGGAAGAAAGCAAAGGGCCCTTGAAATATCCTGGAAGTATTAGAAAGAAGGTCTTATAGCAGCGAGTGTAGAATCCTTGCTTGAGGAGCAGAAGGTTAAGTAGAAATGCTTGTTGAGGAACTGAATCAATTAAAAGCAGCTGTGGTGGAGTCGTGGAAGACCAGACGGGATGCCCCCTTCCCGTGAGTGGTGGATTGTCAAAGGAAGTGAAATGAATGCTGTATATCAGGGCTACCCAACCTTTTTGGCACCAGGGACCGGTCGTGGAAGACAATTTTTCCACGGACCGGGGGGTGGTGGTTTGCAGGCAGGAGCCAATTGTGTGGACCGTGGGGCAGGGTTTGCAGGCGGGAGCCAATCGCGCAGACGGGGGCGGGGTTTGCAGGCGGGAGCCAATCGCGCAGATGGGGGTGGGGTTTGCAGGCGGGAGCCAATCGCACGGACCACCACTGCTCACCTGCTGTGCGGCCCACTTCCTAACAGGCCACGGCCCACAAGTTGGGGACCCCTGCTGTATATCATCTTTTTGAAGGTCTCCCTCCCTGTTTATCCCTTTCCTCATCCTGTTTTGGCATATGTCCTTTCATTGTTTCCTTTGTATCAGTCACCGTTGGAAGCAGTGCTGATGGAGTAGTCTACCTTGAATGCAGAGTTTCCTGATGACAGCCATAGTCCTGTCCCTTAAGCCCCCTTCTCAGTCCCAGGCACTTTATACTGTATGGGGTCAGACTGACTAACACAACCTGACACGACACAGCTGCTGATTTGTTTGAAAAACAAATGATTCCCATATGTTTTCCTTTTAGAAGGAGAACAAGGAGGAACAGCCCATCACCACCACCACAACCTTGTCCCTAATCGCTCTTTTTTTTTTTTTTTTTGCTTTCCAAGATAATGACTAAATAGTTTGGATCTGTTTCTACCACAGATTGACTGTACATAACTTATCTACCCCAAGAGAGGAAAAATGTTGCTCCACCTAATCCAGATTGCAAGGGAAGACTCAGAACATTTTTCAGTGCTTGGAGATGGAAAGTTATGCTTCCAAGATAGTAGTCTTGGATAATGGTCACAGGATTTTCAACATTTTGAAAATCTAAGAGTTGTTTCATATGGATTGATCATGAATAATTTCCCCTCCCCACTGCTTTCTTAAATATGCTCCCTTAGCAATTGTGCTCTGGCCTTGGCACGTAGCCCTTTTAAATGTCAGATGTTTTTGCACAGCAAAACTTGGATCCTGCAGTTGCAGATTTGTCCCTTATTCCTCCAAGAATGAGCAGTCTGCAATAATGCTCCAGCATATCTCTGGTTGATATCTTTATTTATTTTTTATCTTTTCCTATCTGCCTGGGGAACTGCCACAGATTGAGGCAAAACCTTTTTCCCACTATAGGAAATTGAAGTTAGCTCTGTTTGATGTAATTAAATCCAAGTTCTTAAAAACTGAAACATTTCCCTAAGAATCGCGAATCTACACTTGCTCATAGAGTGTGCCCCAAATGCATAGTTTATGGCTTTCTTTTGCCTTTGAATATAGTTGGTAAACCATTTCAAACCAAAATGTACCACTTCAGAAGCAACAATATAGATAGGGTTCTCAGGCTTGAAGAAACAGTACTTAGTATGATGGGAGTATTGGGTCCCTCTGTGTTTTTGCTGACATTTTAAACATTTCATTTTAAATACGTGTGCAGATATCAACGAGTGTGTAGTGTTTCCTGGAGTGTGCACAAATGGACAGTGTGCCAATACTGTGGGATCCTTTTTATGCCAGTGTCCCAATGGAATGACTTTGGATGCAACTGGACGGAGATGTATTGGTAAGTGTTCAGGGCTCTAATCTTGTAAGATGCAACTAAAACCACTGGGTGCAAAATTCATTCCTGGCTTCGTGTTGTGCTTAGTCTCTTCTATGAACCTTCCGAAATTTCTGCTGTCTACCATGTGAGAAAATGCTAAAAGCATATCTTCTTCTCAGTTCTCTGCTTTCAGTGGGTCTTTGGGGAGAGGAGAATATTTACCATGAGGGATGGCTGTACTTTGTCCTTCTGGTTGTGGCTTGTTGAGTCTCATCAATGCTGGTCCTGATACATTCGTTCTCCTAATCTTTAGAAACATTTATAGTTGGGGTGGCCAGCTAGACATGACATAACCTACAGTAGGTTACAGTTTCAAAAATGTTTAGAAGATACTATCTTTATCTACAATAAAATGATAATGGTTCCTGAATAAAATTGTTAACAGTTGTGGATGCAAAGGGAACTCTCTTGTTATTCACCAAGTAATTTGTGATGCTCTAATTTAAATGAGCTTAAGATTTGAAAGAATATTTCTTCTTTGATTGTGGTTGTTTTTTTTAGCTCTTATATACCAGAAGTGTAGAAGCAGTTGAAAATAATGTAATGGTAGAGGGATTTGGGAAGGAAATAAGAGAAAAGTAATATGCATAGCCAACTAAAGGCACCTGGTAAGACTCTTAAATATAGAAGCCATTCTCAGCACCCCATTTTATTCCAAATGGACAGTGGCAGCCATTTATTCCTTTAGAAAAAAGTACTGCGGATGAGTCCTCTTCATGGAGGAGGCTAAGCATGTCCATGACATGGTAGGGTTCAAACATCCTTAGCCCTAATGTGGTCTGTTTCATTTTGGATCTGCATGTTGTGTGAACCTAACCATTGGGTCTTGAAGATCATAGTTTATGGTTTTGCAGGTTGCATGAAGCCAATTATTTATAGTTTATTTGACCAAGGTTTGAACAAAACATAGCTTAAATGTGCAATGACTGATTTTTAATTTCTGCTAAGAGAAAGACAGTGGAAGGAGACATAAGAACATACATTGTACAGCTTTGGGGTACTAGCACTGTATGGCTTTCCATATTCATTCTCTGCCTCTCTCCACCCCTCCCCGCCCCCTTTATACTATATTGAGTTTTACATTGATTTTCCAGATTATACTGTTTCCTTGTTCCTCTGCTATACCCCTTTTCATTTATGGATTGCTAAATAACCACCAACAGATATTCGCTTGGAGACATGCTATTTGAAACATGATGATGAAGACTGCACATCGCCAGTCGGAGGGCGGCACCGGCTAGATGCATGCTGCTGTTCTGTTGGAGCCGCCTGGGGACCTGACTGTGATGAATGTCCTGTAAAGTCCACCCCTGAATATGAAGCCCTTTGCCCAAGAGGACCAGGATTTTTTACCAGAGGAGAGATTATAAACGGGAAGCCTTTCTATAAAGGTGTGGTAAAATGGCGGCTGATGCAAAGAAGTGTTCTGATGAATGCATTTGTTTAGTTTCTCCTTCCATCCTTAGAGGCAAATTGCATGGTGAGCACCCACGTATGGTTTGGTTTGAATAAATCTGGAAAGGAAGGCAATTTTTGTGGAAACCACAGCACAAAGGTGGGAAGATTTTCCTCTTTCTTCCCAGTTCTGACCCAGTGAAACTTATCCTTTCTTCAGTGCAACAGTTAGGGTTAAAGAAACAAAGCCCCATTGGAACCAAGACATAACAGATGCAAGAAATGAGGTTTATTGAAGGTCCAGATCTTGTGTTTCTCATATAAGAATAATTGCCTAGCTATAACAGTCACCATCGGTATAGAAATAAAATTGGAACTTGGCTCCCCAGTCCCAAATGCTTGTGATCAGTTTCAGGTTCCCTGTCCTGTTAATAGGGATGTGCAAAGTGCACTATTTCAAGAATGGAAGCTTCTGGTGTTCCCCAGCAATTTCTAAGTTGTGTCCCAGAATGGTACATTTAACACTTCCCTATCTATTGTTAATCTGACAATAGAAGAATATTTGCAACATGTGTATGTTTTTCTCTTGTTCTGTGTTCTTCCTGGGATGTTGGGCCTAGGAGGATATGCTAGAGATTGACATAGACTTGCCATCCCCATGGAGAGCAAAGAACTCAAATATACTTAAAGGTTCTTCTCTCATCTGTGTCTGCCAAGGCTGGTCATGATGGGAATTGGATAAGAATCAGAGAAGGGCGAGGACATGGTTATGAGTAATACCTTCTCTGAAACCCAAAATAACAGTTGCCAATGTGTAAGGCGCCCATCATGATTATTTGTTTTAGCTAAACCATTCTTATTAGAATGGAATGTTATTCCAGTTAAGACACTGGAAATTAGTTGCTAATAAATCTTCTAAGAATCAGTGATTGGGCCCAATGCAAATGTTATTTCCATTGAATTATCTCACTTAACTAAGCATTTATGAATCATTAATAGAAGCAGGGTGGGACATAACATGAAGAAATTGTAGAGGTAAGATCAAAAAAGCAAAACAAATATGCAAGCAAAAAAAAAAGTACTGACAGCACAGCCCTATTGATATTAAATCAGAAGTAAAGTCCATTGTGTTTAATGATTTTACTTCCTAACAAGTATGCTTGGGATTGCAACTTACGTTCTAACATTCATGCTGCTTGATCAATGCAAGTTATGTGCTAGTTGGGGAGAAACTGGCCAGGACGGCTCTTCTTATGACCAAAGGCATTGATTCTATTTCTACAAGGGAAGATTAGAAGTAATCTACTGCACTATGTAAAAATAACAAAATTAATTGTAATCCCTCTTCAAATGCATAGGAGCATTACATAAACATGCTCAATTGCTGCACTTTGAATATAAAGTGGGAATATTTCATCAATTATAAAATTGTAGTTGATGTGGTTTGTGATTTATTGGTGGTTATATATACTGGATTTTGTTCTGAAAAATGACCGTATCTTGGTCTTAGATATCAACGAATGCAAAATGATTCCAAAATTGTGCACCCATGGAAAATGCAAAAACACCATTGGCAGCTTCCGTTGTAAATGCGACAGTGGGTTTGCCCTGGATTCTGATGAGAGGAACTGTACAGGTAAATTTCTTGATTTCAGGTTATTTTTTTTCCTCAGAAATGTTTGCATGCAACCTCTAGTGAAATAGGCTATGCAGTCTTCTATTCAGCTGCCACCCCATGATTATTCCTTAGCCAGTGAAGAAGAGAGAAGACTCACAGCATCCACAATTTTAAATGGGGGAGGGGGGGAATAACCAGCTAAACTTCCTAATGGTGGGAAGAATTAGCCCATTATCTCTTTCCTTAAAGCAGTAGGGAACTATTTCCAAGTTATTAACCAACCTCCATCACTGAATTAGACAAAAATTATTTTAAAAAATAAGGAAGATAGAGAAATAAAGCAGATTAGAGGTTCAAATAAACTTAATAACAGTTATCCAAAGGTCCTCAGTGGTGTCAAAACTGCATGCATCTGTGCAACGGTCAAAGGAAACCAGGAACTATTTGGGAACTCTTATTTATTTGGGGAATTGTGAGATAGATGATTAATATAGCTTGGGGAAGCCTGATTTAAAAATGATATGAGACATCAATGACTAGAAACCCCTTATGGACTTTTTATTTTATTTATTTATTTATTTTCTATCCCGCCTTTGTTATTTTTATAAACAACTTAAGGCGGCCAACATAGCTAATACTCCTTTCTCCTCTTATTTTCCCCACAACAACAACCCTGTGAGGTGAGTTGGGCTGAGAGAGAAGGACTGGCCCAAGGTCACCCAGCTGGCTTTCATGCCTTAGGCGGGACTAGAACTCTCAGTCTCCTGGTTTGCCATTGGCTCTTTCCTAGGGCTGAGAGACAGGGACTGGCCCAAGGTCACCCAGCCGGTTTTCATGCCTTAGGCGGGACTAGAACTCTCAGACTCCTGGTTTGCCATTGGCTCCTTCCTAGGGCTGAGAGAGAGTGGCTGGCCCAAGGTCACCCAGCCGGCTTTCATGCCTAAGGCGGGACTAGAACTCACAGTCTCCTGGTTTCTAGCCCAGCACCTTAACCACTAGACCAAACTGGCTCTCTCTTTTTGCATGAGAAAGAAAATGATTTTGTGATTTACGGTTTTGATGATTAGAAAGAATAGGTTACAGAAAGAAGGGAATTATGATGAAATTGGAGAGAGTGGTTTGATTAGAATTGTATGTATAACTGCCGAGAGGGATATCGAAAGCCATTTTTTAATTTTAATTTTAATTTTTATTATTTTTATTTTTATATAATTTTTCCTTCTTTTTTATGCTGTCTTTTAATTTTCTTCTTTTTTCTACTCTTCTCTCTGTTTTTTCTTTTCTTTTTTTCTTTTTCACACTTACCTTGCTATATTTTTTCTTTCTTTTTTCTTTCTTTGAATGTATTTCTTAATATCTATGTAAAATCTATTAAGAAAAAATATTTTTAAAAATGATATGAGGCAGAGAGCATGACATTCATATACTTGACACCTTTGAAGATAGGTGTGCATAGGTAATGAATACTCTTCTTAGGAATCAAGGAGAGGTAACAAATGGATATATTTCCTCATTTCCAGATTAGGCAGTTTTTATCATGCCCATAATCTCACAGGTCTTTCTAGGGATAGTCAAACTTTGCCAACTATTGTTACTGGAAATAAAAATGTAATAAATAATATTTATATTTGTATGATTGGGTTTTTATTTATTCGTATTTTCCTTTCTAGCCAATGCTTACCATATGTATATTTGCCTTTGAAATAAGCTTAATTTCTTCTTATGCAGATATTGATGAATGCCGCATCTCTCCTGATCTTTGTGGCCAAGGAATCTGTGTCAATACTCCAGGGGACTTCCGCTGTGAATGCTTTGAGGGCTACGAAAGTGGATTTATGATGATGAAAAACTGCATGGGTATATTATTTATGGCATATTTGCTCTGGGGCTGAAATCCAGTCTTGTGAGGTCCTTAAAGTCCAAATTACTGTAAGAGCTGGTTGGCACATGGCCTCCATTTTTATTGCAACAGCTGTGAAAAAGAATTGCATGGGAGAAAAGATTCCCTTTAGATATCTACAGCTTTTGTTTCCTGTTTTTAAGGTTGATTTGGATATGCAAAACTTCATTAACCAACTCAGTTTTGCAAACCTTGGGAATTTGTCTTGAACGATCAGAGATCAGATGTTGGGTGTGGAATGGAAAATGATTACAAAGTTGTTAACTCTAAATATCTATTGTCTGCATTTTAGAGATTTATATTTTAGATTCAGTTTAAAAACATAAGGACAAGGAACTGTTCTTACTTACAGTGATTTGAAGACTGGCCTGAAGTGGGAGTTTTTGTTACTTCCTGATCCCTTTTAATAGGATCATTTCACCAAGAACAATAGTTCTTAGTAAATTTGTTTAAGATAACAAAATTGCAAATTTCATCAATGCCCTCCCTGCTGTAATTAGTTACACCTAATAGACAGCTTTTATAAATTTGCTGAGGTCTTATATTAACATGAAAATAACATATACCCCTTTTTTTTAAGGAAACGTTTTCCTGTCTGTATATCAATGTAAATCTAAATTTTAAAGAATTTACCCATTTCAAATGATGACATGTGCATTCCTATGGAGGTTGTTTATTCTCATTAAAAATCTGAGAGGTAGATTAGTCTAAAAGAAGTTTGGTGCTCCATGAGAAGCTGCCTTAGTAATGAGATTGGATTCTAACCTACCCATCTCACATCCAGTTCCAACACTGAATTATCATTTTGGCAGTTATGATCAAGTAATTGTAGTTATTCTGGCTATTTAAAGAAATGCATATATTGTAGAAGAGAATCCTCTTTGGGATGGATGACTTTTAGTGCCACCCTCAGAAGGAATTATGTAGCTATTCTGTCTTAACAGATTTTTTTTCCAGTAGCGCAGGAATCAGCAATCTGTGGTTATTTTAGGCTAGGACTCCCATCAGATGCAAAGGAGTGTAAGAGTTTAAAATATCTGAAGGTTTCCAACTTTCAGTAGGTAAAAAAGAAAGAAGTGTAGAGATTAGGAGACAAACAAATGGAAGATGTTGCCATGGCGCCCATTCCCACCTTTCAAGAATGAAACATAAGAGATTACACAGTAAAAGGTTTGAGCTGTGCAGATTTCTTTTAGACATACCATTTATTTGACTTTCAAAAAGCTGTACAAACCTGCTTCCCCACCAGATCTCCAAGAAACACATCTAGAAAGTATCAGATTGAGAAAAGCTGCTGTGCCCTTTCTAAATCGTGATCATGATGCCCAAAACTAGGCCTGCGAGATCTGTTTTCTTCGTCTTGGGGAGGGAATCTTACTGATGGTATTAATGGATGAAATAATTCTCCTTTGCCTTGTTTTTTTGGAGATGTTAGACGCCTGCCCAGATTCCTACCGAACACATGAAAACAAGGTCTCGGTCTGTTGCTTTGGTCCAGAATTAACTTCCAAATCTGGACAAATTCAGCAGATCTGATCTGGCTAAGTCACTACATCTCAGTGAAAGGGGAAACAGCCAGACAAATGCAGAATGGAAGACTGGAAGGGGGCAGGAAGTGAAGAAACCCTTAACCGATAAAGGGAGGCATACTAGTTGTGAGGGCTCTCTGTGGGAATAGCGTTTAAGAAGAGAGATGTTCCCTTGTGGCAGGGAAAAGGAAGGAAACGGCAGCTGGAAGTTGGTTAGAATAGTTGCTGGCAGAAGAGAAAAAGATTCTTGGGGAGGAGACACGAAGCTCAAAAGAGCAAGTAAACACTCTCTCTCACGGCTGAAACTTTAGATCCTAACATGCATCCCCCCCTCCCCTCCCTGCACACACTCACAACCGATTTTTGTCCTTCTTTTGCAGATATTGATGAATGTGAAAGGTATCCGTTGCTGTGCAGAGGGGGTATTTGTTTAAATACTGAAGGAAGCTACAGGTGCGAATGTCCTCCAGGTCATCAGTTGGCTGCCAACATCTCTGCCTGTATAGGTACGGTGGTGTGGAAAATATAACTTCACAGTTACAACTCAACATGCCTCCATTTTCTTGGCATCAGCTTCTCAAACCCTGTCCTGGCAGTTTCTCAAGAGCTTTTCTTTTTAAACATCCTGAATAAGGCACGGAAAGAATGACTCATCATCCTCAAAAACAGGGCAGGCTCCCAAAATCTAGATCTGTTACCTCACCCCGTGCCAGAAAATGAGTTTCGAGTAATCCTGGATTGCTATAGATTAAAACATTTACAGAGGTCAGGCAGTCCACTTTTGCTTAACAGCGGCAACTGCTTTGGGGAGCTCTTTTTAAGTCTTTCAGGCATATGCCCAATCTAGTCATAATAGATATAAGAAACCTGTAAGGGAAGTCAGTATCCTGTGTTTGACAGATGGAGGGACTGGGTGGGAGCAATGCCAGGCAAAATAACCTGTTAGCAGCCGTCTTACAGGTAGTCCTTGTTTAACGACCACTCATTCAGCGACCGTTCAAACTTACAACAGCACTGAACGAGTGGTATTTATGGCCAGTCCTTGAAGTTCTGGCTGTCCCAGTGTCCCCGCAGTCACGCGATCATGATTCAGGTGCTTGGCAACCGGCTCGCACTTATGATGATCGCAGCATCCTACAATCATGTGATCGCCATTTGCAACCTTCCCTGCTGGCTTCCCACAAGCAAAGTCAATGGGGACACCAGCAGGGAAAGTCACAAGTCACTCCAGTAAGTCGCTTGCACCCTCCCCTGTCCGGCTGCAGCCAACTTCGGCCCGGCCGTGCTCGCGCCTTACCAGCCCCTTACCTGTCTGCCACTGCTTGCAAGCCACTTGGGACTCACTTAATAACCCCCGATCCTCACTTAATTATGGCAACGGGGAGTGCCGGGATTGCTTCCGCTAAGTGATGCAGTCACGTGATGTTGCGCTTTACTACCGCATTGTTTAGTGATGGAAATTCTGGTCCCAATTACCGTTGTTAAGTGAGGACCACCTATATATCATTTGCTTACCATTGAATGGATCGTAAGACTGTAGAGGAATTGTAGGCCTGCTTGTGGTATGTTTTAAGTTCACATGGAGGTTCCCTCACCATCTAAATAGCGTGGGTGAGCAATTTGTTTTGGTCAAGGGAGAAGCGCACTAATGTTAAAATTATTATTATTTCTCTCTTTCTGTTTTTTCAAATTATTTCCGAGGTCTGAGGGACACAGCAGGCCTGTTGGTGAAGTTTCCCTGGAGAGGATGGGGGCAAAACTAGTGGGCTTTACACAAAAGGGGCAGAAGCTTAACAAACCTATTTTCAGACATTGTGTATGAGGGGGAAAAAACAACTTCCCAAATGCTATTTTGGAATCAAATTTTGGTAGTGTCATTCTTGGTAGCAGCGGAGGCTGCAGCTACAGGCTGCCCATCCCAGATGTAATTGTTTCTGTATCTAGAAGTTCAGAGTTATACAAAACACTGAACGACATAAACCATCATAGAATCACTTCCACCCTGTATGTTTCACTTCTGCCTAGGCAATATATGGATCCTTGAATTTCACTGAAAATACACAGCTTAGCTGAGGATCAGATAAAATGCTGCTGTTTCTGCCTTTTTCTTCTTAACTTTTCTGAGTAGGATCATTAGACCGGAATTTGGCTTAAACTCCCTGGCAAAATCTTTAAATCTTGGGAAGATTTATAGCCCTCTGCAGCCAGAACTGAGTTATTGGCTCTTTCATTATTTGGGGCACAGTGTTCAGTCCTTTTGCCTTTAATTTTATCTTCTCTTGTTATAGCTTTTGCTGGATTATCGCTTCCTTTTTGGTTTGTCCCGGGTACTAATATAAATGTTCCTAATAGCATACTCTCCTGCCTGTAGGCAGTATTGTTGGAAGGCAACGGTTTAGTGATTTAAATTGCCCTCTCTCTTTGTTTTTCAAACAGACATAAATGAATGTGACCTGAGTCTAAATCTGTGCAGAAATGGACGTTGTGTCAACCTTATTGGGAAGTATCAGTGTGCTTGTAACCCTGGATATCAGTCTACACCTGACAAACTGTATTGTGTTGGTGAGTTGACTTCTTCTGAATCAGCTGTAGCTCATTCAGTGAAAAAGACATTGCTTGTCTTTCTTCACAGTTGACACAAGATTACATAAAGTGGGCTACTGAAACAATATGTTTGTAATTGTTCAACAATTATGGTACTAGTAGGAAAAAAGATAAAGTTTCCCTTGAGTCACAATCTACTCCTGGTGACCACATGGACATATATATGTAGTTTTCTTGGTAGCAACAGAAGTAATTTGCCTTCTTCTGGGATAGTTTTTAAGTTTTCCATTCTAACCTACAACATGGAATTTCCTATCCAACTAGTGATCAAGTCACCCCTATTTAGCATTTTGAGTTCAGCCAAGCTAGCTGGGCACTAATCTTAGAAAAAACTCAAATCCTCTTCAAGTCCATCTTGACTCCTGGACATTAGGTAAACCTAATTAAAAGATAGGAGTTGACGCTGAGCCGTCTTCCCAGCCAATATCGCCTCCCTGTTTCCCAAGGACCCCCCCACCTCCCCATAATTTGAAAAGGAGAAAAGGATAGTCATTATCAAGAATGGATGACTGGAGACAGTGATTCCAACCTCTCATTATATGAGTGTCTCGTGCAATCACTGTGCTTGGGATTATTTTCTGGTGGAGAATTTAATTTGGGAAGTTGAGAAAATTATAGATCTTCTTCCCAGTAAAAATTGATCTTCTCGAGCCTCTTCTGAAAGGGAGAGAGAATTGCCTGGGGGGTAGAGCAGGAACAGCTTCACCCCTCTGTGTTTTTTTTTAACTTTGGACTGTGTGAGCTTGGTGACTTCCAAGTAGCCACAATAACACTTTATAGAGCAGTGTTAATGTGGGTGCGTCTAGGCGCTACCATCATCCTTGTAAAGCTGCTCTCTGAGCAGTTATGGCTTCCAAGTAACCTTCAACGGTAACTCTTTGTCCAATGCCTTGCAGTAATCCAGTTGAGAAATTATTAGGGTGTAGATCCCTGAAACTATGAGATTCCAGCAGTCCAGGTAGGTTCATACAAGCTTGCCACGGAGGCAACCTGTGCCTCTACCCTCCAGTGACAATTCTGGGATCAAGGGGTGCACCCGAGTTTTCCTTGATTCCAGCATATTAAGGACTTTGAAACTTCCACAGCCTGAACATTGTTAGAAAGCGTGGTAATTATTGTATATTTATAAGACTGTCTCCCTTTTTTTTCTTTCCAGATATTGATGAATGCAGCATAATAAATGGTGGCTGTGACACATACTGTACCAATTCAGAAGGCAGCTATGAATGTAGCTGTAGACCAGGATTTGCTCTAATGCCAGATCACAGAACTTGCACTGGTAAAGTGAATTTGTGAACATTTATATTACCCAGCAGTTCCTAGTGTCTTGTCCATATCTCTGACTTTCTCTGACCATTTATTTATTTATTTAAATTTGTATTACCGCCCATCTCCCCCATTGGGGGACCATAATGTATCTTTGCTTGCCTGTTTATTCCAATGTGAGGGTTTTTTTATTTATTTATTTATGTTTCAAATTTTGTCACCGCCCATCTCCCTCAACAGAGTTCCATTGAAATCTGTAGCACGTATTTTCAAGTAATTGTGCGTAGGATAGGAGTCCTAGTTCTAGTATGTGAAAGCTACATACAACAGGATTTACTGGATATCCAGTGTGGTGTAGTGGTTAACATATTGGGCTAGGAGTGGGAAGACCAAGGTTCTACTCCACTGTCAACCACAGAAACTCACTAGATGCCTTTTGTACCAATCACTCTCTTTCAGTTGTTGTGGGGAAAAAATAGGAGGGAATGCTTTGAGCTCCTGAAAGAAAAATGGAATATTCATCTAATTAGAATTGATAATGGAAGAAATGCCAAGCAAGCAGTCATTAGTGTATGCCAGTTTATTTTCAGTTCCGAGATTCAACTCCCCAGAATATAAAAGCTGTTTTTCAAATGGTTTTGTTGCACATTCTGGCCACCAAGAAATGGAATTAGGGTGAGATGGAAAGAGTGTCATAGTTGACCATTTGATTAATTGATTGACTGATTGATTGATTTTAGAACAACCAGCAAAAAACAGGCATAAAAACAAAACAACCCTTCCCACCAGGCATCAGACCAACCAGTCTATTAGCCTCCTGACTCAACCACCATCCTAGCCCAACGCTTGGGAAGAACCAGGTCTTCATGATCTTCCAGAAGGGAATCTCGAATCTCAGGTGGAAGGCTATTCCAAAGGGCTGGGGCAGCTACAGAGAAGGCATGCCTCCAAGGTCCCATCAGATGACAGCATTTAAGAGAGGGACCCGGGTTCAGAGAAGGAAAGACATAAGAACAGAAGGGGTGAAAGTATGCATGCCAAATTTCAAGCAAGCAAATCACAAGTGTAAAGAAATAAAACATTTGTGCAAAATAAATCATTTTGTATGACTATTTAGCTAAGACTTCAGATCCAAACTGTTTTAGAGTGTGATAGCATCATGCAACTAATAAATGAGCAGTAGCCAGCAAGAGATGACTTCCATGTTGTATCTCCTTACAAAAACAACTGTTAGAACACTTTCTGTTTGTTTGGTGTTAGCTACACAGAGAATGAATAATGATCAGCCGTCTCTTGGATTTGTTAGTTAAAATGAGTTTTCTGCAGCTGCATTAATTCCTGAAAGCCACAATAGACTCATCTTTTGATGAGTTACACCCTTTCCTTCCAAAGAGAAGAGATTCTCAGCCCAATTCTTTGTTTTGCAAACATTTCTTTTGAGTAACTAAGCGAAGTTTTGGATATTAAGCTAGTATGCGGTGACCTTGACAGGGAAAATCCTGAGAACTTTTACAAGGGATTCAAAAGCACTCTGAGTTAAAATGAAAAAAAATAGAGATCTTAATACCAGCACAAGATGGAATTTGTAGTATCTTAGGTCAGTCCACAATCATTAACAATAAGCACTGGTCTAGAGGAAGTTGTACATACCAAGTAGTGCAGGGTGAATTCAAGCAGAAAGAGGCCATGCAGAATTGACACAGGTGTTTTAATAAAATATTATAGGCCAAAAGAAATTGTATGGACTTTCCTAGGTTGATAGATGTAAAGGAAGACAAGGTTCTTCTTGTACAATTGTCACTCAGTTGTGAGACAGAAAGAAAGCAGAAAATTAACTGTGAATATCTATTTGTGACTTTTTCTTTTAGATATTGATGAGTGTGAAAACAATCCTTACATCTGCGATGGTGGTCAGTGCACTAACATCCCTGGAGAATACAGGTGTCTTTGCTATGATGGCTTCATGACATCAGAGGACATGAAGACTTGCTTAGGCAAGTGAAACATCTGTTATCCTAATCTTGTTGACATTCAGTCTGTCTTGTGATGGAATCAAAGAAAGAAAGATTAGTTTCCAAAGTGAAGCAAGAGCAAGTCTTCATAGGAAAGCCAGGTGTGGCCTATGGTGTTGGACAAGGATCAGGGAGGAAGGTCTGAGCTGAGGTCCACATTCTTCCATGGAAAATCACTGTGACTCAGACCAGTCATTCTCTCTCACCCAGTCTAGCATGCAGCATTGCTTACTGGCAGCATGTTGGAAGTGTGGCATATATGCTGTCTTTTGCTTCTGGTGCAAAGGCAGGATGGAAACCTAATAAATAATTGAACGGTTTTATCCAGATGGTGTTGGACTTCCCAAATATCCAGGAAGCAGGTCCTATGTTGGTTGGGAATTCTGGGATTTGTAATCTGATACATCTGCCAAGTGCTAGCTTGAAAAAAGGGTTGGCTGAATCAATTTGTTTTGCCACTACATATCAACACTTCACTTAATATAGATCAGTTAATTTGAGGATTATGTTTTAGTGGTATCTCAAAAAGTCTCTTTCTTTAGCTGAATACAGAAACATATCTATTTTTTGGTAATAAAATTATTAAAGGCATCTCAGATAATCCCACACTGACACATATGTAGACTTTCTGCATGTTATCCCTGTCCATGAATGAGAATGAAATCTGGAGAATCTACTATGTTTTTTCTAAAAGAAGCATATAGGGTAATGTAAGGCAAGCGGAGAAATACTTGTTTTAAAGTGAGTCTTCAGAGCTGATGAGTTATAAAGGGAACAGGAATTTCCAATTTTTAGATTTTTAGTGCAGAATACTTAGACCTTCTAATTGTCCTTCGGTATACACAAAAATGTTCTGAATGTAATAAAAAATCGTATAATGTTTTTATGTACTATTAGAAAGTTTGAGCTCATTGTATATGGAAATTATGAAAAATTAACATAGGGAACCCTGTGTATGCCTACAAACATAGTGGAGTTGGATCCTTAGAACACATTGATGTTATCCAAGCATGACTGAACAGTACAAAATTCTTAGGGGTCATTAACACACAGTGACAGCCTACTCTTTTGAGATTGCTTTCAAGGAGTGAAAACAACTATGATCTAAGTTCAACAAATGCTGTCTTGTTAATACACTCAGGGACAGAACTCAGCATGCCTAGGGGACCTAAGTTCCAGCTTTTACCCAATGCTAAACAATCTTATTTCCAAAGCCATAGTTTTTCCTTGCCAAAATTATAAAACTCCTTCTTTGTTAATAATACTTTGTTTGAGTACGTAGTCAAACATTAATCACATTTTATAACTAATAAAACTCTTTTCCCTCTCCAGATGTTAATGAATGTGATCTGAACCCAAACATCTGCCTGAGTGGAAGCTGTGAGAATACAAAAGGTTCTTTTATCTGTCACTGTGATATAGGTTATTCTGGAAAGAAAGGAACAACTGGTTGTACAGGTAGGTTTTATGTATGTGGGTGTGATTGTTTATTCTTTAAATGATAATGCATTCTATATTTTTAAGCTCTCATGTACATTAATTTAATAACAACTGTCACAGTAGGATTAATTTAAGATGAACTGGATTGCAGAAGACACAATTTTTGCCTTTGGTCGTTGAAACTTAATTAATCAGTTACTCAACACTTCATCTATTTTCCTTCTATTGACATAGTCTTTATTTCTGTAATACAATTTTCACAGTATTAATTCTTTTTTTGCTCTTTGATAAACCCAGAAGGGGGGGATTCAGGAGTATCTGCAGGGTGTGATCAAAAAAGTGAAAATGTTGGCTACAATAGTGTGGTCGAAGCTCTACCTATTTTTAAATGTGCATCATTAAAGATGCACAAACATGATTCCTTGCTTTTCTTGTCTTCAAAATTCTTGAAAATTGCTTGAAATAGTCTGGGTTATATTCTTTCCTACACTTTTCTTTTAAATAAAGAAATAATATGTGTACATGTGTCTGAATAATAAAAGATAACCTACTAAAAGTTGGAATCAAAGATCCTAGTTCTAAAAAGTTTGAAACTAATAATTTAAAACACTTGGAGTAATAAAATGGACTGATAGTATAGAGTTGCCATGTTACTGTCCCAGTTATGTTAAATTTGCTATTGCTTGCCGTTTGCTCAGAATGAGCTATCAAAATGCATTTTCAAAGTGGCAGCAGTACAAATCCTTAAATGAATTATATCAGGATGTATTAACAAAACCAAAATGTACACAATTTTCATATTGTTTGCCAGCCAAAAGGACTGAAATTTTAAGAAGCTTGAAAATCCATTAAACAAATAAAGTGCAATATTTAAACCAAGCTCTTTCACATCATAGCTGTTGCTCAAAATATAAATACAAATGTATATTTTTATAATTTTTTATTATAGATTTAGAACAAATATATTTTGTAGACTCAGGTTAGAGAAATGAATAAGCAAGTAATCCCCTTTGTTAGGAAACTGAAGTAAATGTTGTAGAGCAAATATCAAATGTATTTGAAGGTCATGCATTCATGCTCTATGTCTTTCTAAGTATACAAAGTGATTTTTACTCTTGGGCCATCCTTCCAGCATTCTGTAAGTCAATCTACACAGTTTTTAGAAGAAAAAACCCTCAACATACATGTCTTTTGGAGCATGTATCTTTTTGGACTGTGGACATATTATATTTGAACACCACTGTTTTTGGCTTGCTCTAGGTCAGAAGAGGGGGTACCTGTAGCCCATTAGATGTTGCTGATCTGCAATTCCTCGCAACCCACTCCATTGGCCATATTGATTGAGGCTATAATCTCTGAAGATCCAGCCTTGTTCTAAAATAAGAGTAAAGGACTGGCTAAACTGCACCTCCCACTTTCAAGAATGTTTAGTGTAGCATACAATGACCATTTTAATATTTCATCTGTACAATTCCTGTAATTTCTTGGTAGCTCTCACTCTAAATGCTGATATTTTTCATACGATTGCATTAGTACAGAATTCAGAACTAATACAGGATTCAGCATCCAGGATGGTCTCTGGAGGACCTCAAAGAGGACATTTACATGTTATCCCTCTGCTGGAAACAGTTACTCTGGTTACCATTTCCCCCACAAGCAAGATACTTAGTGTTAGTTTATGTATTTTAATGTATTGATTAACTCCATACAGCCACCCATTTGCTAAGCAACCCTGGTTGTTGCCATTAAAGCCTGTGTAGCTTTGGTCCAGGATACTGTGAGAAAGCTGTCTTTGAAATTATCCCTTACTTTGAGGCATCTAAGAAGGCTTGCCATCAGTCGCCATGAGCTGGTCTGCAATCTTCGAGTGGAGGAGACTGACCGCAAGGGTTTTTAATCATTGCCGATTATGCTTTTTGGTGTCACTCTTGTTTTATGCTTTCATCGCAAACCAGTATGGTTGCCAGCAGTATAACAAGTCTAATAAATAACTGCAATTATTTAAATATTGTGTTCATATCTTGCTGCCTGTCTATGTGTGTGTGCAGGTGTGCCCCTTTTAGTGCTCATCTGAACATTAACATAATATTTGCAGCTGCCCTTGGAAAGAGGACAGTAGAGGAGAGAGATCATGCTTTCATCCCCGTTGTCCAAATTCCTTTGTTAAAATGTCATAAAGCAACGGGTCTGCAGCCTGTTTCATTGCTCCGACAAAGTGCCAAAAGCTCTGTTTCCGATTCCCCAATGGGAGACCCCCGAAACATGATGTTAAGTGACAGTATTTTAAGGATTGAGCCCTTGTGTCGAACTGCTTGACTGAAGGGAATGGATTCTTTTCTTCTTGCTGATGTGCCAAAGTGTTCAACTCTTCTTTTAAGAATTGCAAAAATGTTCATACAACTCTGTGGAGCAAGCTCTTTCTCTCATGGAACAATTGCATAACACCCGGGGAGTTTGCTTGTAGTTGCATCTACATATTTCATTCCCCTTGTCATTACTGATTGTTTCCATTTTAACAAGTAAACAACTTTTTTCCTCCTCACCCCCAGTCGTTTAACTGTGTGCATAATCCACCCACTGACATGCAATTGCATTCCACACAGATGTTAATCTTTTTTTTTTTTGCTTCCATTCTTAATAAGTTGTGGACAGAGTTTAGGGAAATGCTTTATTTTATGCAAAGATATACATTACTTATGACAGACTATCTGGGCTGCATTCATGCTGCCATGTTCAATTATCTCAAATGGAAAGTGAACTGGGTCAGCTAAGGTATGTGCATATTGCATGAATTAGGAATACAACAAGTCAGAGGCTGGGAGCAGGAAGTTGAAAGAAGTACTGTAGAAAAACTGTCCCAAGTTTAGCTTGTATGTCATCTGAGCTTCTAATGCCTTGTATTAAGTATATCGGATGTCTCATGAGTTCTCCCAACTCTCCTTTGCCAAATTACAAAAACGTGATCATGATCTTATAGGTCTGCTGTAAGAACTCAGCTATTGGCTCTTCATGAGATACCTAATGGAAATGCTACAAAATGCATACAAAATAATCCCAAACCTAGCTCTTTTAAGAATCTCCTAGGAAAACTACCTAACATTAGGATATCTTTTCTGGCAGCCATTCCCAAACTCTCAGAGAAAGGTTCTTTCCCCCATCTTGGGACCTACTCATTTTATCTGACAATTGAACTTAAAACCTTCTTCTGAATGATTCTTTCCCAAAGAGAATCCATTTATCCATCCTCCCCAAGATTTTTCAAGTTGTATGTTAAATGGCAACATTTGGCCGAGGCTGTTTTTTGGCTTGGCTACAAAAACATCCACATCTGTTAAAAAAAATCTCTTCAAGTCAAGACAGATCCTGCCCCAGTTGGGGATTCCACAGATCTTATGGGGCAGCAACACCCAGAACTGTATTTGGACCAGATAATTGGCCAAGTCATAATATCCCCTAGGTAACTGATTTATCCTCAGCACAATCAATCATTTGGGAAGTGGTCATTTTTTGAGTCCTCCAACTGCAGCAAAGAAAACTGGAAAGTTATCACTTTCTAGGGATTTTTTTTTCTCCTGATCAGAAAAAATATCTGCAGTGTCATGACTGGGGTTGACACTACCTTGGGTAGAGTGGAGAGGTTTGCCCACCCCATCCTCTTTCCTCCCACAGGGAACAAAATGTAAGAGAGAGACAAAGAGATTAGAGAAGCCTCATTTTTGCATAGCCTCTCAAAGACTTCTCACTTTCAGAAGTGGGAAAAAGAATTATCCTCAGACAGTTCACCCAATGTGGTTTTAACAGTGATAGACCAAACCTGCCTTGGGATCCTTTAAAGGAGAATGTTGGCATGACACCCTAACTCCTTCTTTTATCCAGTTAAATGTGGATAAACCACACAGGACCAGTGTGCATCATTTTTGTGAATATGAGGTTGTGCGATGAGAGGATCAGAGTCCACTTCACATGGGTGATATGTGTGTGTCTGTGTCAGTAAACCATTTCAGTTTCTGCAGAGGTGCTAAAAGGAAGTGTAAGTGGCACATACTGAATTTTCTCCTTGATACCAAGTTATATACAATTCTTCCTTGAAAGTTTCGTTTTTGCTCATTGGTTCAATAAAACTCAGCTGACTGCTGTCTTAAGTGAAAGACTGTAAATGAGGAAGGTGTGGTGTTTCTTAATATTTTCCTCTCAAATGTCTTTTCTGCTCGAAACATTGCCCCTCCCCAGTTGATTTTCCCAAAGGGGAAAACATACAATACAATACATCTACATCTTTTTTAGATTAAAATGTCTCTAGTGTGCAAACTCACACTTTTGCATGCTCACCTTTAACCATTCTAAAACTGGATTGAATTGTGGCTGAAACCAATGATTCAGGCAACTATACTTCCTATTAGCATGATGTCAAGTGGCCTGAAAAATAGAGCAGACCGTTTGCATCATGTTAATGGAAGTTGCTTAAATAGATAAGAAGACATTTGTGCTAGTAGTAAGAAGAAGTAAGAAAAACATAGGCTGTAGGGGCTGCCTTAGACTGGGATATTTGTTTTTCTTGGCTAGCCATAGCTTCATACTCAAAGGAAAAGTTTGTTGAGAAACAAGATTGGAGGAGAGAGGGCTGATAGAGAAAATGTTTATGCAGTCTTGACACCATGCTCTTTTTTTTTTTTTGGTGCCTTTAGCTAATTCAACAAATATATTGCTCTCCTTTGGAGTCAGCTTTGGGTATCTTCAGTCATGCTGAGCGGCAGTCTACATCATAGTGATAGTACAAAGATCTCAGAGACCAGATAGGCCAACAAAGGAGGCTGTTTTTGTCACACCGGAGAGTTGAAATAAAATTTTATTTGGATTTCAATAATCAGGAGATCAAATCAGTAGTTTAAAAGCCACTACTAAATTCCTCTTACTGTTAAGATTTTACCCTTGGAAGACAATCTTACTCGGCTACGAGTGATCGCCAAGAAGAAGAAGAAGAACTAAATTCCTCTTACCCCTTCAGTGAAACTAGATCTATACACTTCACAATAAAAATAGGTCTGCTGAATAACACAGAGTAGTTGTGGTAGGGTAGACAATGCTTGGTCAGATCTGCTAAGTTTTCTTTTGTTGTTGTTGTGTCCTTCACCCCATTTGTTTCACTTGTTCCATCCTGAGAGAGACAGATCTGAGGAAAGATGTTACCCTGTCCTTTCATTTGAACTCTCAGGGGATCTTAAAATTGTAAAATAAAACCAGAATTATTATTAACAACCAGCTTTGTGCAAAATTATAATTACTGTGTGAATATGCTCTTATATTATCAGGCATCTTATCTCCATGTCAGGATAACCACTCAGCATTTGTCTGATAATATGGGTGTAAACATACTGCCATTGAAAGAATGCAAATGTATGCCTCATTGGGCTCCTGAAGGAAAGGCAAGATATAAATGTAATAAATGAAAGAAATAATGTTCTCTGAGGGATTTTTTTTTGCTGTTGTAGATTCTTGCTTGTATTTGCACTCACAAATTTGCCTACTCCTTCCCACACAATCAAGAAATTGGGTGGGAGGAAGCATTTGCCCTAAGATATTTGTGTAAAGGAGGAAACATAAGTGCATTGCAGTTTATGTATTTCTTTGTTCATTCTCTCTACAGATATAAATGAGTGTGAAATTGGAGCTGATAACTGTGACCAGAATGCAGATTGTACAAACACAGCTGGTAGCTTTAAATGTAGCTGCAAAGTAGGCTGGCTTGGTGATGGGATCAAATGTGTAGGTGAGTTTGGGTATCTCTACCTCTCTCCTCCTTCCACATACACACTATCTGGGTCAGCCTTTAATAAAACTGAAATAAATTGTAATCAAATCAAACGGTTTCATAGACTTATATCTCTTTCCTGTGGAATAAAAGATATATTTGTTATCTAAAAGTGACTCTTTAAGTATCAGATCCAACCCTGTGCATCAAAACATACACTTCTGCTGCCTTTCACAGATGTTTACCTAGCCTTTTCTTGAAAACTTGTAGGAAAGGAAGTGATCCTTTATTAAGTCTCCTGTATTGTTGCCCAGATGTTTTTAAAATAATCATTTTATTCTTTAAGTAACCTAAAATTATTTCCACTGTCCTTTCTGGAACCTAAACACTTTGACCCAGTTCTTATTTATAAGATTTGCGAAATAATAGGCAGCATAGTAGCATTTACTTACACTGAATCAATTTCCACTAGCTTCTTCTTGGATTTAAATTCTTGGTATACTAATTGTAACATTTGTATATCATTCTGTACCATTTTTTGTGATGGACTGATTGATGCAGCAATTGATATTCCCTACTTTAACTATTTTTTAAAAAATTAGTTAGACTTGGCATATTTTGGTAAAATTCACTGTTGGAACAAGATTCAAGAGAAATACTCTTGTAGGCCATAGCCTGAAAAGTGGGTTAGGCTTCTTTCGGTCCCCAATCCCTAGCTTTATCCTCATGTTATGAAATGAACAGTATTTGCTTCTGAATTCTGATATGATGTTTCTGCAAGTGCATCTTCGGATAGTGACCTTACCTCCTTTTTTGTTCTTAGCTCCATCAGCCTCGTTTTAGCATTTTCTCATTCTGCAAATTTCAGAGTTATTTAGGGTAGCAGTTTTGCCCACAAATTGTCTACAGTCCTTTGTGTCACAGATTTAATACTACTAGAGTTCTCCTTTGCCCTTTAAGCTTGTGTATGCATTATCTTTTGCACAGATAACTGGAGATGTTTATCTTATTAATGCAGTTTTTGTCCTCTTCAGATCTGGATGAATGTTCCAATGGAACCCACCAGTGCAGTCCACATGCTGATTGCAAGAACACTGCAGGATCATATCGTTGCTTATGTAAAGAAGGGTATACTGGGAATGGCTTCACGTGTACAGGTGAGATTTTTTGGGAGGATGATCTGTTTTGACTGATACCATGACTTCCCAGGTTTCCGACAGAAGTTTTTCACATTATATGCTACTTAATCTTAAAACAAAACAAAACAAAAACAAAAAAACAACCCTGGAGAAACTGATATTGAATTTTGGACTTTTGGCATGTAAAACATGAATTTTCTTATAGCTTTTTTTTTTTACAGATAAAATATAAGGTCAAATTTCAAATGAGATCTGATTTTATTTGTATTTGGCATTAATGATAACTAGATGTTTATGATTGGTGTTTTGTACTGAAACATTGTATAATAGTAACAGATCTTATTTTCCAATTTCTGTTCTGAATTATTTTGACCTTCAGAGTTAGCGAACATACTATAATTTTTATAGAAGAATTCCATACTATACTATCTGTTGATACATTATTGGAAGTTATTTTATATCTTTATAAGTAACAATGCTTTCTATCTTTCCTATACCCATACTTCTCTTATATTTCATATAAAATTCTTAACCCTAATTAGTTGTTTGCCTAGAGACAGAATGCATTTTCAACAAGTGCCTCCTTTCTCTTTTCAGATATTGATGAATGTTCAGAAAATGTGAACCTCTGTGAAAACGGTCAGTGCCTAAATGCCCCAGGTAGTTACCGCTGTGAGTGTGATATGGGATTTTTGCCAAGCCCTGATGGAAAAGCCTGTGAAGGTAATTGAGTAAATAAAACAGTTAAGTAATCTTAGTCTGTGGCTTGAATCATGTCAACTGGATTTCTATTTTCTTAGTGGAAACGTTTCACTCCTTATCCAAGGAGCTTCTTCAGTCTGAGTAAAGTTAGTAAGGGAATCCTTAAATATGTTTCTAGGCTGGCTGTGTGACCTTGCACCTGGGGCTAGGTCATGGTTATTTTTGAGATGTTTGTTTCTAAGTCCCTTTTTAACCCTGAGTAACAGCCCTGAGTAACAGCGGCAGATAGGGCTGAGACTCAGAATAAACGGAAGAACCTGGTCATTCCTTACATGGCTGGCGTGTCTGAAAAGATCAAACGGATATTTGGCAAACACCACATACCTGTATATTTCAAACCCACCAACACACTGAGACAGAGGCTTGTACACCCCAAAGATCAAACTCCAAAACACAAGGAAAGCAATGTAGTGTATGCAATCCAGTGCAGTGAGGAGTGCTCTGAACTCTACATTGGAGAAACCAAACAACCTTTGTACAGGAGGATGGCCCAACACAGGAGAAGTAACACCACAGGACCAGAGTCAGCAGTTTATCTTCATCTAAAGGAAAAAGGACACTCATTTGAGGACATTAATGTTCACATTTTAGACAGAGAAGATAGGTGGTTTGAGAGAGGGGTCAAGGAATCCATTCATGCCAACTTGGAAAATCCTTCCTTGAATAGAGGTGGGGGCCTCAGGCATAACCTTTCCCCTATCTTCCTTCCTGCTTTGTCTTCTGTGCCTAGGAAGATTAAGACCATTTCACAAGCTCAACAGCAGCAGGGTAATCTTAACGATCCTCCTTTAGATGATAAAGGGACTTAGAAACAAACATCTCAAAAATAACCATGACCTAGCCCCAGGTGCAAGGTCACACAGCCAGCCTAGAAACATATTTAAGGATTCCCTTACTAACTTTACTCAGACTGAAGAAGCTCCTTGGATAAGGAGTGAAACGTTTCCACTAAGAAAATAGAAATCCAGTTGACATGATTCAAGCCACAGACTGTTCCACCTGGATGACTGAGAACCTTCATAGACTTAAGTAATCTTACTTAGGCTGTAGCCCTATTGGTATAGGACTGGTTGGTTTTTCTTCTTAAAGTTTGAAGTCAAGTTTATGACATTGGAGGGGAGATTTCAATTTTGGATCCTTCCTTCCTTCCTTCCTTCCTTCCTTCCTTCCTTCCTTCCTTCCTTCCTTCCTTCCTTCCTTCCTTCCAAGAAGTAGAACAGAAGTTGAAAAGCAAAAGGTAGCTAAACCCCCACAGTCCACTCCTTTGCCATACTCTCAATCCAAAAAAAAAATTAGACTGGCTACCATCCCATTGTGAACAATATCATATGGCAATTGTTGGGTTTTGCCTCAAAAGAAACCTTCAGTATAGTCTTTGACTAGCGTAAGTTAGAAATGTGAGCATTAAGATGGGGTTTTGTCTTTTTTTCAGTGTTAAAATAATTTACAGCCAAATTCCTTGAGCAAACAATAAGAGAGCAAACAGTTATACAGATAATTGAGTATCACTTTTGGCATTGTTCATCTTAGGTAATGGTTATGTTAATTTTGCATTTTAATTGCCAAGAACAATAGAATGATATATATCAAGACATACTTCTTGTAAAAGCATGAAGGAGAAATATTGTACCCTGAAATGAACAGTTGACTATAAAGGTAGATCCTGCTGTATGCTACAATTTGTATATTTACAAAAATACTTGGTCTTGACCAGAAAGTGAGTATTGGGTGGGTCTCTGAAGATGTCAAAGTATGAGAAGTAGTAGTTCACTTAATTCTCAATGTCTTGTCTTAAGGAGCTCTATTGAATAAGGGGAATAAGTTGAGAGATCAGCATGACTGATGCAGTTGGAAAGACTGAAGAAACTTCCTGCTACTCCCATGGAGCACCAGTTAATTTCCTTCAGATTCTTTGAAAAAAATAATCTTTCTCACAGAAAATCGAAGAAAATTGAAATCCTAGCTGTTAGGGGCAAAGGGGGAATGAGGCACTAGAGGGGAGAGGGTTGGGCTTCATAGGGATTGAATTTGTAGAGCTTTTATACAAGTTGCAAATGAAGAAGAATATCTAATCGTATGTTTCAGAGTCTGCCGAGAGAGCAGAATGACAGAAGCAGTGTTGCATCAGTGGAACTCAAGCCCAGACCCTTTTGTCCGTGTGTTATGGTTTTGCACACATGTACGAAAAGGGTGAACCAAAGCAACTGCTTTTGTCATGTTGACAAAAGTAGCAAGATCCCAAAGATGCCCATGCTGTGACTTTTAATTCTTGCTTATGTCAACATAAACTTAACCATCTCCTATTTCTCCTCAACCATATCATTACAGATATTGATGAGTGCTCCCTTTCCAACATCTGTGTCTTTGGAACTTGTCACAATCTTCCTGGCCTGTTCCGATGCCAGTGTGAGACAGGATATGAACTGGACAGAAGTGGCGGTAACTGCACAGGTAACTTAGTAGCTTGGCCAATTTAGTGTCATATAAGCCACCAAAAACATGTTTCCAGTATTTCAGGAAACTTGACTCAGCAGCTAGGGTTAACTGGTTTTTCCTCTTGCATTTAAATACATTTCATAGCCCTTAAAAGTTATAGTTTGGAGCTTAGTAGGACTTTAGTTATTTTAGTTATTTAGTTAGTTATTTTGGCCACACTGGGCATTGCCCAGAAGTTTCTTGGGTACTTGCAGTCCCTTCCTGTATAAGTTTTCCTAATTATTTTATTTTATTTTTTAAATTTATTATAGCTGCCCAACTCCAATCCATTTACAACTTTCTTAAATCAAATTCCTTTTTTTTTCTTTTTGCCAATTGTATATTGTTTTAAATTCTTAAGTCTCTTTAAAATTTCTTAAATCCAAAGAAGAAGGTAAAACTCACCAGGTGTCAAATTAAGCTTGCTGTTTTGAAGGTCTCTGATATCGATAAAGTGGTTAAATTGAACATTTCTGAATGAGATTAGAAAGTGAGTTTGGCTGGCTTAGTGTCCGTATTAAATAAGCGCCTTATTAAATGAGCACCAGGAGCCAAGGGAGATGACACCTTTGTGCTCAGCAGCAGTGGCAGAGCCTTTAATAAGGACACTAAGCTATAGCTGCCCAACTCCAATGTACTCTGGGCAGCGTTCAAAACAAAACAAAACAAATCCATAAAAACAGATAAAATCTAAAACCACATAGACAGCCCAGACTAAAACAATCTCAATACAAAACAAAACAATAGTACATTGTAATACAATGCAATACAAACAACAATACAATACGATAATCTTGGCTGTGTTGGAATCCACCAGGGAAGGGAATAGTGGTTGATGGAGACAAGAATATTCAGGGATAATGTTTCAGTTACACAGTAGACATAGCATGTGTCTTTTGAACAGAATAATAATTAAGTCTTAGAGAAGTACTTTCTTCTGAGTTAGTAGGTAGACAATTTCAATTGGGAGGTCCTGCTTTCCTATGCTGTCTAATTTCTTTAATCGGCTTAAACTCTTTGGTCACTTGCTCACATGTAGTTTGATGTTGCCTTTTTCTTCTGTACAGATATCAATGAGTGTGCAGACCCCACAACATGTATCAGTGGCACTTGCCTCAACATCCCAGGCAGTTACACCTGTGAATGTCCCCCAGATTTTGAGCTGAACCCAACTCGTGTTGGCTGTGTTGGTAAATATGTTTTTTTACTATACTAATTACAAGGGCTTCATGCCATCACTCATACAATTCTTCTGCTTTGCTTTATGTATCTTTGAGTTTGAGTGGTTCAGAGGAGCCATCATCTAGAGTTTAAAAAATATATTAAGGCACTGAATGATAAACTGGAATTGATTGCTACTTACCATCTATATCAAGCTACCAGGAGAGGCCATGTGGCAGTTTGGGATATGATAAATCAATATGTTGATGATACTTAGCTTTATATTGTCACTCCAGGCTCAGTGGGGGATGCTGACAATGTCTTATCTTGGTACTTGAAGGCTATTAAGGTCTGGATGGGAGGAAGCAGGTTGAAGTTGAACCCAACCAGGATAGAATTCTGCTTGTTCATCACAGTTCTCGGTCTGCTCCACTGTTGTCCCTCAAAGGTAGTGGTACTGCTACTGAGGTCTCCCTGGACTCGTGACTACTGCTGAATGGGCAGGTTAGCCTAGAGGGCTTTTACTCATCTTTAGCTGGTGCACCACCCTGAAGCATGAGGATGTGGACTCAGGGATGTTTGCTCTTATCACCAAGAGGGGAAAAGAGTTTTAGAATGTGCTCTACATTGGGCTGCCTTTAAAGAACTTTAAGAAGTTCTTTAAAGAAGTTAAGAAGTTCTTAAAGAAGTTCTTTAAAGAACACTAAGTGCAACTTAAATGCACTTAGAAACTGCATTTGGGTACCACTTCCTTACTGGTGTGAACATATTGTACTTCTCTTGTGAACCCTGCATTGGTTATCTGTAAGTTTCTGGGTGCAATTAAAGATGGTAGTTTTGACTTTAAAACACCCTACGTATATGGCCTGGCATCCAGGTATTCACAGGTATTTTGACTTTAAAACACCCTACGTATATGGCCTGGCATCCAGGTAGTCATCATGTCAGGTAGTCACAGAGTCAACCTCTTCAAGGAGGATCTCCAGGAGAAGCTGGTGGTGGTGTCCCTGTATCAGGTGAGGCATACTGAGGCCAAAAACCACTGCTTCTCCATCATAGCACCTATGCTGTGGAACAGTCTCCCCCTCAAAGCTCAGTGATGGTCTTTCAGAATTTAGTGAAGCCTGAATTTTGTTCCCAACAGAGCCTTGGGGAAATGATCGTTCTCCATTGCTATTTGTTATTCCTGATCTATTGTGCATTGTCATGTGTTATTTTTGATTTCTGAATTTTTATGAATTTGTATCATACCATGTTATTTGGGGTTGTGGGTTCATTTCTAGCTGAGGACAATATATGATAATTTATGTTATGGTAAGCTGCTATAAATCTGGATGACTCAATGGCCTACAAAGTTAATAAATAAGTAAATGATAGCAATGTTTTGGGAAGAGGCAATAACTACATGGTTCAGCTCTTGAAATAAAAATATATACCTGGCAATTGGTAATTTAAAACGTTTGCCAGGAGTTGAGAAGCTACAGACGAACTGAGCAATGCATGAACAGGAATGTCAAAGTAATGCCCAATGCGTGGCTTATATGGGGACTGTTCTTTTATTCTGTTTTTTTTTAAATGGATTTATGATATTTGAGCATGTGCTACTTTCATGCCTTAGATACACGCTCTGGCTACTGTTACTTGGAAATTAAACCTCGAGGAGATAACGGTGATTCAGCTTGCAGTAATGAAATTGGCATTGGAGTTTCCAAGGCCTCTTGCTGCTGTTCCCTTGGTAAAGCTTGGGGGATTCCTTGTGAACATTGTCCAGCTGTGAATTCAAGTAAGTGAGATGGAAAAAGGCAAAATTATAGCTAATTTATGTTTTCATCTGCTTGCTTCCTAAGGGAGTCTTAATAGGTTCATCCACAGGAGACAATTGGGCATTACAGTGAGGTAGTTTATTTATAGGAGAACAATCTTCTGACTTTCAAACCAAAAATAAAGATGTATTTGAAAATAAGAACGAGAGTGACAAACTTAATTTGGGGGCATGAATTTAATTGGGCAGAGGTGGTACATATGCCACGTAAATTTATTATATGAGAGTAATACTTGCTTTCACTCAGGGAATCTTTAATTTGAGGGACTTTGGGTTGGAAGAAGCTTGCAAAAGGGGGAAAAACCCAACCCAAGATTGTAATAACCAAAAACTTTCTTGCAAAACAAAAATGCCAGATTCATAACATCTGTTTCCCCTTTCAGGTGATTACAAACTGTTATGCCCTGGAGGAGAAGGATTTCGACCCAATCCTATTACAGTCATTTTGGAGGGTAATGCATCATTGTGTTCTTTCTCTATAAATCATAATATTACATTGATTATTCTTATCCAAGCTTAGTTGGTCTGCTTTTCCTTTTTAATAAGATGCTATGGCTAATTTTATCTGGACAGATATTGATGAGTGCCAAGAACTCCCTGGACTTTGCCAAGGAGGACGGTGCATCAATTCGTTTGGTAGCTTTCAGTGCCAGTGTCCATCTGGGTACTATTTGAATGAAGACACCCGAGTGTGTGATGGTAAGCGAATCACAAATGTGTTGTGTATTGGGAATTCTAGCTAAATCCCCCTTCCAAAATGAGCCCTGGCCCCACCCACTTTCTCCTTAGGAAGTGTACCCATCAACACACAACACAGGCTACATGCCCATTCTGTAAAGGGGGAAACAGCCTCCTTCAAACCACACAATAGTTCTCCAGAATATACTAGAAGCATGCCGAACTATAGAAGTAAAAATAGTGTTAGTTAATTAAAGTTTGTGTGAAATATCCACTGACCTTTTCAAGCATCTTTGCCCATTCCTCTAGATTTCCTTTCTTAACCTATCTTGCTTTATTCATCTGTTACAGATTTTACACTTTCTTTACTTAGGGCCTTATCAGTAGTTTCCTTCTGCTGTACAATGCCAGTCTTCTGTTAATACTGAGAAATTCTTTAATAGGTAGAGGACAACTGATAATTATTCCCATTAACTTGGGAATATAGGTTTAGTCTATTGTACCCATAAACCACTCACTCTAAACAGTAGCTGAACTCTTTAGGTGTCCCGAACAAATATCAGTCCAGCTAGTCTTTGATTTAGGCTGACCATATTTCCTTGAGGCAAAAACGACGCCAGACAAAGTGGATTTGTGGGCACGCCCGAGGTGTGTGTGTACGTGTGCGGGTGTGTGTGCAGGTGCACGTGTGCGCTTCGCCAGGAAACTCAAAAATGGGACAAAATTGAGATTTTTACTATAACAACGGGATGCTCCAGAAATGGTGAAATAACGGGACAGTCCCGTTCAAAACAGGACATATGGTCAGCCTAATTTGCTTAATTGTCTCTTAAGCATGTGGAGATTCCTTTTTTCTCATTAGTAAATGATTGTGGATGGACTTAGGACATAGACTTAGATAGCACACAGCCTTTAGCTACAAGGAATCTTTCTCTCTCTATTGTTAATCTTAATTACCAGCTTTGTTTTTTCCTTGCAGATATCAATGAATGTATCACACCTGGTATCTGTGGCCCTGGAACTTGCTACAATACCATTGGAAATTTCACTTGCATTTGTCCTCCTGACTATATGCAAGTCAATGGTGGAAATAATTGTATGGGTAAGTCTGCTTACATTTCTTTTTCCAGATTACAAAGTCATTTACTGTTTTATTTAATCTGATCAAAGGGAAGGAATCCTCTGAAACAAATTATGCCACTTCCCTAATGGAATCAGCAGCAGAGGGAGGCAGGGAAGCAGGGTAGTTTTTTTTACATAAAAGTGGCTCAGGTAGGGTCATAATATTTTAGGAGTCGAAATGCTTACCCCCAGAGTAGTGAAAATGACTGAAAGATTCTTCCAGGTTTTATTGTAAGGGCTCTTGTATGTTGGAAATTGCTTTGGCATCATTTTTGTGCACATGCAAATCACTGGCTGCCCTGTTTGTGCATGTGCCAAGACTCCGTTTTGCATAGGTACAAACATGGCAGCTCCTGTGTTTTGTAAAGTTGAATTCATGTAAATTTCATCTTATGAAACTCAGGAAAATCCTTGTATTAAGGAAGCATAGTAATTGGAGCAGGGCAGTAGATTTTTTTCCCATCATAGCCTGTAGGAAAATTAACATGCAAGTAATGGACCTTGTTTTCATATCTACTTGAAAAGAAAACACCCCTCTTTTCTTCCAGCTTATATCATGGTTATTAAAGCACTGTCTGTATTATCCTGTAATTTTCAGTTTTGTGGTCAAGTTGGATGTAGTGAATTCTAGAAAGGGTTAAGTTCCCTAATTTTGTCTATAAGATGTGGTACATAGACAAGGTAAAAAGAAGTTGGTTCCATATGCAAGGTCTGACTGCAGTGCACAACCTCGTTATGTTATTCCAGGATTTACCTTCTGATTCAGTGCATGTTATTTTAGTCTCACCCTACTGCTAATTTTTTTTTGAAATTCCAAACTCAAATGAACTCAACATGCATAAACAAAGCTAAGCCAAAAGCATGTGGCATCATCTTCCAATATTTTTCCAGAAGGATATGAAATCATAAATGGAGCAAGATTTTAAAGAAGAGCCTATGGCTGATTGAGGCTAGCATGTGTTCTTCTGCCAAGGTTTTGAGGCACTTGAAGAGTGTGTTCTGCATTTTATAATTAGGAAACCAAGTGACATTCGTGGGATTTTGGATGATTCTGCAAGCAAGACATTTTTCCATAGATGATGATGTAACTTTAGAGTTGTTGTTGAATTTGTAGCCTAACAGTACTGGATTGCAATGCAACAGTTTAATTTAACAGGAAAATAAGTAAAGAGAAGAAATGGCTTCAAACAAATGACTTACTCATAAAATATAAAGCTTGCTTGTTTTGTCTCTAAAGGAAAGCTCAACCAAGATTTTTGGTGTTGAAAAAAATTGGGAATACAAATGCCACTCCTTCTCTTTCCCGCAAGTTAATTTTGAACATAATGTACTGAAATTTATTTATTTATTTATTTATCACATTTATATCCCGCCCATCTCCCTCACAAGGAGGGACCCTGGGCGGTTAATCTAGTGAAATTAATCTAGTTGCAGCTATGGAAGAACATTACTCTGTGTAGGTTCTGTGCATTTTGGGGGTGGGGGGAGGTTGCATAGAAGATCTTCTCAGAAGATTGTATCCCAAGGGTCAGGTTTTTCTGTTTCTTGCTTCACTACTATCTCTTATAAACAACTGACTGAGGAGGCTAGTTCAGGACAGTTTGATGTCACAGTGGCTTTTTGGTGTTCTCTGGTGCACTCTGAATGAAAAGGGTGCAATCATCAGTAAGTTCTTCTGTGCAATCTTTGATTCAAGACCGTCCAGATGGACTGTGCCTCATCAAGCAGATTCTGCTATTCATAATGGCATTTAGGGATGGTTGAATCTATCAAATTTTCTTGGTTGAATGAATTTTAAACACACATTTGCACACATTTCTTTTAAGGTACACATTTTTAGATACATAATATATTGCAAAATTCAGATGGATTTCACCAAACATGTGAGCTACAGTTCTTCCAGAAGTTAAAGAGATGTGAACCATCTTAATTAATGAACTTCATTGTGAAGGAACTTCATAACTTCTTCAATAGGAAGCAGGATAGATACTTTGTGATGATGATGATGATGATGGACATTGTGCCGTGGTACTGATATGCCCCCTCCCCTCTGTTGCAGATATGAGGAGGAGCCTGTGCTACAGAAACTACAATGCTGACAATCAAACTTGTGATGGAGAGCTGCTTTTTAACATGACCAAAAAAATGTGTTGCTGTTCTTACAATATTGGACGAGCCTGGAACAGACCTTGTGAACAGTGCCCCATCCCAAGCACTGGTTTGTATTTTGGTTTAGAAAAAAAAAGAGAACACAGCTGTTAGTGCCAGTCCAGCAATATACCACTGTCCACTGTAGTAGCAGGTTTTATATAGCTTACATGGCTTTGATATGATTCTGAAGGTTACTTGTGCATCTTGTGAATATGTAAGTACTGTAAACATCATGAGCTAGTAATGGATATAGATCAGAGATGCAACATTTGGGTTAAAAGTACACTGCAGTGATATCCTTTCTGTGCATATTTGGGATTCTGCTGGATTGAGTGGATTTGTCTGCACTTCATATGGTGCCATGGTTTTACCAATGCTAAATAGAAAGTTCAATCCAGCTGGGAGGATGAAGGTATCGTTATGGGATTTTTTTGTTTAGGTGTTCCTAGAAGATTGGAAGAAGGTTGGAAGTTATATGTGATATGCTTCCTTGTAAGCTTATATCTGTTCACTGATCTTGCATAGTGCTTGCAAAATCAGCTCAGCCAGAGATGGTAGTCATACAGCTTAAATGGGTATATAAACTAATGCCGCTTGAATTGTTTCAATTTTGTTAAAGAGTTATTGTCTCTCTCCTACCAGAAGATCACCAGGTGATCTTGGAGACATCACTGAACCTAACCTACCACATTGCCAGCAGCCATGTTGTCTCTTAAAAAAGATGTTGAAGACCAATAACATAATAATGATTTTATTACATAAGCATAAATAGGCACGTCTAACAAATACTTTAAACAGTTGAGAGGCAGCAATGTTATTTTATTTCAGTGGATTTTTTAAAAATTCATATAGAGCTCTTTCTCGTTTTTATTATTTTAGATGAGTTTTCAAGTCTCTGTGGAAGTCAAAGGCCTGGTTTCTTTATAGACATTTATACAGGACTACCAGTTGGTGAGCTAAATTCTAATGAGATTTATTTTTAATCCGTATGGAGGGAAGGAAGATATATTTTTGCCTTTTCCCAGGAAGTTATGAAGACTAAACAATGAAGTATAACCCAACCTTCATGCCTTTGGTTGCCAGCCTATGCCAGTCTCCCTGCTCCCCACCCCTGTGGGTCTTCCTAGCTGGCAGCTGTGACCCCGTGGCTTGGGATGCAGGCAATAGAAAGTTTGGAGGATGTTATAATTAACTTCAATTAAAACACCCACCATAGGTGGAAAGATTCTCGAATGGCTGCCAATCCGCATTCGGTTGGAAAAGGGCTGGGAGTCTTTTCTTTTAAAGCTCAGATTTTTATCTAACATCTCACACCAGTTCCTGAGGGCATTGTATGTGAGGCGAGGGTGGGAATGCATTTTGTTTGTTTGCACTTTAACAAAGGGGAGGGGAGAAGATTCAGACTGCATGTTTTTCACACAGTATAAGTGGGGAAATGGTTCACAAAACTCAAACCTAATGGGAAAACGGAGGAATTCATGGGCGAGAAGCCAACTGTATTCTTAGACCGAATTCCCTTCTTTCTTTTCTTGTTTTTATTCAAATGAAAAGCAAACCAGACTAGTCGGTGATAGAGGAAATAGAACTGTAATAATACATTAATCAGTTAAGAGAACGGTTTTGAAATGGGTCTTTAAAAAGGATCATTTTGGGGTTAATTGGGTGAATTTATTTTTTGAACATTCGTACCTTTATTGTTTCTTAATGCAGATATTGATGAGTGCCGTGAGATCCCAGGTGTATGTGAGAATGGAATCTGCATAAACCTGGTTGGTAGTTTCCGATGTGAATGTTCAGGGGGGTTCTTCTACAATGACAAGTTACTGATCTGTGAAGGTAAGGAGCTTCTCCTCAGAATAACATACAGTAGGTAAAGATAGAAATAACACTGCTTGCAACCAGGATTCTCAGAGTCTCATTAATCAGATGGATTCTGGAAATTGGATATTTGTACTATAGCACCCCATTTATCAGTAAGTTCTGTCACCCCCGTTCCCAGATTCAGAGAATTCCATTACACCCTTGCTAACACTGCTGTGCAGTATTTCGGATTCAGTTCATAGCACCTGTCTGCAATTCATTAAAATTCACCTCTTCCCTGGATTGTATGGTTGCAACAAAAGCCTCCTTGCAGCAGCTGCACAAATACATCAGAAGTGTTGCATGGCCCTAATCTCTAATACCACTGAGAATTATACAATTCTAAGACCTTTTTTGCTTCCCATAGATATTGATGAATGCCAGAATGGACCAGTTTGTCAACAAAATGCAGATTGTGTTAATACACCAGGGAGCTACCGCTGTGATTGTAAACCTGGTTATCGGTTTACACCTGTAGGCCGATGTGTTGGTAAGTTCTAACATGCCATTGTACAATATTGTTAAATGTATAAGTATACTAATTAATTGCTGGAATGAGGATATCTCTTTTAAAATTCACATTAAAAAGGCACAAAAGCTGCAGTAAAAACCCTGCATTTTAAAAATGCAATGCCATGTTATCTTGACCTTGAGTCTATAAAGTTGTTCTTTCCACTCAAAAAGGTGCCAGAGAAACTTTGCAATATTTATGTATTCTTAGGCTGAAAAATTCAGTAACAGCCTAGCCAAAGAGAGCGCATAGTCTTTCCTCAGCATAGCAAATGCCGGTTTTTTGCTAAGTGTAGAGTGCCCAGTTTTAGTGATTTCATGTAAACATACTGTAATTATTTTTTTATCTCTGCAGCAACGTGGGCAACTGATTTAAAACACCAATCTGAAAGTCTTTCTATAATTCATGTTTAAAAATTTAGTTTCCTTCTTTGTGTCAAAGGGCAGATTTAGTTTTATTTAGTTTTATAGCTCTCTCTCCCTCCTTGTATGGAACCCAAAGTAACTAACAACAATAAAGCATCAACCAAAATGTCATAACAATAATTAAAATCCTCATAATTAAACTCAAATTGAAAAGGCCAAAAAGGAAGGTCTCAGTGCTTTTTGTAAAAATGAAAGGAGTGGGGGCTGAGTTCAATTCCATGTACATGTCAGATGGACCTTGGAAACTGGAGATATCTTTATATTGGTTCATATCAAGTCAAGTGATAAGATACATAGTGTTTTAAGATTAAAATCAACACATTAAATTGTTCCTTGAAAACAATCAGTCCAGAAAATAAGGACATCCATCCAGGGTAGCCCCTTTTCCTAATAAGATAGATAGGGATAGGGATATAAATGGCCATTTACTGATTTGTGTGAGGAGAAGGCTTCCCTAGGCCAGCCCATCTCTTGGTCAGGAAGCAGGTTCCTCGGCTTATTTTTCCTCACTCTCAAAATGCCACCTTCTTTGAGCTGAAAGGATGTACTCTTCCTCTTTAAACTTATTCTGTAAGTTATTCCTTTCTTAAGGGATACAAAAGCTGAAGCTAGCTGTGCGAGACCTAATTCCAGCTGGGGTTTAGATCACCGGTTTCCTCAAGAAACAGCAAGAAAAATGCACCAGTCTATGTATTTCTTTGGCTGAAGTTGACATTGAGAGAGATCTTACCTCCTATATTCCATGGCTTCCATTTATTTGCCTTCATCTAGTTCACTACCGGGGGCGTGGTGGCTCAGCGGGTAAGACGCCAGGCTTGTTGATTGGAAGATTGCAAGTTCGGAGGTTCAAATCCCTAGCCCTGCGTGCAGAGTGAGCTCCTGCACTAGCTCCAGCTCTTGCCAACCTAGCAATTCGAAAGCATGCAAATGCAAGTAGATTAATAGGTACCACTTCGGTGGGTAGGTAACAGCGTTCCGCGCGTGTCATGCAGCCACATGACCGTGGAAGCGTCTTCGGACAACGCTGGCTCTTTGGCTAACAAATGGAGATGAGCACCGGCCCCTAGAGTCGGACACGACTGCACAAATGTGCGGGGGGTACCTTTACCTTTTACCTTTATAGTTCACTACCACTTCAGAATATCACCTCATTATTTTAACTATCTCACTGTCTCACCTCATTCAGATATGAAAGTTCATTTTATGAAATAAACTTTTAATATAAATTCAGATATAAAAGTTCATTTTCAGACATAAAAGTTTATTTTATAAAAGATATAAAAATTCAGATATATAAAAGATATAAAAGGATATAAAAATATCCTTGACCCTTCATTCCAGATTCCCAATTATCCTCACTCAAGAGTTTAATATAGTTATTAAGATAAGAATGGAATTCTTCAGGACCTTTAGTGTAAATGTCACAGGATTGAGGGAAGCTGCCAATACCATGTTCTCTAAACAATATAATAAGCAATAATAATCATAATCATAATGATGATGAAGATGATGTATTAAACTTGTGTGCCGACTGACTCCAAACAGCTCTGGGCTATCTTCAAGTAGGCTTGGATGTCATTAATCCCCAGTCCAGAGAGCCTTGGTTTATGAAGACCATTGGTTTTACTACTCCAGCTGTCAGCTTTTCCTAATTTTAAGACTATTCATGGAAGTTTTAGAACATGCACTAATCTGATCATGAGCTGTGCAAACTTCCATGTAAACATTTTGCAGTGTTTATGCCATAGTGTTTTCCATGGACCATAGGGTCTATGGTCTTCGCAGGAAAAGGGTGTAGAAGCAGAAGTGGATTTTCACTATGAGATTGAAAGATTTGCGTTCTTTAGGAACATGCAGTGATTTAGCATCTTGTTAAGCATAATTATACTGTAAACTCCTTCACTGAAATAGAAACAGGAACCTCCAGGTCAAAAGCAGATACAACCAACAATGTATCTTAATATGTGTTGGCACAGACTTTATTTCCCTGAATTTTGCTCAGGCTTCTATAGGAAGAGAAAATAAAGTGCAATATTAGCTGCTTGATAAGTATGTCATTTTAAGTAACACTCATGCAGGAAGATATAATAAGTTCAACTTGTTTATGAATACATACTGTACATTTTTAATCTGTCATATTGTTAGGATTGCATTAATTTTTCCTTACAACGCTTTAGAGGAGCTATTTAGGTGCCAAACTCTCCTTCTTCAACTTGTCATAATATTCTCCACAGTTTAAAACTAATTTAGTGCTTTGTATTCCTGCTGAACAGGGGCGTGGTGGCTCAGCGGGTAAGACGCCAGGCTTGTTGATCGGAAGATCGCAAGTTCGGAGGTTCGAATCCCTAGCCCTGCGTGCGGAGTGAGCTCCCGCACTAGCTCCAGCTCTTGCCAACCTAGCAATTCGAAAGCATGCAAATGCAAGTAGATGAATAGGTACCACTTCGGTGGGAAGGTAACAGCGTTCCGCGGCGTCATGCGGCCACATGACCGTGGAAGTGTCTTCGGACAACGCTGGCTCTTCGGCTAACAAACGGAGATGAGCACCGGCCCCTAGAGTCGGACACGACTGCACAATGTGCGGGGGGTACCTTTACCTTTATTCCTGCTGAAGAATAAGTTAGTAGAGGTTCCATGTTTTGAGGGACTGAAGAAGTAAGTAGACAAAGCTGTTTGCCATTGTTCTCTTGCTGAAAGCTTCTGGGATTTTTAAGCTTTCTATGATTACAGATCGCAATGAGTGTGCAGAGATACCCAACATTTGTAGCCATGGTGACTGCATAGACCGTGAGGGAGGTTATATCTGTCGTTGCCACACTGGATTCAAAACCAATGAAGATGAAACTATGTGTATGGGTATGTATGTATTTATATTTTTATCTTTGTGAATAACAGAAAGGCAGTGTTAATTGTGGGTCATTTTAACAAATGTGATGTGGATACATACGGGTCCTACCCTGACCCTATTTAGATGAGCCTTTAGAACCTGGGTCTATCCCCAGGCCCTGGGTCAGAGCAGATGATGGACCCTTGTGTGATGTTTTGGTCTTTGGAATAGTTGTTGGTTTTTCCAAACCTCTCTTTTTGATTATGTAATTCTTTGTTTTAACTTCGGATTTAAATTGTTATATTCTGTAAGCCACCCAGAGTTGTGGCTCTGGGTGGCAGAGTTGTGACAGATAAATTCATAAATTCATAAATAAATAGACCTTGCAGAAATATCTGAGACGGAGGAAAGAAATAATATCCAGTCATATCCCAAAAACTCATGTCTGCAGAAAAATTACTAACACTTTTCATGTTTCTTTCATGCCAAATGATTTCATTAATTTTACACATGTTCAGTTTCCTTTACCTCAGTTTTCATCACTTGTTTAGGTTTGTAGCTTTCACTGTGAGACAGACCCCCTTGATCTATCCCACTTATGTTTTGGATTTTGATTAATCCAGTTAGTCCAGTTTCTCCCTCTCAGTACAATATGGATGGATGCATCTTTCTGTATAACTCATAAATAGCACAGGAAATTTTGTTTGTTTGTTTTGCAAAAGCCATGTTTCTGGGATTCGTTCTCCTTTCTGAAGGTTGTGTGTGATTTAACCAACATATCCATTTTATATTGACTCAGGGTAGTTAACTGATTTGTATTTCTTTTGAGTTGTGAAAGATATTCATGAAACATTCTGAACTTCTTACTCTGTTCGCAGATATTAATGAATGTGAAAGAGATCCCTGTGGAAATGGCACATGCAGAAATACAGTTGGCTCTTTCAACTGTCGCTGTAATATAGGATTCATCCTATCCCACAATAATGACTGTATAGGTAAGGAAACTTTTCAATAGTGCAGTTGAAATTTAGTAGCTGATCATTAAAAATCACAATTTCTAATAATGAATTATTAGAAGAAGTAAGTACTAAGTCCTGCTGACATCTATCTACCAAAAGACACATGCAAGTTGTTTGTTAGAGAAAAAGGGCATCCTCCATCTTCCATGGATTTCTATCATACACAGCAGGAAGCGAAATGATTTTTTCGTATGGACGGACTCCTGAATCAAGAAAATTGCCAAAATTAATTGTTCATTAATTTAAAAGTAATTTAAAAGACCAACTCTATTATCTCTAGTGTATGTTGAATCAGAAATAGGAGAGGTGAACTTTTGGTGTTCTTTGAATATGGTTATACCAGTCAAGATTTCTGATATGTTGTCAGGCCATGCCCTAGACTGGGTTCAGCAATTCTTATTTGGAACAAGAATTTCTCAAGAGTCATAGGCAGCATTTGGAGAATTTGATATGGAAGGCAAGCAGAGTTGAATCAGTCTGATTGGATTCAGTATTATGCTATTGGTGGAAATCCTCTTTTTGTAAAGGCAGTTTTTGTTTTTAACTTTTATTTGCATCCATTCTCCCTTTTTTATCTTTCTATCCTTTCCCTTACTTCTTTCTTTTCTTTCCTCCTTTTAGATGTTGATGAATGTGCCACTGGAAATGGACATCTGTGCAGAAATGGCCAATGTGTTAACACTATTGGGTCTTTCAAATGCCTTTGCAATGAGGGTTATGAGATGTCTCCTGATGGAAGGATCTGTGTTGGTATGTCATGAAATTAATAACAGCATTTGCCATATTTCAATTTAAATGGTTGATATTTCCATATGTAATGGTGAAGATATCAACCATTTAAATTGAAATTTAAATCTTAAATCTTACCAACCTAGCAATTCGAAAGCATGCAAATGCAAGTAGATAAATAGGTACCACTTCGGTGGGATGGTAACAGCGTTCCGCACGCGTCATGCCGGCCACATGACCGCAGAAGCATCTTCGGACAGTGCTGGCTCTTCGGCTAACAAAGATGAGATGAGCACCGGCCCCTAGAGTTGGACACGACTGTGCGGGGGGAACCTTAACCTTTACTTTACTAATGGTGAAGAAGTTCTAGATGTTCTACTGAAATTGCAACTCTTTTTAGAAAGAGATTATTTGGGAATTATTTGGGAATGAGCATTTGAGATAGAGAACAGTTTGAGGATTGAGACCACAATATAGAATCACTACATTCCATTTACATTAAGCACTTTAATACCATTAACTTTAAATACATGGATATGTGCTTAACCTTTTCCAGCTACAAGACGTTCCATCTTCTTCCTTCCCCTCTCAGCACTCTGCATCCTCCAAAATCTGTTTTAAGGAAGAAGGTCTCCAAATCCTCTGGAACAAATTTGGGAGATATTGGATCCCATCTGCATCCACATGCTGTTGGATGAATTATGCCTGTTTTGATGGCAAATTCTTGATAGGCTAATGTTGATAGCCATGTTGCTGCTTTATTTCATCCCTATTTTCTTCCTAATAAGAATGATTCCATTCAGTTAATTCCTGTCAAGATGCAAACTTGATATACTACAACTTTCTGTTAGTTGCATTACAACTGTTTGTTAAATCAAATCTTTACTAACCTATGATTTTTTTAAAGTAAGTCTTTCTTGTTTTTGTTTTAAAAAATCACTGTAAGCTCTGCTAACAAAAAGAGTAGCACTAGGACTTAGGAAAGTAATAAGAACTCATCAATGCTTTATTTTTATCTTCTTACAGATATCAATGAGTGTGCATTAGATCCTGGTAAATGTGCTCCTGGTACATGTCAAAATCTGGATGGCAGCTATAGATGCATCTGTCCCCTTGGATATGCCTTAGAAGATGAGAAGTGTGTTGGTACGCAATGGGAATTCTAGATATCAAAAGAAGTAGAGTAAAAAAATTTATAGGGCAAAAAGTCACACCTCCTTTTAATCTTATAACAAGGAACACTGGTCCCTTCCAGCAAACATTGTGAAAAATCCCCACCAATTGGTACACCTGGTCACATGACGCTCATTCAGAATCTACATGTTGATCTTTTCCTGTTATCTATTCATATAGCATTTGTTCATAGTTTACATCCAGCACATGCATTTTTACTAATTCATAGAGCATCTATTGTAGAGAGAGAACTGAGGCTAACTTATGGCAGAGTCAAAAATTGCACCAGGAAATTCGTGGCTTACTTATATTCTCAGAACCCATACAGATTTAATATGAAATGTGCCAGTGCATTTAATGCCTGTATTTGTGTGAATATGTTTTTTTTTAATACTAACAGTAGTAGAGGAATGAACAGGATTAGTACCATAACATATAGGAAGAGGACTTAACTGTTTTCCTAATGAAAAGTTCCCACCAGAGCTTCTGTGGGTTCTAAGGAGGGAAGCTTCCATTGGTGCTACGAGGTTGTTTGAAAAGCAGTTTGGTTCTAGCTTCGAAGTCTGCTGTTTAAAAGGAAATGTTCAGATATTACAACGAGCACCCTATACCCATGAAGTAACTTAAGTTACTGTTACTACCCTGCATAGTCAGTTTAACTATCAGAGTTTCAAATAACTTGCATTTAGATACTGAGGGATCAGAGTTCCCCACACCAACACTTTTCTTATGGCAGAGTTGTGCACCGTCCTTCCACCTGCAAACAAGACGATGCATTAGGACAATTATTTTAAGAGATAGAAATTGTGGCCCTCTTTCCAAGCACCCACAGCAGCACGGAAGCTACTTTCTCAAGCTGTGGCCTCATATTGCTGGTGGGTGAATGAAGTGATTTATGTTGAAAAGGCCTGTATGATTTATCCCACTACCCAGACTATCAGATATGTGAGACTAAACTATGAAGAAACGGCCACCAGGGACTAAGTGAATGGGATTACCTCCTAGCTTTAAATCAGGGTCCTGCAGCAGTAGGACAAGTCCAGCAGAGAATGCATATTGCTGGCCTTGCAAATTGTTCCTTATTCTGTTTGTAATTCTAAGTATGCTTTCCTTACAGATATTGATGAATGTAAAGAAGAAGCAGATATCTGTGCCTTGGGCACATGCAGTAATACTCCCGGCAGTTTTATTTGCTTATGTCCTGAAGGTTTCATAGTGTCCTCTACTGGACGAAGATGTCAAGGTAATTTTCTTACTCTATGTCATGTAGATGCTAAATTTCTGTTGTAATTTGTAAACTCCTTATGTATCTTTATAAACCCTTGAGACATCTATTGTCATTTTTAATTTATTTATTTAGTCTATTTATTATGGCCGCCCAACTGGCAAATTGTGACTCTGGGTTGAAACCAAAAACAAAACCAGCAGGATAACAATAACTCCAAGAAAACATAGCACGAACAGTTTGTCTTGCAAACATTATTTTTCAGAGAAATCCTAAACATGATTACTCCAAAGACGGTCCCACTCAATCCAGTGGAATTTATTCCATGCAAGTGCAGAGAACTTTGTACTCTGCATCTTGTTCCTGAGAGTACTAACTGTATATTGAGTGCTCAGTATAACATCTGGATTTCTGGCTGCTGAGGAGTCTGGGCAGGGTCACTCTAGGAATCATTAATTGAGGCTCAGGGTGCAGCTGAATCTCTGCCTCTGTAGTGGAGAAACAATGGCGCTTTCCAGGATTTTGGGCTGGTGATTCCACTTCAACATTCTGGGAATATCTTCTTGCTTCCTCCCACAGTTCATATAATTAATTCTGCCTAAAAATGGAGTTTATCAGAACTCCAAAACCACTTTGTGGTTTGGCATTCCTTACTTGGGTTGAAGGAAAAAAAGGGGGGAGTGTTTTGTGGTATAATTTTGTAGCCGAGTAAATTAGATATATCTTATCCTTGTGGTTTTATCCTTTCCTATTGAACAGATCTAAAGGAAGTCCTTTAAAAAAACTCCATGGAAATTTAATTTAGGAACCCTTTTTCCCCCTTTATTAGACTGTCAGTGATTATTTTATGGTTCTAAAGCTTTCAGATCTGAAGGCTTAGAAGTATTGGAGAGCAATTCATTAATCTGAGTGATTCTTCACATTATTGCACTAAGAAACAATAATCATAACTAATTCTACACTATTGCTGCTATTCTTTCATTTCTTCCATTCTTACCCTTTTAGAAATATTCTTTTCCAGCCTATAAATATGATAGCAGCTTTTAGATAATTATCTAAATTACACAAGGATTTTGATTAAGGTTGTCTTGGCAGTTTTTTGCCTTTCAGTAAATCTTATAAAGTTAATTGAGTCCGCCTTTCATAAAGCATTTGGAGGATAAGAAGTCCATTTGAAATCCCCCTGCTGTAATTCTTCATTATGAAATTCTTTACATAGCCTATACAATTCTTAATTCTTTCCAATTCTTTATTAGCTAGTGATGAATTTTTCACTACTGTTACTATACCTTTTCAAAAGATGGCCCATTAAAAGCTCACTTTTTAAAATCCTTGTCTGTGAAATAATGGCAGCAATAGAATTATACTAGAGTTATAAATAGGAGTGCAGATTCTGATTGATAAATTAAGCTAATAAAGTTCATGGTCTCAATCCTTAAGTGATGGAGAATGAAGTGTGGGCATAGTTGCTTATGTTAGAGGTTATTTGGTTCTGTTGTATTCATAGAAAAGGTTACATTAACCTTTCTCTCTGACAACAGAAACCATTATTTTTATTTTAAAAAGCAGTTAGATAGTATCAAACTTTATTTAAATGTAATAGCCTTATCTGATTATCTGTTTACCAAATATTGATCACAGTAGATTGCTTAAATAAATGAATTGTTGCTCGAGATTTTCCTTCTTACTTTTTGACTAAGATAACACTTTTTTAGATATAACTCAATGTGATTCCTGTCCAGTGAACTAGATGAGCAGCTGGGTTTGCGATTAACATTCAGGCTGTTTTCTTGCCAACCAGAGATGTTGCCAATTGTCTCTTAGATACTTGTGGTTTCTACTCTGCTCTAGTGCTTAGATGATTTGACATGGAAGAGCCCTTTGTGGTAACACAAAACCATAATACTCCTCTCTCTCTTCACTCACAGATAGTTTGGACAACTGTACTTGAAGAGAGAAAGAATAGGATAGCCATTCTAGTATTTCTCCTCTCTATAATCTTATCACTAGAAACCAATTTGAGCTTCCTTCTTGGCTCAGATCTGATCTTAAATTACCATGCATTTCATCAGACTAAGAATAAATCAGTACTGAGGAACTGAAATAAGAGAAATGATCTGTTTGTCTGCCATGCTGCATTCTAGGTAAAATATCAGCAAGGCAACATGAGTCTTGTAAATTCAGTGAACAAGTCTAAGACAGTTCTTGTTTCTGTAAAAGGGATACCTTAAATCTTTTTGATAATTTAAAGTTGAAAAGTCAGTCGTTCATTCAAAATACGCAACAACCTGAAGTAGTTACTTGTCCACAAATATAGTTGGTTGTGGGGCAAGTCTTGGTCTCTTTTATTACCAAACAGAAGATAATTAGACCCAATCCTTTTGTACTTCAACTCATAATTTTCTTTCCCTTTCTTCTTTCTTCTTTTCTCTGTTATAAGTGGCCACATTTGCTTCCTATTATCAATATGAGATTACTCACAAGGATGCAAATTCTCACAAGTTTCCCCTCTGGTTCAAAAGATTATTCACTTCTACAGTAATGCTGAAGCTGCCTCACAATTGGCTTTCCAGCTGGTATCATTATTCCCCAATAACTGGGGTATTTACACACTCAATGTGCTTCATGACTATAAAGTGCTTTATGTTGTGAGCCACCCAGAATCAATTGGAGTCGGTTGGTCAGCGTCTAAGTCAGTCAGTCAGTCAGTCAGTCAGTCAGTCAGTCAGTCAGTCAGTCAGTCAGTCAATGAATGAATGAATGAATGAATGAATGAATGAATGAATGAATGAATGAAGAGTTGACTTTGGAGAAGGAATGAGCAAGCTGTTAAGGGGTGACTTGAAGAAAAAGTTACACAGTCCCAAGAAAGAAGGAAGTGTAAGAATGTCCCTGCCTTTGATTTTGTTTAGTGTAAAATGGGGCAGAGAGAAACTTGGACGGGCTTTCAAGATTCTGTTATTCTCCCTTAATAAATAAAGAGCATTCCTGGAATCTCTTTGGTGCCTGTATCTTGACCTGGCTTACCTCAAAAGGCTGACATCAACCATCATTAATGGTACATTGGAAATCTGAAATAATACAAAAAAAACCAAAAACGTTTTTTTTCCAGTTTATCTCTCTGCTTGTTTCGAAGCCAATTCTCAGTTACTGTAGTTGTCCAGGAATTTTTTGGGGGGTGGGGAAATCAGAAAAAAAAATTCTGAATTATAGGGCATCAGAAAACTATTGATCTGTATGTTGTGTAAAATAATAAGTGAGTACTTAAGCTTGGAAGCTTCTATCAAGTATGTTAACTATAGCAAAATTAGAACCAGAATTTAATTGGAAACTGTGTGCAGTTCCAGCTGTTGGGGATTAGTGGTTATAGCATTGGAATGTAACAATTAAACAGAATAATGTAGCCGATTCATTTATTCAAACCAGAATAGCCAGGCAAATATTTTATGATGATTGAATCAAATTATCTTTCTCCAGAGTCTAAATAAGGGCATTCCTGAATTTGCAGGTGGGTGGGGATTCTTACGGGTCTGCCAAAACTGTACACTGAAGTACAGATAAGATAAGGAATCCTGGGGTTAATTCCACCTTTTATTAAGACTTGATCTAGGTTGGTGATTAATAGAATGTAGCACACCCTTTGGTGAAGTTGGAGTTTTAAGTTTAAGAATGGAGTTGAAAACCTCATTGATGTAAAAGAATGCCTTCCATAAGATTCTGAAGGCCAGAAATTCACAATAAGAAAACTATTTTTTCCATTAACTTACAGAATTAATACTAGGATATAAAGATAAATGGAACTATTTATATCTTTATTATTTCAAGATAAGTGTGGCCAATAGTTCCATTTATCTTGAAGTAACTGTAAGAGAATAGATGGTAAATGAAGATGCTTGCCCATAATTCAATATTTCCTTCACAATTTAACCAGTTATATGCTTCATATATATATATCAAAGTTGCTACATAAACTACTAAGTGCAGTCAATAACAACTGATAATCATACATCACCTTTTTTGCAACATATGACTGGAATGAACATAGGTGTTCTCAGTAATGGTTGTAAGAACACAGTATATGCCTATTTGGAATTTAGGGAAGATGTTGTGGGTATTCAGGATGCTATGGATGGAATTTGCCCATTCACAAAATAGCTGTCAGGGCTCAGAAGAAGGCTAAGGAAAGGTCCTTCCATTTATGGAGAACTTCAATATAGTGTACTTCATTCATCAGTAATTTGCGAGACATTCTTTGTACTTTCAGTGAAAATCTCCTTTTAATAAAATGCCTAATGGATGTCATGTTCTTAATTATTTAGATCTGAGGGTAAGCTACTGCTTCACTAAATTTGAAGATGGAAAATGTTCAGTCCCCAAGTCCCGAAACCATTCTAAGCAAGAATGCTGCTGCAACATGCAAGGAGAAGGATGGGGCGATCCCTGCGAGCTTTGTCCACAAGAAGGAGATGGTATGTATAGCACCTCTTGCATGGTTATTGCAGTGCGTGATATTAAGTGGAAGGAGAAATGAATTATATTCTGAGAAAGACAAAGTAAAAACCTTGCATGGGCTGCGTTTTCTTCAAACTGATAAAATGAATACTTCTTGGATATTTTGGAGTTCAGTTGGGCCCCTACAGGTCATTCCTTTCTCTTGAAAGAGTCCAATCCAAGTTTCTAAGATCTATCTTTCAAGTACCTCGCTACGTCCCCAACGTGGTGCTTTGCCATGAAGCTGGCCTACTAAAAATAGAAACTTCTGCTTGGATTTACACTTTTTCTTACTGGCTTAAGCTTTCTTTTTTCCCAGTTGGCTTGGCCCCTTTGATTATGACTGATAGCTTTCAATCTTCTTGGTGCCAGGCAATACATGCCAAACTGCAATTATATGGCTTTTCAGGGGCAGCCATCATCTTGTTGGGCTATGAACATGCACTAGCTGATCTCAAACAATGGGCCATTGATTTAGAGCTACAATCAGATGTATCAGTTTTACCAAAAAACATTTTTGGGCCACTCTGCACATCTTCTCCAACCAGCCAGATATCTTAGCTGCATAACGATTCCAAAATTTAGAAGGGCCTTATCCTTGGCTAGATTCAATGCCCTACCAACAGCTGTCATTGAAGGGAGATATCAAAATATCCCTTTCAATCAAAGACTGCCCATGTGGCAGAGGAGTAATTGAAACGATGGAACACGTCATTTTATATTGTCCTCTCTATTCAGATGCTCGCCAGGAATTATTATCTCAATTTTTTTACTAAACATCCAGGTCGTTTGGATTTTTTTTATCTCAAGCTGTTTTTATCAGACCAATCTGATTTTATTTCAGTGACCACAGCTAAATATTGCTCTATAATTTGTACAGCATGCCGCAATATCCCTTCTAATTTTTCTTAGATTTTCTTAGATTTGTGTTGTTTTTTTATTCTAATCAGATGTGAATCTTATGTTTTATTTGCTGGTCTATGACCGAACAAAAATTTATTTGATTTGATTTGATACTTCTTGGATATTCTTGTTTCTAATTGGTGCAGTAGGCAGTAAAGGTTCTGTATTAATTACAGAACCTGTACAGGACTTTGGTGATTGAAAAGAATATAAAAAACAAGCTGGAATCTGATTCACGTGTACAGTGTAAAACAAAAGAACTCAAGTTGATTTTCTACAGTTTCATATTTGTATTTGATTTACAGAAGCTTATAAGCAAATTTGCCCATTCGGAGTTGGCATTCTGGTTGGTCCACGGGGTGAGCCCATTGGTAAGTCAACATAGCCTGCAACATTATTGTACTCTGATATCCCCATCATTTTCTTTAAGTTAACCTTAAACCTTAATCTCTCCACTCTGATGTTCTTAGTGATCTCTATGCCTCTTGGTTATAATTTGAATATCGCCCTTGCTTTGTGAAATAAACAAATGGTCAGCCTTGGAAAAGCATGAAGTTTTTAGATCTAGCCCTTTAAATCTAATGCTGCTGCTCCTACCCATTCTGTTCAAGGGGAGATGTTTGGATGTCTGACTCAATATATATTATATTGACAAAGAGGATATTCCTCATCCTGGTATTGTAGCAGAAATTCCAAGAAGGTCCCCTGCAGAGTTCCTCCTTAAAAATTATAAGTGAACCTCAAAACATTTTTCAGGGGACAACAGATTGGTACAAAATATGCCCTGCTGGTATTTTACCACTGTTCACCTTGCATTTATTAATTGTACTGAGACTGTTTTAAACAAGAGTGTTTGCTTTTTTCCCCCCGTTTGTCTTCCTGCCTGCTTAATATTGGGACTAAGATGCGGATGAGTGTCAGGATCCAGACAATTGTAAGAATGGACTGTGTATCAACACCGATGGCTCCTTCCGCTGTGAATGTCCTTTTGGCTACCTGCTTCAAGGGTCTGAATGTGTTGGTGAGCAAAGAGACCTGTCATTAGAATTTATTAGCTTTCTAAGGCTAAGTAAATCCTGTCTATCTTACCTTTTCCTGGTTTTTCCAAGACATATTGGTAATTTTCTTAGGTTACGCATATTGTGTTTTCACGTGCTTTTATTAATTGTAGACACTGATGAATGTGCTGTTGGAAGTCCATGTGGAAACGGAACCTGCAAGAATATCATTGGAAGTTTTGAATGCACTTGTGAGGAAGGTTTTGAGCCAGGACCAATGGTGACATGTGAAGGTAAATGCGACTTTTTGAGAAATAGTGCGTACATTCCTTCAATCTTCTCATTTACACTTCTCAATAATCCAATTGTCCCCCTGATAAGAGCCCATAGTTTTTTTTAAAGCACATCTCTGCATTAGAGGTAGATAAGAGCCAGTTTGGTCTAGTGGTTAAGAAGCTAGAAACCAGGAGACTGAGAGTTCTAGTCCCACCTTAGGCATGAAAGCCAGCTGGGTGACCTTGGGCCAATCCCTGTCTCTCAGCCCTAGGAAGGAGCCAATGGCAAACCAGGAGACAGAGAGTTCTAGTCCCGCCTTAGGCATGAAAGCCAGCTGGGTGACCTTGGGCCAGTCCCTGTCTCTCAGCCCTAGGAAGGAGCCAATGGCAAACCAGGAGACTGAGAGTTCTAGTCCCGCCTTAGGCATGAAAGCCAGCTGGGTGACCTTGGGCCAGTCACTCTCTCTCAGCCCAACTCACCTCACAGGGTGGTTGTTGTGGGGAAAATAGGAGGAGGAAGGAGTATTAGGTATGTTCGCCGCCTTGATAGCTTGGCATTTCTTCTAGGAAGAACACATTTCTATATGTATATTTCTTTGGGTACGTATTATTCTCCTGATAAGGTTCTGCACACATTTTGTTTGAATTGCAAACTGTATCAGATCTTTTGAAAAGTATGGATGTGGGCATACATTTATTAATTTATTTGTAACTACTTTCATGCTGTTTCAATCTGATCAGCTAAAATAATCGATACATACATCAGTACAATACAAAACTCATGGTTCCTATTGTGGCCACCTGAGAGATGGATCTGAAATCTCAGTATTGAGATTTCAATTTCAAATTCAATTTCAATTTCAATTTCAAAGATTGAGGGTTGCTGTTGTGGGGAAAATAGGAGGAGGAAGGAGTATTTGGTATGTTCGCTGCCTTGAGTTATTTATAAAAAATAACTCAACAATAAGATATTGTTGTATCTTAATTAATTATATTTTATTGTAAACCACCCAGAGTCCCCTTTGGGGGAGTGGGCAGTGATAAATCTAATAAAGGAAGGAAGGAAGGAAGGAAGGAAGGAAGGAAGGAAGGAAGGAAGGAAGGAAGGAAGGAAGGAAGGAAAATAAATAAAATAAAATAAAATAAATAAATGTTTATAAAGGGCTGTCTTATATATATATATATGTATATATATATATATATATATATATACACACACACACACACACACACACACACACACACACATACTGTGTGTGTGTGTGTGTGTATGTATGTATGTGTGTGTGTGTATGTATGTATGTGTATATATATATATATATATATATATATATATATATATAAAGCTTATGCCTTTTAATAAAAATTATTAGCTGGAAAAGGTTCTACCAGACTCCTACTGATTTTTTGCTACTGTAGACTAAGATGGCTCTCCTCCCACAATGCCTTGTTCCTCCTGTTTTTGCATGCGTGCTTTGGTTAATGGCAGGTGTAAATTGGGCACTTTGGAATAATTGAATTTCTCCTCCATCCTTATGAGGCTGAAGTCATAGCACCATCATACCTCCCTTATTCTTCTCATAGCTGTTCCCATTTTTTGAAAGGTTGAACCATGGTGGAAGTGAATTAATGGCACAGGGATGCTGGGGTGAGGCAGTTAGGAGCATTTAACAGGAGAGGGAACACTTCAGGTCCCTGAAGGAGTTTGTTTGTTTCGAAGAGCAGGAGAACATGTGGAAAGGTATACAATAAGTCCAGGCATTGTTCCCCAAATGACTGGTTTGTTTGTTTATACAGATGTGAATGAATGTGCTCAGAATCCTCTCCTCTGTGCTTTCCGATGTGTGAACACATATGGCTCATATGAATGCAAATGTCCTGCAGGCTATGTCCTCAGAGAAGACAAGCGAATGTGCAAAGGTAAAATCCTTACTGTATAAAAATTCGGCTGATCATAGACTAAGACCAAATTAATTGGAACAGGATCAATTAAATCTTCCTCTTAACAAAACTGCTTCTTTTCTTGTGAAACTGAGACTTTTCTTGTGAAACTGAGACTCATGGTTCCGATTTGGTGGAACCATAAAAAGCTGCTTCTTACTGAACAGAGGAAGAGAAGACAAACGCAAAGCCTGCCTCATTAATCACGATGTACACGTTGTGATGAGAAACATCTGTAAACAAAAAGAGGGCAACCTATCTTACCCTTCCCTTTCCCCCCACTTTGAAAAACATTTTTAAAATAGTTTTCATTAATTGTACAGTATATCACAGGATATTGAGTTTCAACGACTAAAACTCTAGCAGATCTTTTTGAATTTCGCTTGTATCCCCCTCCTTAATTTTGGTGGTGGAAAATTATTTTTGTGTGGATCCTTGCAAAGGAATGCAGAGGCAAGCTGACTAGTTTTACATAAATACAGTAATATTTTGAGGATTTTGCTTCTAAAAATATTAAGAACTTTGATTTCTTTTTGTCAATATCCAATTCTGTAATGCTTCCAGATCAGAATGAATGTGAAGAAGGAATTCATGACTGTGACTCAAAGCAAATGACTTGTAAGAACCTGATAGGTACATACATGTGCATATGTGGTCCAGGATTCCAGCGCAGACCAGATGGTGAAGGTTGCATAGGTGAGTGATCTTCTAAAAATTCATCTTGTTATTTCAGTTTTCACAATTATTTCCAGTGGGAATTTTTTTTTATGATCTAGGAGTTTAAAAACCTACCTATCCATATAAATAAGATTATAGGGTTGGATCTAATGTAACTTAGTTACATTTAGTTTTCCATTTGTAGGAACCACATATTTTTATTGCCTTTTTAAAAGGTATAACTATTTATTATTTTGGAATGAACATGGTTTTTTTTTTTGTTTCTTCTGACCAGTGTTGAACGAAGTAAGCTAATAATGCCTTTGGATATATCTTATCTTTAAAACAGATGAAAATGAATGTCAAACCAAACCTGGGTTGTGTGAAAATGGACGCTGTATAAATACACAAGGAAGCTTCCGATGTGAATGTGAAGATGGTTTCATTGTCAATGAAGCACAGAATGAATGCATAGGTAAGTATTTAGAGTGATATAAAAGCAGGGCTGGGGAATAAATATTAATTCCTTGTTTGCAATATTTATTTATTTATTTATTTATTTATTTATTTAATTAATTTATATGACCGCCCATCTCCCCCAACAGGGAACTCTGGGCGGTTTGTGAACTCTGGAACTCAATATTCCCTGAGTTTATTTATTTATTTATTGTTCAATTTATATCACCGCCCATCTCCCCCCACAAGGGGACTCTGGGCAGTTACAAACTCTGATAAGAGCTAGCACATAAATTAAACTTAAATTAAAATCCACTGTCTAAAGTCACTGTGGGAAGCTGCTGGATATGAAGGAAAGAACAGGAGAGGGGCTGCAAACCAATATAGTAGACTCCTTCAGTAATAGAAATATTATGAAACATGTAGCATCACAAAATTAATTGCGGGCAACTTCAAACATGCTTATTCACAATTATTCAGTTTAGTACTTAGAAAATGGCAACTGAATATACAAACTGGTAGCCTTAGGTTTGAAATTCGTTGGTGTGGTACGGTGTGGAAATGGCATCTACAGTATATAGAACTGATGGTTCGTGGAATCATCATGGTCGTTTCACACACGTGCGCATGCTGCAGACAGACAGTATCTTTCCTTCCTACACAATGCAGATAAAATCTCTTGCTAGAAATGAAGCTGTAAACTGTATTTATAAGGAAGGTTCATTCGCAGTGGACCTATCCAATCAATGTTGCTTTTTTCTTCATATACTGTATATAACCAGCTCTGGATTGTTCTGCTGTTATGTAACAGTTCTTTGGAATATTCTAACTCTGGTTACACCTCCATCTTTTCTTTCTCAAGATTTGATAATCACGGCAGAGTTTCCTAAACATTTTTTTTCTCACTCAGTGTCTTTTCTTCTCTTTTCTTTCTTCAGACATCATGCCTTCTTTCTTACTGCTGCCTGGCTTTCATTTTTCCTGTTACAATTCCTAATTATGGCTAAGTATGCTCTTCCTTTTATATGCCTGCTTCAAAATCCCTGTCCTGCCCTGCGTTTGCTAGGAGTTTTCCTTCCGAGGTTTTCCAACCAACATCCATTTGTCTTGCAGACAACAGAGAAGGCTATTGCTTCACTGAAATCTTACATAGTATGTGCCAGATTGGATCAAGCAACAGGAACCCTGTGACGAAATCCGAGTGCTGCTGTGACGGTGGGAGAGGATGGGGACCCAACTGCGAGATCTGCCCTTTCTTCGGCACTGTCGCTTTTAAGAAGCTTTGTCCACACGGCCGCGGATTCACAACGAGCGGAGCAGGTGTGGAAAAACCAGCAGGTTCCAGAACAAGGATTGCTTGGAAACTTAACCCTCCCAAAATATCAGTTCTTAATAATACAATATGTATCTTTATTACTGGCATAGCCAGCAAGAAACATGGGCTGCAGACCAAACTGCAATGCAGCAGGTCTTGTATTTTTAATTTGAAGAATCGGTTTGGGAAGTTGCTTGCACAGTAAACTAGTGCTTTGAGATTCTCACTTTCATTCTTGTCACTGGTTACCTCTGCTTCTGTTCAATGCCAACTTAGGAATTTTACTTCCAACATTAGCTAGGGCAGGGCTTTCCAAAGTTTTCCCGCGGCGACACACCAACCGCCGTTGGTGTGTCGCCGCGGGAAAACCCGGAAGTGCCGCCATTGCGGCAGCACGCAAAAACCCGGAAGCGCTGCTGCCGCTTTCGGGTTTTTGCACGCTGCCGTTGGTGTGTCGCCGCGGAAGAACCCGGAAGCGTTGATGATGATCAGCGCTTCCAGGTTGTGTGGCAACACACCAGACTGTGTGTGGCGACACACTTTTGTATCGCGACACACAGTTTGGAAAGCTCTGAGCTAGGGAATGATGCTCCCCCAGTGTCTGGTAGTGATGGTTGGGCCATCTTGGGAACCTTAGTAATTGAGACAGAAAATGAGCCCGCCCTTTCTGTACAATCTGAGCAGTTATTAAGACAAAGTAAAGGTTTGGGAATGGGCTCTTAAATTTGGTTGATTCCTCCTTCTATCTGGAAGAAAGTTTATGGCTCCATCCATCGCTTGGGGCATAAACACAGTAGGAAAAATGTAAGTTTGCTGAACTGGAACTGTAATTCCTATGCAGTAGTGAAGCTGGGAAAGGAATGGAAGAGACCAGAGACACAATCAAGAGTGAGTCAGTTGGCAGCTTATCTCATAAACAGCAACTTAGCCCAATTGGAGAGAAATCTGGGGACAAGGCGTTTTAGGTAGCTCAGAGAGACCGTGCCTCAATTAACTCACTATAAGGGAGCCTGGGCAATTCCTACTGCAGTTTCCAAGATACCTCCCATTAGCACTAAAGATACCTTCCTGAAATCTGTGCAGTTCCTCCTTCCTTGACCTTGCTCAGCTCTGTGGAGCTTGACATCCCTTACTCTCATCTTTTTAGTTTCATCTGATTTCAGAAAGTGTTTTCTTTTTCATTGTCAGATGATATAAATTCTTCAGCCTTTTTTTATAAGCTTCCTAAATCGAAGATTATCTCTTTTCATTGATCAGCTGTATTTTTCTCCTATGAAAGCATCAGAATAACAGACCCCAGAGGCCCTGTTTTGTTTTGTTTTGTTTTCCTTCAGTTTTGCTCTCTCTATAGTCCTGTTTATTGAATTGCAGATATTGATGAGTGCAAGGTTATTCACGACGTGTGTCGGAATGGGGAGTGCGTCAATGAGAGAGGATCGTACTACTGTAATTGCAAGGAAGGCTATACCACTGATGTAACGGGCACACTTTGTATAGGTACGTTTTCAGTTTCCAACTCAGCTTCACCAATCCCTTCCCTCAAAATGCAGGCACTGGGCGCCCCTTACCCAAAGCTAGAGAGAATTATTCATTCAGTCATTGGGGAAGCTCTCATGGGGTCCACTATGATGACCTTTGGTGACAGATGAATTTATTTACTTATTTATTTATTTAATATAGGCCCCCATCTTAAATATATGAATCTGGGCAGTTATTTTCAAGCCTTTATCGTTGGAGTTTTTAAACCTCTGACCGTTTTTTGAAAAAAAAAATCCATTTCAATGATTCAACTGTATTTTTAGAACTTTGCTGTTTTATTTTGTGAACCGTAATGGAGTTTTTTTTTTTAATAAAAAGGCCAATTGCCCATTATTAGTAATTCCCCCTTTTTAATTCATCTCAGTGAAAAATTTTGGTTTCTTTGACTTCAGATCTGGATGAGTGCAACCTGTCTCCAAAGCCTTGCAATTTTATTTGCAAAAATACCGAGGGTAGCTATCAGTGCTCTTGTCCGAAAGGATACATTTTGCAGGAAGATGGGAGAAGCTGCAAAGGTAAAAGTAACTGATCTTTGGAACATGTATAGCCAACCATGAATTTTCCTTTAGGGCCACTTTGAAAAGGAAGTAAGGGAATAGGCCACTCTTCTCTCCTTGAGTGGTTTGAAAACTAGCAAGTACAGGTAGTCCTCGTTCGGCGACTGCCTCATTTAGCAACTGTTTGCAGGTATGACGGTGATGAAAAAGTAACTTTGTGACCAAGCCTTGCATTTATGGCCTGCGCAGGTCTGTAAAGCAAAGGAAAGCTGAAGTCAGATCGTAAGCACGGTTGCGGTTTCACTTTGTGACTGCTTTGCTTAACGACCAAGTTGCCAATCCCAGTTGTGGTCGCTAAATGAGGACTACCTGTAAAAGGAAAAATAGAATATCTGAAAAAACCAAATTTGTCCCAGGAATTACCAGCTCCTGAACTTTTGCATGCATGAATTATGAGGTCTATGAAGGGTTGTGACTGTATGAAGGGATATGAAGGAATGGGTTCTGGGCCCACTCAGTATTAGTATATAGGTCTTGACATGCTCCCCAGAACCTATATGACCTCAGTAACAAAAATCCCCCCTTTTGGTATCAATCAAAGGGCTATGCAAGTATAGGCAGAAAATTGTGGCTCCATCATGGATTAACCTTTGAATATACACTAAGAAGATAATGTGAAACAAAGTGAAGACTGAATACATCTGTAACTAATCAAGTACAGTGATCTGAAAACAACAAAGAGTTTTGTTAACATCTGAAAGACTAGCAGATTTATTATAGTACTTCATCTGATCCATAAAACGTTGTGTCACATTAATTGAACCACTAAAAAACTGCATGAGAGTGCATGTTGCTTTTGCTTCAATGTGGCGATCCCTTCAGAAATTTCAGCTTGTTATGCTAGTTGTAAACTGCAATAGAGCTCTTTTTGGAGCCAACAAGTGGTATAAAATGCTTTATAAGTAAATAAGACTGGAGCAGTCATGAGAATTGTAATCCAACCCACCTGCAGGCAGGAGATTGTGGGTGTCTGGGAAGGAAGATTCCCCCACAAATAACTATGCAACACTTCTTGATATGACTTATGTTGCAATTGTACAGATAGTTGCAATACATTATAATGTTGTCTTTATGAGGAGCAAAACCTGAACAAATGTATTTGCTATCCTTTTAGATCTTGATGAATGTGCAACCAAACAACACAACTGCCAGTTCCTTTGTGTCAACACTATTGGAGGCTTTACTTGTAAATGTCCTCCTGGTTTTACCCAACATCATTCAGCATGTATTGGTGAGTGGCAAGAAATAAGGAGATGCTCATATGTGTCTGATGTCAGAGTTCCTTCCTTGCAGTTAAGCTAGAAACAGTTAATCCAAAGAAACAGGAACCTAAGAACTCTGATTAATCATATTTATTGGAAAGTTAAGGATTCCAGCCAATGTTCTACTTTTAAATGAGATACCTATATATAGACAAATTAGGGCAGCAAAACTGTTATCTGTTTCTTCCTGCTTTTCTGATGGTGGGGCAGGAGGGGGAAGAGGCTTGCCTCTTTTGTGAAGACCCATATGAATCTGTTGATTTTTTTGGTATATAGTTGTCTTTTTATCTGTGCAAATGAAAAATGCTATAGACTTGCATGATGATTGGAAAAGGCACAGATCAATACTCGTTTATTGTGTCCCTTTTAAATAGAATAGGCCAGTCCAGTTTTCCTTTTTTTGTTTAGACATGCATGTTCTCTATATACAGTTAGAGTTCTCTGAATGCCCAGTTCCTGTGCAGAACAACACACCAATCAACAAATCACTTTTTGTTTTCCCCACCTCTTCTTTGAATACGTCCATCTATATTCCTTTTAGATAACAATGAATGTGCCACTGAGGTCAATCTTTGTGGATCAAAGGGTGTTTGTCAAAATACTCCTGGAAGCTTCACATGTGAATGTCAGCGTGGCTTCGCACTGGACCAAACAGGAGCTGCCTGTGAAGGTACGTTTCTTGAGAACTCACATGACCTTCTGCTCTTTTACCTTTTCCTGTGTATTTAAAGTAAATAGGTAGTGGATCTAATCTCTCTGTCTGATTCCCTCACTCGGTACCAGGCTACATTCTTTTTCTGTTTAACATTTCTAAACGTTTTCTGTTTAACATTTCATTTATTCCTTGCAACTTTAAGCCAACCACAGCCCAATCTTTTGATTATAAAATTAGTCTTATCTTTAACGGCAATCATATTTCAGTCCAAATTAGAAGAATGCAAATCTCAGGAACGGAACACGCGGTTTTTATGTTAGTTGGTTATATGGTTCAGCCTTTGGCAGCTCCAAATTAAATGGTAATTTAGGTAGTAATGCTGGGAATGTTTCTGTGAGAGTATACAGTACTTTGTAGACTCTTTAAACCATTCACCTGATTGCGTGTGATTCACCTGATTCAAAATAAAATAACTGCAAATATTTATGTAGGATAACTTCCATGCATTACACCTGGTTTTCAAAAAGCAGACAACTTCTTACAAGTATAACCATGTGGGCATGCACTGGGGGGAGCAAGGGGGGAGCAAATGAAAAAAAAAATTCACAGTGTAAACTCCATCCCTTTTCTACCTGTATTGTGACATCACACGCAAGTACATAAGAGATGGAGTTTGCATCATGATGTCATGATGCCTGTTTCATCATTTTGACAAAAGTTCCAGATTCAGCAGATGCCTTTGTATAACCATTACCTAAGGTCAGGAAATAGCAGTTATATAAGGTGCAGAATTGTCGTTGACAGGTCTGCTCAAATATATTTCCCATTCCAGTGAAACGTTTGCCCAACTTTTACCATGCAGGCACAATCCAAAGAATTCTTTTGTTTGCCTATGTGAGAAATAGCTTTCAAATTAGATTTTGTTGTAAACAGCCCAGAGTCCCCCGTTGGGGGAGATGGGTGGTGATAAATTTGATTGATTAATTAATACATACATACATACATACATACATACATACATACTGAGGTCAGTAGAGTATCCAGGAGAAAGTGTTTGAGTAACAAAGTCTATATCTTATCCTCCTTATTTTTCTGGTAGTTGTCTATCATATCTCTTTAAGCAATCTCTGTATAGAGCTTTCATGTTTTTCTAAGAACAAATGTGCTTTCCTTGTAAATACTTCTTTTATTAATGACAGTAAGGCATTTATTCAGGAGTCTCTGTGTGTAAAATGTGAGTGTATCATTGTAAGTTAACTCTGCTGCAGGGAGTTATATCTGTGTGGATGCTGAATTAGTATCTCTGATGACGTGACAAAATTTTCCAGCAAAATAATCCATACATTTCCATCTGTGCTTTCTTGTTATAGATGTTGATGAGTGTGATGGAAATCATCGGTGCCAGCATGGTTGCCAGAATATAATTGGAGGATACAGGTGTAGCTGCCCACAAGGGTATCTCCAACATTATCAGTGGAACCAGTGTGTTGGCAAGTCTCATTTTTAATGTCTGAGCAAGCAAAACCATTACTGACTTAGCATTTACATTGTGGCTTTGTTGATTGTTGTTTGAAGCTCAGTTTACTAGATTCAAAGTAATTTCCTGCAAAAAGTTTTGTAAGCCACATTAGTTTGTCAAGGAACTCCTTTTGCCTAGCTGGAACTGTAATGGACAAGGTCTTTAGAAAAATCTCAGTAAAACACTGCTTATTTACATTCACTCCCTTATTAAACTAATATCTCAGCCTTCACCAAATTGCTAGCATCCCCTAAATATGTTAGATTACAAATCCCATCAACCTAGCTTGCATCCCGTTGGAAATCTATCTGAATTTGAAACTTTGTCATCCAGGGAAGATTATGATACTCTTTAGATATCTCAATATTGAATTACATCTTGTAGATTTGAGGCAGAACTACTGAGATTACCCCTCAAAATTGTGCTCATCTACAGTAAAGTAGACAGTAGCTTACCGTCTGCTATGCATGTAATGCTCACCAGACTAGGGCCACAATGACTATATAATTCAGGTGTGCTGTACATTCCAGCTGAAATGTACAAATACACTTTTCAGTACTCTCCCACTGAAATATAACTGAGTTGAACATCCTTACCTTGGGCAATTTCCCATTCAAAGAGTTTGTTTATTGCAGGGCTTTCCAAAGTTTTTCCCGCGGCGACACACCAACCGGCGTTGGTGTGTCGCCGTGGGAAAACCTGGAAGTGCCGTCCTTGCGGCAGCGCGCAAAAACCCGGAAGCGCTGCTGCCGCTTTCAGATTTTGCACGCTGCAGTTGGTGTGTCGCCACAGGAAAACCCGGAAGCGCTGATGATGATCAGCGCTTCCGGGTTGTGAGGCGACACACCAGACTGTGTGTGGCGACACACTTTTGTGTCGCGACACACAGTTTGGAAAGCTCTGGTTTATTGTGTTAGATATATCCATTGATGTTGTCCTTAAGTTTTGGTTGCTTTTGTCTCCTCCTGATTTTCAGTGGACCTTAAAATGATGTTACATAAATGCAAGTAGACCAGTCAAAAATCAATAAGCATATTAATATCTGTCAGAGTCAGAATCCTTAAACCAGCCTCCTGATGGCAGCTCTGTGATATGGCTTCTTATCAAATTTGTATAGCCACACATCTTATGCAGCATAACCCTGAGTGGCTCACAAACAATAGTAGAAACAATAAAAGCACTAAAAAACCTAAAAGCCTACAAAGAACCCCCTGGCCCTCCCAAATGTAATAGATGCCCACTCATCCAAAAAGAAATTTAGAACTTCACTGGGCTCCAGCCTCACACTAAGGTAAAGGTAAAGGTTCCCCCCGCACATTTGTGCAGTCGTGTCCGACTCTAGGGGCTGGTGCTCATCTCTGTTTGTTAGCCAAACAGCCAGCATTGTCCGAAGACACTTCCACGGTCATGTGGCCACATGACATGCGCTGTTACCATCCCACCGAAGCGGTACCTATTAATCTGCTTGCATTTGCATGCTTTCGAATTGCTAGGTTGGCAAGAGCTGGAGCTAGTGCGGGAGCTCACTCCGCACGCAGGGCTAGGGATTTGAACCTCCGAACTTGCAATCTTCCAATCAACAAGCCTGGCGTCTTACCCGCTGTGCCACCACGCCCCTAGCCTCACACTACCCCAAGGCTTATGGGGAAGCCAGGCCTTCATGGCTTTTCGGAAGGTTTGGAGGCAGCAAGGCACAAGGCAGGCACTACGACCTGTGCAGAATCCTGGCAGGGCTCGGAGGCAGCAGCAGCCGCGACACACCCAGACACTGCAGCCGACACACTAACATGTCCCGACACACAGTTTGGAAAGCTCTGAATTAGAGAATGTTGTTTTTTTCAAATCAAGAGCAGAACCAAAACTCATTCTCCTGATGTGCTTTCAGAGGCATGCAAAATGACCTGAATTTTATTACTGCAATGCAACATGAATATTCTAATACCAATTTTACTTAGGAAACTGATTTTAGGGTTATTTCCAATATCTAATTGAATTGGTTAATTCAAACTGTGGTTCTTTCCTGCAGATACATATGGTGACCCAAAATGTGAGAATTGACCATTGTTTGGCACAGTTTAGTTTCAAAAGCATAAAAAAACGCCTTTGTTATTGTTGCCCAGCTCTAAGGGAGGTCTCTGGTTTTAATTAGGGTTAAGAAAACTGGCTGACACTTTTACACAGTTGCCTGTGGGGAACCTAGACATTTCAGGACTGAAAGGGAATTGGAAAGTTATTCAGACATGGTTTTCTTTTTGGAAAAGTTGGCTTAGAAAGACACATACAGCTTAAATTAAGTTTTTAATTGGCCCTTTTCAAGTTTTGCTGAGTTTCATCATTATTGGAATCCAATCGTTGTTCTGGTTTTGCAAGCGAACCTGGTGGCGGATAAGTGAGCTCCCCACATTAAATTGTGTGCAGCCTGATTGACATTGGCGCATCTCAAAAAGTTAAACCGGGCTGGTAGGAAAACTATCAGGAAATCCCAGCACGGTAGTCTAAACTAGGAAACTGAAGAAGCCTTCTGGAAGAACACAGTGGCAAACCACGTCTATACTGTTGCCTGGAGCGCAATATGGGGTATTATTATATAAATAATATATAATGTTATGTTATATATTAAGTTCAGCAGGCAAGCTGAACTTTTTCCTTAGTGTCATTTTATATACTTAAAGAAAAACCCTCCCTTTTTTCAGTATTATCTCATTTGTGCCTTGGCACACAATTCCTTCCCCTCTCAATAAGTATCATATGCTAAAGTCAAATTCAAGTTGCATTAAATACAGAGGAAAGAAAAATGAATCCAGCTGTGATTTTCTCTGTTCTTGTTACTGCTTCAGTCTTCTGTCCTAGAATTAGAATTATTTTAGAGCCATAAATGAGCTAATTAATCCCCAGATCAAATCTCAGTTCTGCCACAAGTTCATTAATTAGCCCTAGGCAGGACTGTCATCTCTTGGCCTCTTCTTTCCATCAATAACTTATGGATAAATACTTTATTTTAAAACCCCTTTTATTAAGTTATCTTCATCCACTTGACAGACCTTTTCATAATGTAGATTGACAGAAGAAAAGAGCTAAAGCAAGGAGATTTCTAACAAAGCATAACAAAATGGTAAAATAACAATATAGATGTAACATACAGAATTGTTAAAGATAAGTAATCAAATGACTCAAAGTTAGTGAATCAAATTCATAAGTAACCAAATGTCACTTCTTTTTAATTGTTCATTTTGAATGTTGTAAACTGGCTTGGGTACTGTAACAATGGGAAAAAAACATAGTTTATGTCACAAAATAAATAAGTTTATTAAGTAATTCTAGTGGGCTATTTTATTTCACAGTCCAGTAGAATTGCCTCATGTGTAAAATACTAGGACCAGTGAATTATATTTCACATAAACTTTTTAAAGCATAAATCTTGTTTAGTTAAAAGGAAGAATTTGCAAATGCTTTAACATAAGGCAGTTTCTGAAATAAATAATTTTATATAGTTTGCACCAAGCTTCCTCAAACTCAGCACCATCCAGTTTTGTGACTTATGATTGAAGAATTCTCCAGGCAACATGGCCATTTCTGAGAATTTTCAGAGCTGAAATCCACACATCTGGAAGATGTATGAGTAACAATACTGAATCCAGGATCATATGCATCGTTCTGTAAATTATTGGCTACATTCATTTAAAACAAGTTTTTAATTAGCCTTAATAGATAAACAATGAACATAATTTTTACAAATCATTGTAAAAATTAGCTGTTCATTTATCTTGATTTAGCTATATATGACTGTTTAACTATGTGTTGAAAACTAAAGGCGTTCAATAATTTTGGAATTATTGCAAATATTAGTGTGCGCCCTACGAATTGGACAAGAATTAGAATGACAAACCATAATCCAGGCATAACTTAAGGGACACTAATTATTTAGTTAGAGAGCCAGTTTGGTGTCGTGGTTAAGGCACCAGGCTAGAAATGGGGAGACAGTGAGTTCTAGTCCTGCCTTAGGCAGAAAGCCAGCTGGGTGACCTTGGGCCAGTCACTCTCTCTCAGCCCTAGGAAGGAGGCAATGGCAAACTACTTCTGAAAAACCTGCCAAGAAAACTGCAGGGACTTGTCCAGGCAGTCACCAGGAGTCAACACTGATTCGAAGGCACCAAATAATAATAACAACAATAATAATGTCCCATCTAGGTCATGGTGATTTCAGATAGTCAGGATGCTTGCCCCTGAATCTACTTCTGTGCGGGATTTCTATTAGATAAATGAGATGGTGATGAATAAGTTTCTCAAGAGATTATCAGTGTGACGATCAAATCTGCTTTGCTTCTATTCCAGATGAAAATGAATGCCTCAGTGCTCATATTTGTGGTGGAGCATCTTGCCACAACACTTTGGGAAGTTACAAATGCATGTGCCCTACTGGATATCACTTTGAACAGTTTAGTGGGGCATGCCAAGATGTGAATGAGTGTGGGTCCTCTCAAGCTCCATGCAGCTATGGTTGCTCAAATACAGAAGGTGGTTATGTCTGTGGATGCCCACCAGGGTACTTCCGAATAGGGCAAGGGTAAGAAGATTCTCACTTTTTTATGTACGGTCCCTAAACTTAGAGGCAAAAAATAGCGTCCAGGTTTGTTTAGATTAATACAGACCAACAATCAACAAGAGAATGCACAACTATAAGCTCTTGAGTAAATGCTGGGTTGACAATAGGAGACATAAATAATTTATATAGTATAGATTGATCCATTCATTCATGTGCATTTGACCTTTAGCCTTCTATCAGTTTATTATATAGTACCTGTGAATTAAAAGATATTCAAGTTCAGAAATAAAATGGCTTTCTCATACACCAGGTTTCCATTATGCTATGGATGCCCAGGTACAAGATACATGTGCATTCCATCTTTTCACTAAGATCTAGTGTAGCATTTAGCATGCATTAAGCATGTATCACATGTTCAAACTGTAGAAATAGCATTCTAATTCCTCCGGCATGTGAGCCTAAGCATTCTCACTGCCTTTTTCTTATAGTCATTTCTAGTACTGCAGAAGCAGTAACACTGAGTGTTATAACTTCTAAATGGTTAATATAAAAAAAAATAACCGTACTTCAAATAATTACTCAAAATAAACTGACGGAGCTTCTGTGAAATCAAAAGTAGCTAATGAATATCAGTTCAAAGGCCAAATGTTTTAGTCTCAATGTTACTAGAGGCTGAACTGAGAATGTTTGTCTGATGTTGGTTCTTTCTTCCTTTTAAATTCTTTAGACACTGTGTGGCTGGAATGGGGCTGGGGAAAGGTCAGAGTCACGAATTACCAGTCAGCGGTGAAGTAGATGACAATTCTCTTTCTCCAGAAGCATGCTATGACTGTAAAATCAATGGCTACCCAAAAAGGGGGAGGAAACGGCGAGGCGTAAATGAAACAGATGCACTTAATACAGAGGTGAGTCGAGACTTAGCCTTCCAGCCTGGAGTAACATTTACGTAGCTTCCTGAAATTTTAATTAATTAATTAATTAATTAATTAATTAATTTCTATAGCCGCCGCCCATCTCCACAAGTGACTCTGGGCAGCTTACAATCATGAAAACCATAAAACAGTTAAAATAATTAAAAACAATGAAAAGTACAAAATGAATATATATATGGTCGCCAAGTAAACAATGCATGGATGTTAATATAGCCAAGAAATGGGGCCCTTAATACACTCGGGGCCCCAGGCCCGGGCACATAACCAGGTCTTCACGGCCTTACGGAAGACCAACAGGTTCGGGGACATCCTGAAATCCATTTTGAGCGTGGTTCTTTCACTATTTTTTTCCCATGGATAAAGTTACTGTAGGCTGCCTTTAATATTTTAAATTCATAATGCTAATCAAATCAAATCAAAACTTTATTACGGTCATAGACCAGCATCACGGGGCTAATATTTATTTCACATGTGCCTTCACAATATGAGGTCTGATTACTTCTGGGTGTGGGAAGAATCAGAAATTACACTGCAATAAATCTCTCTCTTCAGTGGCTCAAATTGCACTCAAGAGCTCTCACAGGGAAGTCAAGGACTTGGCTTTTAGAGTAAAAACAAAAAACAAAACTTGTATTGCAGATACTAGTGACCTTAATAGTAATACAGAACAGCTTCTACAGAGTCTAAAAATCTAGCCATATATATGTTATCCCAAGATTAAATATTAAATTCCTTTTTCTCACCCTTTGATTATAATGAATTACTTGCCTCTTGTTTCTCAGGTTGGGCTGTTGATGATACCTGATGTTGCTAAAGAAAGGTTTTGTCTGATCCCACACTCCTAATTCTCCATCTTGCCGATTCCAGGTCTCACTGGAAGTTAGTTAAAAACTAATTTAATCTTTCTACGAAAAAGGCAGCTCTCAGTATGCCAGACTCCTCTTATATTGTGCATCACATATGTACAGAAATGCATCATGTGATACTATTATAGTTTGTACTTCTGACTTCTTCTCCATCTCATTTGCCTCTGTTGGAGAGTCCATGGGAACTGACACATTGGACAAATGGTTCCTGTTTTCTAACGAACTTCAAGTTTGGCTCTCATCCAGTCCTGCCTATGAAATGTATGAGGAACTACCTCATAATAAATCACATTACTGGTCCATCCAACCTGCTCTAAAATGTAGGCTACATTTGGTTAGGGCATATTTAACCCTGAATTTCATATTTATACAGCTGCAACTTAATTGGGTTCCTGCAGTGTGACTCTTTGCTGGTAGAAGCCTAGTTTCTCAGAAGTGAAGCTTAGTGATTTCTGCTGCAATCTGCAGAAAACTAAGGCCATGTTAAATCAATATATCTTTAAGCTTTGACTCTCAGCTGAAAAGGGGATGTGTGTGAAAATGAAGCTCAGAACTGTATCAGTTGCCTTTACAAGAGGCTCTTCTGAAGCTGCAGCCAGTTATTCAGCAGGGTCCACTTTCATATTCACTTACACACCTATGTCACGTCAGCACTAAAGCTTAGCATGTCCACCCAGCTTTGCAGCAAGAGATATTCGTTGTATCAGATGTTACTGTATATGTTGACAACACATTCCAATGATTCATTCTATCTTAAACAAAAACAGAACAGACCTTGGGAATCTGCAGTTAAGATGCTGCTTACTTGGACTGTGCAAAGCTCTAGATACAATTCTCTAAAGGTGTTTTAGAGCAGAGCTTTCCAAACTGTGTGTCGGGACACATTAGTGTGTTGGCTGCAGTGTCTGGGTGTGTCGCGGCTGCTGCTGCCTCCAAACCTGCCCTGCCAGGATTCCACGCAGGTCCTAGTGCCTGCCTTGTGCCTTGCTGCCTCCAAACCTGCTGTGATTCTGCGCAGGTCCTAGTGCCTGCCTTGTGCCCTGCTGTAAGAGTGTGTCGTGAAATGATGCCCTGCTGTAAGAGTGTGTCGCGAAATGATGCAAGTCTAAAAAGTGTGTCACCAACATGAAAAGTTTGGAAAGCTCTGTTTTAGAGAGTGCAGAAGCAGTGAACATTATCGCTTCTTGGCAACTCTTCAAAACAACTGCATCTTCTCACAGGATGCAGTGAACAGCCATGCCAACAAGTGCTGTGTCTGTACCACTGCATGCTTGGAAGCATATTTTGGGGACTGAATCCAAAACTCTGCATAATGTTTACTGCAAAGGAGTCTCCCCTTTTCCAAAAAACCCTCATGTGTTTCAATAGAAGCCAAGGGCAAAATGTGTAACTGTTTCAGCACATCAGATTACTTCAGTATCTCATGAGGTTTAAGGGTATAGTCTCCTTATCCAGTAATCTGGCATTAAGGTGTTGTTGTTGTTTACTTAATATTTATTTATTTATTTATTTATTTATTTATTTATTTATATTTCTAACTTATATCACCGCCCATCTCCCCCCATTCCGGAGGGGACTCTGGGCGGTTTACACCAAGCCAGCAATTAAAACATATAAAAATTTATAAAATAGAATACATAATTTAATTAAATATATAAGATCCAAGAGGCTCTGATGTTAGGCTTTAAAGAACCCTATGGAGCAAGCCAACCCCAAGAGAAGCTATTACTCCCCCCATCCCAAGCGAGGTGGCAGAGCCAGGTCTTCAGTTGTTTCCGGAAGGTCATAAGTGTGGGGGCTAGCCTCACCTCCAGGGGCAGAATATTCCAGAGGGCAGGTGCCACTGCCGAGAAAGCCCGCCTCCTGGACCCCGTCAGGTGGAATTCTCTTATAGACGGGGTCCGAAGCAAGCCCTCTCTGCATAGCCGGGTGGAACGGGTCGATGTTCTGGGGATGAGGCGGTCCTTTAGGTAACCTGGCCCCATGCCATGTAGGGCTTTAAAGGTGACAACCAACACCTTGAATTGGACCCGGAAGCAAACCGGTAACCAATGCAGCTCGCGCAGCAGAGGTGTCACATGTGCCAACCTTGGGGCACCCATAACTGCACGCGCAGCCGCATTCTGGACCAGTTGAAGCTTCCGGATACTCTTCAAGGGTAGCCCCATGTAGAGCGCATTGCAATAGTCTATGTGGGAGATGACCAGGGCATGAGTGACTGTATTACAGTCACTGACCAGAATTCTACAAGTATGCAAATAATTAGAGTAATTAAACAGTTTCTATTTCAAATAAAATAAGGCAACATAAAATTGTAGGTATATAAGCCACTCAGTCAACCAATAAAAAATAATTAGTTTAACTACGAAAGTCAGAAAAGCAAGAATTTAACTGCGCTTCAAGAATTAGAGCCATATATTGAGGCTCATATTTTGCCCTAGCCTAAATGATTTCACCCATGATTGAATGAACAAACAAGTGGAATGCGAAGAAGTAATGGAACACTCTTTTAAATCTAGTTTTGCCTGTTGGTGTGTGTGTGTATGTGTATGTGTATATGTATATAAAGCTTTCACTGCAAAGAAACACTAATACTGCAAAAACATCACTCCATTTTCTGAGACTGCTTATCAAAATGCACTTAGATTTGTCTGTCAAGTCAACAGTTCTGAAAAGATGGTTACCTGAACTTTGTTATTCCAGGTTAATGACCAACCTATTTATATGGTAGCTAAAAGCCATGAATATAAAATATATAAATATATAAATATATAAATATATAAATATATAAATATATATATATATTTCAACATTTGCTGGAAATGGTCTCACTCTACCCACGTCTAGAAAATAAATATTTAAAATATTTAAAATAAAATAGAAAAGTGTCTTCTCCAGTATAAACCAGCCTGGTGCAAAAGTCTCATCTTTTCAAAGTAAACAAGAAAGTACCTGTTGCTAATTTAAGCACTGCTTGCTTGGCAAGCAGAATTCTGGGGTAAGAAAAGGAAGCCACGTTCCTGAATTAATAACATTTTGTGCTGCATAAATAATTTAAGTAGCTGAATATTTTTGAAATCCCACGAACAGCTTCAATATTCAAGGTAGTAATATTTCATGTTAGGATATGAAAAATTCAGGAGAAAAAAATTAAAACACCTTGTTCTTCTACAGGATCAGCTGGGGACAGATGCAGCTGTAAACCTCGCCAGCTTGGATATTGAAAAACCAGCCCTTTTATCTTTCAACATCTCCAGCCTTAACAACAAGGATCGCATCTTGAAACTGATCCCTGCTCTCACAACACTGACAAACCACAACCGATATTTAATAGACCACGGGAATGAAGGTGGTTTCTTTAGGATAAACCAGAAAGAAGGAGTAAGCTTCCTTCACTTAGCTAAGAAGAAGCCAGTGCCTGGAATATATTCATTACAGATTAGTAGCATTCCACTCTATAAAAAGAAGGAACTCCTTCAATTTGAAGATAAACATGACCAAGACTACCTCAGTGGTGAGCTAGGGGACAGCCTGAGAATGAAAATTGAAATTGTGCTTCATTAATTCACCAACCAGAGACCAAATTAACGAAAGCCAAAGATAGCTAGGTGAGACTTGAATGTTTTGTTTCTCAATAAGGTTCTCCATATCACAGGAACAATCTGTCATGTATTCACTTGGACATGTGAGCACTATTCTGTTTTGACATAAGTAAGGTACAGGAAGAAAACTCTAGCTCACAACCACCACTTTCTCAGGCTTCTTGTAAGTGTAGCTACTTTGAGATACTGAATCTTGAATTCCGGGACTGCTGTTGGAAGTTGGTCACAGATGCAAGCCAATATCTGATCAGCACAGGTGCCAAGAGTTGCAAGACCACAAGTTCCATCAATAGAGTCTTCTATTTTTTTTTAAATCTTAACATCCGCTTCTCCAGCTACATCTTACTAGGTCAGCCATTTCTGTTATTGATTTGGTGCTAGAAAAATGTCCAACCTAGATTTTATAAATGCACTGTAATATATACACAATTTAGAAGCCAAAGAAATTGCAATTACTCAGTCTAACTACATCGATCAACCCCAATTTAGCTCAGTAGTTTATCTCAGTTATATCTATAATACAATACATGTAAATTAAGTGTGTGTATACTGTAACCATGCTATTTTTTATCCATGAAGCATTTGTAAACTAGATTAATAATACCCTTCATGCAAGGGTTTATAATGGTGCTTATAAGACCAACTACTTAACTGTATACACAAACTTGGTGATGAAATTTCTGTGACAATCAAAATGCACTGAGGTCAGCGGGGACCATTCAAAACTCTTCAGAAGTCACATGACACAGTGCCATCCAGTTATGCCATGACATAATGTAACACACGTCCAATAATACTTATCATGACTCATATCTACAAGGGTTCAATGTCCAAAGTCACAATAAAACCATTCTTTTTTTAGTTCATTCCGTGGGTTCATATTCTTGCTAAAATTGCACCAGTCCATGCAAAGTATTTTTATACAGAGATGTTCAGGAAAAATATACTAGGAGAAGGGTGAGACATTATGATCTATGGCCTACATTTGGCCCCCATGCATTTTTCTGTAATCATGATTTCCTACTTTTTGCAAATCTTTAATAGTCACTTTTATACTTACATTGAAAATAATTATTAATAAAAGAGCTACAAAACCCACATGGACAATTCACAGTTTTTAGTTTGATTGTGGGGTGAGATTGGTTGAGAAAGAAAAAACCTGGAGATCCAATATATACTCACTCTTTCATACAGATAGATCCATATCCATGCACACACAGACTTACTTATAGAGAGGGAGAGAACTGAAACCCTTGGAACTAAAATACAGCTACTAATTCATAAAATTAGACATATTCGGATATATATGATGCATTCGCATTATTAGCCACAACCCAGCCTTTGTAAAGTCTTTGTTAATGTTTTCGTCCAAATGAAGACCTTAAGAATTACCATCATAACATTCCAACAAGTCAACCTAAAAAGTCAGCTGTTGTATTTCTCTTGATTGTGAAATTAGCTAATTCTATCATGTTTTCAGTAACCCTTGTTGGAAGTGCTTTTTTTTTTTTTGCTTCTCCATCATCTGAAGAATCACTGTTTTGATGCAGTGCGCATGTTGCTTGCCAGTTCCTTCATTCTGATCTAATGGACTCTGCTCGTAGCAGCATACAAATATATATGCAGTATACGTGTGTAATGACTGCCGAACCCCTGCAGCAACGAACGAGTCTCGCAAGGGAATTCTTGGGAAACTAATTTACTGCTAAGTTACTGCATACAGAGAAAGTTGCATCTGGAGAAAGCGCGGGCTTTCTCCCTTGATAATATCCCCCACATCCCTCCCCCCTTTTCAGGCCTCCTGAGATCATCTCTGGTTGCTGCTTCTTCACACCTCCCTGTGACCTTGCTCCACCCGCTGGCAGACACTTCGTCCAGGAATGCGGGTCCAGCCTCATTCCCCGATAACTCTTTTAATGCATGCTCACTGTTGCAATGGGTTGGAACTTTGCAACAGGGATCATGCCAAAGTGTATGTGGACTGACAATGCCAAACATTTCTTGCAAAGAACACCTTCATTCAGTCAACTTGCTTCCTACTCTCAATGATTGATTAATACCATGAAAACTGGCCAAACTGCATTTGGAACTGTCCATAAAATTCTGGGGGTAGGACACAAAAGCCAAACACAAAAACTAGGCTTATAACAATTTGGGGGGTGTTGAGTTTATGAGTGACATGGACTCAGAAAGCCCTCTTTGAATTGGGGGATTACTGTTTTCTTCAAATAACCAAGGAGAACTATTATAGAATAGATTTATTTACTTATTTCAGCCCATGTCTGGTAATTAAAAAAAGAGATTGATCTGTATGAAGGATAAGAGTACATTTACTCCTATGTACAATCTCATATCATTAGCTTCATCTTTTTGAGATTGGTATCTTCGATTGGTATCATCTTTTTAAGTTGCAAATTTTATAGCCTGACAAGCCTTAGCTTTTTTCCCTTTGAATTGATTTTTTTTAAAATCAATCAGCTGTCTTTTGAAGCAAAATGCAGTTACTCTTAACATGAAGATTTGAAATTATCAGTAATAAAAATTTCATATCTCCCAAGCAAAAACAGGTAAACTTTGGCACTCGATAAAACTAGCACTGTAACAAATGGGAAAAACTATGATCCAGTCATAACATTTATATTGGAAGACTGTCTGTAGTTATTTAATGGCATGACTAATGTAAAATGATCTGTATAATATTAATGAATTCCCAGATGTGTTGGTTTAGAAATCCCCAAGAGTCATATGCAAACATTCAAATTTATAAATGTGGAAAGACTTTGCGTGCTTTCCCTTCAAGCCACTAACTATTCCATATTGAACAAAAAGGTCTGAAGAGAGAGTGCTAATTGTATTTGATTATGCAGGAGTCGTGCATAATCTGGATGCAAATTGTTAGAATTTTCCAGAGATTTTTTAAATAAAATCCTGGTTAGTAGAGAAAAGTCAGGGGTGTGTGTGATCTAGAATGTGCCTTTTCATTATAGCGGCAATTTCCAGTTCCAAAGCTAATAATTTATTTTAGCTTTCAACCGTCTGTGAGCCAGCACTGTAAAGTTCCAGAAAAGTATTATATAAATCACAAATTGGCTTTAATGCATGCATCTCTGCATGACTCATTCTGACTAGAGATAGAAAGAGACTTGACTACTTCAGTGATGGGATATTATAAAATTAATGCTCTGTTCCAGTGCTTATGTTACTCAGACATAAGCATAGCTGAATGCAATAGGACTTTCTTCCCAGTGAACATGAATAAGTGTTTAGCTTCAGTTATTTAGCTGGACTAGAATGCTGAATCAAGATGATAAACACCTTGGAAAATGTCATTTCAAATGCAATGCATATCAAAATCCTTTCTGAAGGTGTTCCACCCTTACTGTATGCTATTTAAAATACTGAAGTTGTTTATGTTGGTGTAATCTAGTATTAAATCAGTTTTAAACTACAATTAGTTTGCTGTGAGATATGCAACATGACAGGGCCAATATTTTGGTCTCTGATAAAATAGATGTGCAAGATGAAAAGGTCCCTGGGTTCTGTAGATAAGCCTCTCTGTTTCAGTTCAGCTAACTGATGTAATTGACAAAATGGGGAAGCACTATCTTCCATCTAAACAGCCTATTAGTATGGTAACTTTGAGAGCCGGTTTGGTGTAGTGGTGAAGGCATCAGGCTAGAAACCGGGAGACTGTGAGTTCTAGTCCTGCCTTAGGCACAAAGCCGATCACTCTCAGCCCTAGGAAGCAGGCAATGGCAAACCACTTCTGAGAAACCTTGCCAAGAAAACTGCAGGGACTTGTGCAGGCAGTCTCCGAGAATCAGACAAGACTGAACAGATTTTAAAAAATAGTAACTTTATTGATTAGTCAGTTGACCATATCAAGAAACAATGGGCATCAACTGCAATAAAACAGGATAGAATAAGATAAGGTAAAATGAGATAAAATAATGAGATAAGGTAAAAAAAGATAAAATAGAGGGAGATAAAATAGTGTAAGATAAAATAGAATACAGAAGTATAAAATAAGAAGTGTGCTAAAATACAGAACTGTGTGTATTTAGATGAAAGCGTCACCTAAACAGCTTATTAATAACTTGGTAAACATCGCGCACTAAGCACTAAGTTTCTGTATGCTTTTCAAAGACAACCCCATTTAATAAACTACAAAAGGAATATGTGGGTGTCCCTAAAGCATGAATGACATTGAACACAGAGACATCTAGCTGGCTTAGTGAGAAGTAGCTGTTATTTCATTCTATGGAACTGGGTAAATAGGTACAATTTAAAAAAAAACCTGATTACTGGGCTCCAAGTTGTGAACTTGACCAGGACGCAAATCATTTCCCCACAAACTGTATATTATTCCTGGCCTGTGAGCCAATTTATAATAAAAGAAGCCAGTTTAGCATATATAGTACAAAGTTTAAGAAAACAATACAGTATGTGCAAAGGTGAAACGGGTAGCTGTCAAAAAAGAAATGTTGTTCCCTGGAGATCCAAAAATTGTTCAGCAAGTATAGAATTCTATACAACTTTCAGAGCCAGTGTTTTACAACTGAAGCTTATGATCTAGTTAAACTTAAAATAGAGTATTTTTTGTCAGCACCAGTTCAGAAGAATAGGTCCTCTAAGGCAGTTACCCAGCTGTAATAAATATTTAGGATTTTTTAAAAAAATAAGAACCTGGCTTTCAAAGGTTCATTTTCAGGGGGGAAAAAACCCATTCCTATAGAAATCAGATGTTCATCTCAATGGTGGTGGTTCGTGGCTCATACTGCATATGCTTTTTTTCCCTTCATTTATGCATGTGTGTTAAAATTTGCAGAAAGTTTCAGGTTGATTTATTGCGATTATATCTTGACTTCTGGGCTACCAGTGGCTACAAAATCTATTAAAAGGCAGCTTTCCTGAAAGCATTGTTATATGTGCATGATCAGGAGGATGTCCAGACTGTTCCATCACAGAACATTCTTTCCTTGCAATGAGCCATTCCAAGTGTTCTGGCAGTGGACCAGTCTTGAAACAACCCATTCTGAATCTTCCAGGAGTGGTTGGACCAACCTGTTTTGCGTTCGGGACATTCCATGATGGGATATGTTGCATATCTCTGTTGTCCAGGAAATGGGTTAATTGATTCACGCTACATTGCAATTTGGACTACTTGGTGCAGCCCTATTCCTATGTTCTACAAATGCATTGTATATAAAAATTGTTTTCTTTTTATCCAGTTGAGGGTCTGCAGTAAACCTACACCCATTCGCAGGCATTCTGAGATTGGAGGCCCAAAGTTAATCATTTATGAAATAATGATTTTCAGCTTTTAGATACAGTTCTGTGGCAGCCATAACAGATACATCTGGTAGTGGAGAGAAAACTGGATTAATGTTTGCAGAATACATGAAAAATATGTTAATCTGAAAGGTGTCAGGCACAGTACCTCTAAAAGCAGAAACCGAAAACAGACAAAAGTCTTGGGATTCATTTTAGATCCACCAGAACAGCCTTGTCTGTTAAGGTTCATGAACTTCCTCTCGCAACAGTTCATTTTCAATAAATCCTAGATTCTACCAGCAAAGGGAGGCCAAGTTTTGAATCTATTTGGAATAAAATTCAGGTGAATGAGGGAATGTGTTTGTTGTGAAGTAGAAAACATGTACATTTTGGCAATCCGAAGGATTTAGTACCGTCAAATTCCTGGCAGTCTCTCCCCTTTCATTTTGGAATTGTAGCCCTGAAAGCAAAATGGATAAACTCAGCACCGTCTGTGCGTGCGTGTACTCATAGATTCAGTTCCTATAGCCAATTACTTCCATTAGGAAATGGCAAGACTCCTTGTTGTAGTTTGTATACATGTGGGGAAGCAAACTTTGTGATCCTCTGCAGAGTAGATTCTTCCTTACTTGCTTTCCTTTCTGTGGTTATGTGGATAAGAAATGTTAATTCCTTCTGAAACAGAACATGAACCTCCTGTATCAACTGTGGCTTCCATGTGTGAGCTGAAAACACAACACAAATATAAAAATTACAGTTTGTGCAGTGCCAGAATGATTGAACGGTATTAGTTATGACCTGAAACTGAATGGAGGCTCCCTCGCCTACAAATGAACCACCCTTGAAATTTCAGACAATCCTGAACAAGCCATTCATTCAAAGGAGGGGTATATTGGTGGAGTTGAGTGGACCACCCTTGATGTTTGAAAACAAAGAAATATGCATGCTGGGGTAAGGAGAGAAAACCAAGAGGAGGGGATGGATTTTCTGGATAGAGACATGGTTGGCAGCGCCCCCCCCATCCCCAAAAGAAAAACAGTAAATCATCTTAGAAATAGAAGAGCAAGTTAGCTGCCACTTTCACTTGCATATTCTCTGTCCCTAATTTCTGTTCTCTAGGATTCTACCATGCGGTGACGTGAATTCAACACCTAAGTCTACTGAACTGGGCCCGAGTCAAATGAAATCCAAAAGATGGCAAACTTTTGTGATTTGTGGTACTAATTCTGGCTGGTGGCGAATTCTTGGCAATAGGTCTATTTATTACATAGCTGCTCCTTGTGCTGTGATGTAATCATGGCCCTACAGTGGAGTCTCCCTTGGATACTCCTGGGGAAAAGAAACTTTAGTAAAGCTCAGGGATTAGTTGCATGCTGTGCCAACATTAGGATCTGGTAGTCATTTATTGTGCTTCAGGGGTAAGATTATGTTTCCTTGTTAGAAGGTGGGATGGTAATTCTAATCCTCTGAAATCCCTCTTGCTGGACAGCTATGAATGAGGCTGACTACCATCCTCACAGGCATGGGAACAATGCTTGCGTAGGATCAATTAACCATGGGGAATGGGGCTATCACTTTTCCCTGTTCCTTTAATAAATATACAAACCGGTCAAACTTCTTGTGAACCAAACCCTTGATAAGAATCCTGGCTTTGTTCGATGTGGTAAGGAGCTCCCCAATTGCTATATATATTTATGTTATCAAACATATATATGTTTTTACTATAAATTATGCACTTTGAATGAATGACCCAGACAAATAATTCATTCTCACTGCAAACTCTTCCTTAGCAAGTTTCTTATTCCCGTAATTGAGACCATATGTTCTGCAGCAAACAATAACTCTAGATATTGCTCATTTGTAAACTTTGTAATGAAAGCGATGGGAAGAGGTTTTTTTTCCCCTTTTTGGTATGTTAAGAGCTCTAAATTATTAGGGTGGGAAGTAAATGTCAATGGAACATAAAAGTTCTTGGTGCGGTGTTCACATTTGCTCATGCTTTCAAATCCACTGTGGCTTATTAGTTCATGGGAAAGATGACAAAATGGGGTAAAAAAATCAGAATAAATCCAGGATCAACAGTGAGCTGCTATGGTAACAGAAAATTGGATTAGGTGGGTGAGAAGAGACAATGTCATTGGAGATATTCTATACAGAGGCTGTGTGTGTGTGTGTGGCATAGCACATTCTAATGGAGAATGTATTGCAGTAAAGAGCTGGTGTCCCGACTCTTTCTTCTCAGAGCTAAGCTGCAATTATTTGTTTAAAAATCATGGAGAGAGAGAAAGAGGAAGAATGCCACCTCAATTTATTGCAAGGGAGTTAATGTTCCCATTGGAACAAGAGGCTCCAAGCCAATTCTCCAGGAGGAGTGCTTGGAAAAAGATCTAGGGTTTGAAAGCGAGATGTCCAATTCCTTGATTTCACAGGAGACTGATTCAGATGTGTTTTTGTGCGCACAGAAGAGGAGAAGGTGGAAGCAGGCTAGCAGGGAACATAAAAGGGCAAGAAATAAGTTGCTTCTTCTGAGTCATAACCTTGTGCATGTGTAGAATCGGAAGAACTCCATTCTAAGAGTTAGTGTAATGTACTGGCTTCAAGTGTAACCATGAACTCCCTGGTTCATATCTTCTTTTTCAACAACTTAAATGTGGCTTTTAGACAAGTAAGTCTCCTCTCAGACCTTATCAACCACAGTGTGGTTCAGTGGTTAATGTGTTGGTTTAGGACTAGATTTGAGGCCAGCTCAGCTATGAAAGTCTATTTGGGGACTTTAGGACAGTCATTCCACTTCAGTCCAGCCAACCTCACAGGTTTGTTGTTGTGAGGATAAAAATGTACGGGATATACATATACAAATATAAGATTTCAGTTCAGAAGAATAGTGGGGTATTGTACAAGTGCTTTGAACACTCGTATAAAATGAAGAAACATAAGAATGAACTAATAAATATCAGTAGGACTACCATAAACAATCTTTTCTATTATCTCTGGTGCCTTAAGTGGCCTGCGATGAACTAACAGATAGTGAGCGTTCCTTTGCTAGTCTAAGACATACAATACACCATATTTTAAAAGAATTTATAAATGCAGTGGGCAGACTACTGGTCTTCAGCTGGTGGGTCGAGCCTAATTACGGAGCTTAGCAATCTGACTTAAAACAGGGTTAACCCTAACGCCCTGCAAATACTACCAAAAAAATTAAGATGTGGCTCTCCCAATAATGTCTGAAATGGAGTAGAGGTTGTTTCTATGTCCAGAAAGATGGAAGATTATTAATTTTATTTTACCTTTTATCTATTTCTAGCAAATTCTCATCATTCTCGGCTTGTTTGGCTAAAAAGTGACACCCACTTTTTTCTGGGCTAGCATTTAAACCATGGCCATATTCAACAAAGATCACTGCCAAAAAAAAAAAAAAAAGCGATCTCTACAGTCCCCTAAATTCTTGTGAGATTTGGATAAGAGTTTCATTGGCATTAAATTTATTAATTGTACACAGTCTAGCTCCCCTGGTCCTCATAAACTTAGAGCGGAACAAATGAGAAGGACCAGGCTTTGCCAAGCCCAGATGTTGGAATGCTGACTGAATATCTCCTTATATAATAGGAAGGAATAATGACTTACTAATAAATCAATAACTGAAATAAGAATAGAAGACTTCTCTAAAAACCAAAAGGAGACCAAAGCAATGCATACTGAGAAAAGAATGAGATATTTGGCAGCCTTGGTGAGACGTTCTTTGAGAAGAAAATGATAATTTGGCAACCTTGCTGAGAAACACCTTCCACTGAAGGCAAGATATAGCTGTGCCTTTTTTCTTATTCTTTTTTGACTCAGCTATAGCTATTTAGAAATATACTGCCTTGGAACACAAAGATATTGTTCTGTTACGTAACTAATATTAATGCATATTAACAGTGAATACTCAGCTAGTCCCATTAAAGCAGGGGCGGGCAATGTCAGGCCTGTGGGCCGTATGAGGCCCGTGGGGCTCCCGCCTGCAAACCCCGCCCCTTCCATGCGATTGGCTCCCGCCCACAAACCCCGCCCCCAGTGCTTGTGATTGGCTCCCGCCCGCAAACTCCAGCCCCCCGTCTGTGGAAATCCCAGAAACCCCGCCCCCACCCCCCCGATCCCCGGTTATAAATATCCAAATGGCCCTTGGCAGAAAAAAGGTTCCCCACCCCTGCATTAAAGCCTTAGCATGAAGATGTCATGCCATTCCCTTTCTTTGTTATGCAGGACAGATGGATCCTACCCCAAATACTGTTGACATATTTTACAGAGAAGACATCTGATTTAACTGTGGAAAAACTTAAAAGAAAGTTCAGCAGGGTCAGACCTGATGAATATTAAGATAGGAGATCCACCAGAAAATCTCAGGGCTGTGGACTAGTTTGGGAAGTCAAAATAACATTCTGGAAGAAGACAACGGCACAGAAACATAGGCTTGTCCCCATGGTCACTGGGAGTTGAGCTTGGCTCAAGGAAGACTTCGAGTGAACCATTAGAAATGCTGAACAATAAAACACCCATCCCTGCACATTAACGCTAACGTTACATACACTGAATTGTAGATTGCCTCAAAGCCAGATTGCAGTCCAGCCTGGAGCTATGTGGGAGCAGATGCCTGTTCCCGAGGTGTTTGGGTGGGATCCAAAGTCGAGCACAGTGGGAAAAATAACGTGGATGTGCCATTGCCTAACAATATCAACTTGGGAATGTTGCTTAGCAGCGACTTTATGAAGAAATGGTTGCTTGCAGTTGAATGATTTGGGCCAAAAAGCAGGAGGAAAGGAACATACCCTGTTGTGCTAGGAGCAGCTCTCGAGGCATATCTGACACAACAGCATTGGAGCACTGTATAAATTACATTATGCTAATCCACATGATTATTGCAGTGGAGTGTGGTCAGAAGCGGCACCTCCAAATCAATCAAACTGCATAGAAGGACATTTTACGAGGTTAGTGAAAGCTGAGCCTGTGGGCCAGATGGCTCTTTGTGAATGAGTTGCGCCAGCTCTGAGGGCATCTCTACCTTCATAGAAAGCATCCCAACTGAATAATGGTAGCAAAGCTGCTGTGTTTGCCGGCTGTTCCCAATCTCTTTGACTCTATTCTCTGTCTTGCTTCTTCTATTCCTGTAGGACTTCCCCCACCCCACCTCCAAGCAATCATTCTCTCCCTCTCAAGGATACCCATGTTTGCTTTGTCAAGTTCAAACCCAGTCAGGTTTAGAGCAGAGGTAGGAAAACAATAACCCTCGTAATGCGGAATTACAACTTCCCGGGTCCTTTCTTGTTATCTGTATTGGGTGGCTAAAAGTTGTGGTTTGGTTCACTTTGGGTGGGGCACAGATTCCCCACTGTGATTTTGTAGCCTTGTGTTCTTGCCGCAAGTCAGGACGCTCGCCCTCTTGCTGATCGGCAAGCCTTTTGTTTATCAGTGACAAATATCTCCTGATATGAACACAGAGAATATGGCCAAAGACTGACAAGGAAGCCTTCAGTATGGACTCCATTACTGAATGAAGAGAGCATGATCATGACCACGCTGGGTAGATAATCTGGCCACAATAATGCAATATATTTAGAGGATAGCAGATTGGGGAAGGCTGGTTAGTGGTCCGGTTTTTTGGAGGGGTCAGATGAGGAGAAGGTTAGCACCTATAATTTACATTTTTCAGAAGCCACCCTACTCTCTGGTGCAAGAGGAGTTTTCAGTGATCTCTGAAGGTGGCAAAATGAGGTCTAAAGACATCTGGTTGGCTCTGCTTAGTTGGAAAGGAAATAGACTGGTTTTCATCCAATTATGACATATTGCAGCAATTTCATCCTGGACAATGGGAGTTAATCTCAATTATTATCTCTTTTTGTTTTTGTTTCTGTGCTGTGCTGACCAGACCCAAAACCATAAAATGCTCATGTTAAAAGTGACTTCGTTTTTGATAGCTCAGTTTCCATGATAATGTGTTGATTTATTTTGTTGTTTTACCACAATCAGTAATCAAAGGAAGTATTTGCTGAACTTCGGAACACCACACTTATGTGATTACCTGGGCTGTTATTTAGCTATTCTTCCAAAACACGAATAATCAACCTTGTTAAGACATCCAAATGGGCTCCTGATTGATTAACATTAAAAACATGCCAAGTGCTCGAAAAGAGTACACAAAAGAAATGATACTGAGAGGTGTTCCTTGCCATAGATATGCCATCATCCCAAATCAAGGGGATTTTAGAGCAGACTCTCCAAAAATACTTGAAAGAACAAGCAAGGTTAAGAGAAACGGACATACAAGGAAGTAGGCTGGGGGTTCTGAATATTCAAGCATCATAGATAAGAGTCCCTTCAATCAAACTTAACTCCTGAGTTTTCTTGGAACAATATAGAAGTGGTTTGTCATTCCTTCTTTTCAGGATGCTTTTTTTAAAACAAGTCTTGACTACAGCCGTGGAATTTAAGGAAAATGATAGCAAATAAGGATGGGAGATGCTGAGTTGTTTTAAGAGAGGACTCATTTTAGTTCACTCAGCACTTTTATGGTACTTTCCATTTGGATCCATTCTAATCAAAGTGCTGTATTGCAAAACATCCAGATTTCTACCTGGTGTTCCTGGAAAATTTGTGAAACAGATTCCTTTTCTTCCCCTTACCCCCATTAATAGGATAGCGTGTGGCCAGAGGAAAGAGTGGTGCATAGCTATTTTGGAAACCTGAAGTGTCTGTAACAAGGGCCCCTCTATTTATTTACTGTGCAGCACACTTATACAAGTGGGAAGCAGTGGAGCAAAGATGGCTTCATCCGAGTCACAGTTGTATCCAAGTTGAAAATGCCAAGGCTGCCAAAAAACCCAGCTCTAATGATCCTGAAGCCAAAGCACAGTGGCAAACACTAGTTACCCATCTGAATGGTTAGGGTCCCAGGCAGGACAGAATTAGAGGAATAGTAATAAGGTAAGGAACCACAAAACATTGCTGTTTTGGGGATGCTGCACATTGACAAAGCAAAGGCCTTTAAAATGCAAAGCACTGAACATGCTTGCAAGAATCAAGTTAAACCGAAGGAGATGAAAGTTGATGGACTGAGGGGAAAAAAAGAGGAATGTTTCTTTGCTATAATTTTCCATTCTTGTTGAAAAACCAAGCTGGGGAAAAGGTTTTTGTGTTTATATGCCAGGAACAATTGTGCAAACAGCTCAGCCTTCCAAAATCTTTTCAGTTGTAGATTGTTTCTCCCCGTGCCATGACATCTTTTTGCCAGCTTTCACTCAGCCATTGCTGTTCCTTTCCACCAACATAATCTCATGGGAAGGGCCACTGATGATTAGTTACAGACCTAGAAAACTTTGGGAAAGGAAAAAAATAGGAAAAGGCAATTTTCAAGTGCCATCTAGTGGCTTATTTGCTAAACTAGAAATTGTAATCCTCCACCCCTCAATTATTAACAGTCTACCTTTCAATATATTTGATAGGGAACAAAGTTGTTGAAAATGAAAGGTCGTGTTGATTTGTGAAGGTCGTTGGGTTGTGTAACCCATGCTACTTGCTTGCCTAATCAACTTCTTCGGCTTTAGTAAATTTCTGTCTTGTGATTTTTAATATGCTTAAACATTTGCATAGGATATTTGTAGGAAGAAACAGATGTAAGAATGTCAGTGGCTGAAAAATAGGGTTACGGTGCCAGCTTAGACCTTGTTTTTAACAAGAAATAGAATTAGATAAGGCCTTTATAACTTATGTCCCATTAGATTACACTAGCAACTTCTTACTATGGTCTTGCCTGACTAGGATTGCAAGATGAAATGGGATCTCCAGTACTTGAATGTCACATGGACTTTGTGGATTGCAGCCACATTTTCAGACATAAGGAATACGGTAGAATAAATTGAGACAATTTGACATAGATGGCCTAGGTTTCATTCTTGTCATCTATGTTCACTGCAAGAGAAAGGGGGAAGTAAATCTTGTTCCTTTCTTATACTGTCAAAGTGATTAAGATCAGAAGTTGCTCTGCAAAATGGCACTCAATCAGAATTTGTGTGGTCTTGTAACTACCAATGTGGTTATACGTTCAAAGGGAGAAGTTGAGAGCCAGTTTGATTGCAGAGGCTGGGTCACTGGCTTAGAGCTGGATTGTTATGGGCAAATGCCTACAAGAGAGCTTGGTGCTTATAGAAGTTGCAGCAAATATAAACAAAAGGAGCACTGTAACAAACATGATTCTGAGTGCCCATGTTGATCAAATTGTAGTGTTCCTGGTTAGAACATGATAGTGTGAATTGGACTGCCGTTGAAGATGGTCTAGTTGGAACAGAACAGAGCTGGAAAGATATTGAGAATGACTTTTTGAGCATGTTATACCAGTACCGTAGCAAATTTTCTGTTCCCAGTCCACCTTCATACTCCATTAACTATTGAATATGACTTCGAAAGCCCTTGACAGCTTGCAAGTTACAGAATGCGAATACAGGTAGTCCTCACCTACCAATGGTAATTGGGACTGGGAACTCTGCTGCTAAGCAATGTGTTGTAGGGCATAAAGTCACATGACTGAGCCAACTTATGTCAGTTCTGGCTGCAGTCATTAAGAGAATCACCCAGAGTCATTAACCACGATGTGTGACTTGCTGCTGGCTTCCTGTTATGGAGCTGGGAGCGCATTCCAGGCTGATAAGAGTTCCCACAGCTTGGAGAGCGTGGGGGGGCTGAGGAAAAGGAGCAAGCTGGCACCGCCCTAAATTCCCAAGGATATTTTCCCCCTTAGCTCAGTAAAGGAACCTTTAGTCTAGCAAGATTCTGTATGAGGTAGAAACAATAAAGAACTAGAGTTGAAATTCGGCTCAGCGTTGTTTCTTTACCCATTTCCCTGACACTTCCCCACTGATTTTGCTTGTCAGAAGCTGTCAGTGAAGGTCACAAATGGCAATCATGTGACCGCAGGACACTTTGCAACTGCAACGGTTGTAGCCAGTTGCCAAGCACCTGAATTGCGATCATGTGACTGGGGACGCTATGACGGCTGCAACTACAAGGGCCTGTCATAAGCCCCCCTGTTCAATGCCGTTGTAACTTTGAACAGTTGCGGAACGAGTGGATGTTATGCGAAGACCATCCGTAAATGCCTGATTTTGAGTGCTCTTTTAAATTGCAGCTTGTTTTTAAATAAATGATTCCAGTTATAATTCGACTGGAAGACCATGATTGTGAACAAGGGCTTTGGGGTAGATTTCAAGTAGTCTCTGAAAGTTAGTTATCTTTGGCAGGTTCCTCTCACTGCAACAGCACTAAGTTAACACAACCTGTAGTGATCTTTATTCTTTTCCTTGCAGTAATGTTTTTAAATCCATCTCTTCCTTATAAGAAAAAAAACCTCACAATTTTCTATCAAAGTTTATTTACATTTAAAAAATGTGTACAAAAATATATGAAAGAGCTCTCTTTATTTCTGCCCAGTTGATCCAAAGCCACCTGAGCCACGTTCTGTTTCATCCAAAACCTAAAAAATAGAAGTAATTAGCTTTTCTAAAAATTATTTCTTAATTTTTTTTAGAAGCGTGCAGAAATTACAACGAACTCCCTGTTCAAGAGCAAGACAGTCCTTGCCTTTTTCCTAGGGCTGAGAGAAAACAACTGGCCCTGGTGCCTTAACCACTACATCAAATTGATTTGTGTGTGCGTATATATGTATACGTGCTTTTATTAACTGAAGAGAAAAAAAACAAGACAAAATAATACAGAAAGTTATAAAGGAAAAGAAAACAAAAGTGCATACAGAGTTGCTCTGTGAGATAGGCGGTGACTAAATTTGAAATATAAATAAATACAGGAAGTCCTCACCAACCGCAATAGGGACTGGCAACTCCGCCGCTAAGCGACGGTCATAAAATGTAACATCACGTAACTGTGCCTAACTTATGATGTTGGTTCTGACTGTGGTCGTTAAGTGAATCATCTGTGGTTGTTAACCACAATGTCACATGACCGTGACTTGCTGCCCGCTTCCCCATTGACCTTGCTTATCTGAACCCGGCTGTGAAGTTACAAATGGTGATCACATGACTGTGGCATGCTGTGACCAATGTAAATGCTTGCCAAGCGCCTGAATCATGATCATGTGACTGTGGGGACATTGCAATGGCCACAAGTTCAAGGACCAGTCATACCTCTCATTTCTCAGTGCCGCTGTAACTTTGAACGGTCGCTGAACAAGCAGTCAGTAAACAAGGACTATCTCTATATTCACACACACACACACACATATTTTAATCCGTTCAATCATGTCAGACTCTCGGAGACTGCCTAGACAAGTCCCTGCAGTTTTCTTGGCAAGGTTTTTCAGAAGCGGTTTGCCATTGCCTGCTTCCTAGGGCTAAGAGAAAGCAACTGGCCCTAGTCACCCAACTGGCTTTGTGCCTAAGGCGGGACTAGAACTCATGGTCTCCTGGTTTCTAGCCTGATGCCTTAACCATTCTAAACATTTTAGTAAATTACAGCTATGGTTCATTATAATCATCCATAATTAATCTACACTCAAAAGTAACTTATGTTTCTAATGACACTGCAGACCACTAAGTAGGTGGGCCCAAATGTTTACTCTTCCAATGTTGAATAAGTCTTTTAGCTATTCTGAAGTCTGCTTGAAAATTCACATATATTTTCATGTGAATTTTCCAGCTAATATCCTCCTTACATTCACTAGTTTTCAACTGCAAATTCAGAAAATATAGCTCAATTCTCCTCCAGGCCTGGAAACAAATTGAGATTCCAGAGTAAATGTGAACCAAATAGTATTTTTCCCTTATTCCTAACTTAATAAAAATAGGAATGAAAAGGATTTACTTAACAGTAAAATACCCAGGTTAGCAGTTAATTCTTTCCCAATGTTTCCAATTTCTTACCTTGACTTCTTCAAGAACCGGATAGTAGACGCGCTCACAGATTAGTTGAGCGATCCTGTCACCCTTTTTAACTTCAAAACCAAAATAACAGGGAATTTAAAAACTTCTAATACAGTTAAAGAGACCACAATATCAATACATTATTGTTATATCTTTCTAAGGAAAATTCCAGAGTGATTAAGGAAAGAATGAGCAATGAAAAGAAGCCCAACAGAAGGAAATGGCTTGTTTCCCCTCTTTTGCAGATTAGATGACTGCTGATAAAGTCCAAATGGATATATATATTATTTATGCTAGGGTTCCCCAAAGTGGTCAATGGGCCTCTCCAGTATTGTTGTTATTATTCATAGTATTATCAAAGTAGTATTTATTAAATTATTTTCATAAACGTTTGGGGGTCGATGAACTATCTGAAACTTCATGAAGGGGGTAATGAGCTGAAGAATTTGGGGACCCCTGACTTATGCTATATTTGCAAGGCAGTATACATGCTTCTATCAGGGGAGACTTACCTTTATAACGTCTTAGAGTTGATTTATGACTATTTATCGAATGGACTAATCAGTTTGTACTCTTTCTTAGGTTCATCTAAGTGAGAATGAGTATCAAAGCTAAACCTTCCTCCTTTTCCTTGTGTGCTGGTTTCAGTGTTTCATGCTTGGCTTAAGTCAGTGTTTTCTAGTACTTCGGAAGTAAGGAATTCTGGTTTAATTTCAGTTAAACTAAGCAAGATGAGCCAGGCTGTCTGCATCATGTCTATTTAGACCTTGGGGGCACTATTTTTGTTGGCCAAGGGTCATATTGGCTTCTTCTTGATTTCTTTTATTTTTCAATTCCTCCTACCCTCTCATAACAGCGGAAGAGATGAGAAATGCTCAATACTCAATCTCCTTCTCCAAATGATTATTTTTGCTGACCATAAAGTATGGTAGCAAGTGTGCCCCATGACCTTTTCTCTGTCTGATTTATCAAAATGGAAGAGAATGGAAATGTGATGGCAGTTGCCCAAGATAGTCCCCGTGCCCCGTTTTCCCATCCCCTGTTCCACAAACATCCCATGGGTAGATGGAGAGAGGTGATGAACCACAGGAAGTAGCAGCAGCTGCCAGTAGACTGGTGAAGGGGAGGCTGTTCACATCTGTCCTGAAACTCCCTTAGTAGCTCTACCAAAACTGGTCAGTACCTCATGCTTCATTAATAACCTTCCTCTTAACAACTTTTACATGTATACTCTAATTAAAAAGCAGGAAGTTTAAAGAAAGTATCAGTTTACAGTTTAATACTTAAATGTCCAATTTAATTTTTTACCTTTAAATGGCTCCTTTCCAAAGTTAAACAATACTACACCAACATTTCCCCTGTAGTCCTCATCAATTACCCCAGCTGTTAAAAAAAATGCAACAGTGTAGATGTTTAATTGTACATTTAAGGATTCCACCCTGAGTTTGAAAACTAAAAATGTTTAATGAGAAACTGTCACTGGGCAAACATAGGCACTCATTTGTCTGGAAGAGGGAAGTAGAACAGTGCGGTCAGTTGGGGGAATGGAGACTCCTAACCAATAACAAAAAGAAAAGGCCACCACCTGATCAACCAGGTTAGCTATGCTGTTGAGCCTCAGAAGCAACCAGAATACGCTCCACTGCTCAAAAGATTATTTCAGTTCATCTGCACAGGAAGCCTGTGCAGCATTCATAAACCTAGAGGAACAGAATCACAGCCAAGACCCACAGAAGAAACCAATTGTGGTTGTTAAGCAAGGACTACCTGCAGATGATATCTCTAAAAGAGATATTGTATCGTATATACAGTATTGCAGATATATATTGCAAATATTGCTTTAAATTCACCACAGCAATGGGTTTCTATGGTAAGTTACATCTAAAAGTATTAATTCAGTAGCAGGGTTTACTCTCCAGTTGTACTTAATTTCAGTTAAAATCAATGAGGCAGGAGGCATGACTTAAAATCTACTACATTTAGTAGAACCTTAGTCTTATTAGCTTAAGAGCTCTGTAACTAATGAATCAATGTGAGGATTCCCTAAAAATAAAAGGTCTGAAAATGTTTGTTTCCAAACATTGCTTAATTGAAATAAATATATGCTGCGGATAAATGTATCTAGCCAACTGTTAAGATATAGTTCTGCAGAGTTTAGTTCATGGTCAATTGCTTTAACAGATGTGCTTTAATTAACTTACTTTATTTTAAATTATAGGATGCACAAAGAACATATGTTCCATCAGCTAGCTTCACTAAAATGATAGGGAGCTTGTTTATGTAATATAAAAAACACACATTTCATCTTTCGATACTTCTACTCCCAGAATGTAAGAGTACAATACTGCCATCTTATTAAATATGCAAATTAATGTAAATAAGCAAAAGCATATTTTATAACTTTAATTCATTTCACTAAGAATTTTTTTCTAAATTAAGAATGATGAAATATGAATTGTAGCATCTAAATACATATATTTATGTAATTGTATATAGAAACAAATTACTTACCACCAACATCAATGAAATGATTTACAGCTAATCCAGACCGAGGAGCTTAAAAGAAAGAAAGAAATAGATGCTTTCAGAAATGATGTAACACAGTAAGTTGCACCTTGCAATGATAATTTGTGAAGCTCCACTCACTAATACTAGCAAAATGGCTAAAATGATTAAATACCCAGTTTCATAATTCCAACAGAAGTATTATATCGGTGTTATCAGTAGAAATTATATTGCAACAACAGTGATAGGCTTCACCTACATAAACTGAAGATTGACAGCTAAACTATACAAATTGCACAAATTCAAATTGCACAAATTCATTTATTAATATAGCTGTAAGATGAAGCTTTGAAACACTGCTACAAATTCATTGTGGTAAATGATATAGTTTTTTAAATGGACTCTTCAGAAAAAGTATACTTATGTATTTCTGTAGGAATATACTATGTTTCCAAGAAATAATACAAATGGAATTTAATTATGACTTAAGACTTACTGTCTTGTTTCCACGAACAAAGCTTTAGTAAACAACCTGCAAGATTACAATTTTTCTGTTTACCAACTTACCTACTCGACCATAGCAACCAGTAGGAAGGGCAATCTGAATATCTGTTTTCACTACAGCCTTCCCTAAAGCAGGGATCTCACATTCATATGCACTACAAAAGCAAGCATTTTTAAAAAAATGAATAGCTAAGAAAAAGAAAAACCAGTAAGTTCAAGTTCCCTAACAAACTCCCTGAGAAACTGCATGCAGAAATCCCATTTTTTATACACTATTAGCTCCTTTCAATCTGATCAGTTCTTCATAAACAAAAACATAATATGTACACTAGATATTGAGAAGTGAGCTGTATACAGGTAGACCTCACTTAGCGACTGCCCTGTTTAGCAACCATTTGAAGTTATGACGGTGCTGAAAAACTTTATGACCAGTCCTCGCATTTACAACCATTGCAGTGTCCCTGCGGTCATGTGATTGACATTCGGGCGCTTTGCAACCGGCAGGCGTTTACGACTGTCACAGTGTCCCGCAGTCACATGATTGCCATTTGTCAATGGAGAAGCCGGCAATAAAATCGCAAGTTGCAGTCTTGTGATGTCTTGCTTAATGACTGCCTTGCTTAGTGATGGAGTTGCTGGTCCCAATTGTGGTCCTTAAGTGAGGACTACCTGTAGATTGGAGTTATGGGTGGATCTTGGATTCAAATGATTGAATTATTGTTTTATTGTAGCATTGTATGCTACCAGTACAAGCTTATTTGTATGGAAGAAGAAAAACGGGTTTTATTGGGTAGCACTGAACACTCTGAGAAAAGCTTTCTAAAAAACTGAACTGTTCAACAATGTATTTATTATTCAAATTCATATATTGTATATATAGGTGGCTTACAAACAAATAAAGCAAATATAAAAACAAAAAAAGAACAATACAATTATTACTACAGTTGTTTTATTAAAGATGGGTTCCAAGCATGAACAAAACAGCTTATCAAACAATTTAAGGCAGATTTGAGCAGTGCTCAGATTATGGGGGGGAGGGATGTTGTAAGAAGTCCACCCTGTTCACATCATACTTTAGAGCAGCTCTTGGATTTCCAGTGTGTCAGGCCTACAACTCTGTTTCCTTGCTATCATGCCCAAAGCATTGTGGGGAATTTGGGGTGTTGAAGAAGGCAAACGGCCCCTGTACGTTGACCAGAAAACTATATGGAGATGTCCCAAAGACACTAGAAGTTGAGCTTGACTCAAAGGCAAGTTGTTTTTCAGTCCCAACAAATCAGGAAGGGGGGGGGGAAGCTGTTTTACGCAGTTCTTTCAGGCTTCTCCCACTTCTTCGCTATGCCTTATGGTACTCTCTCTGCGTTCTGAGTCTCTTAGCTAGTGTGGGATTTATCATCACCCCTGTCATTTATGAAATGACCTGTCATTTCACCCTCCGCCATTTCCAGCTTGACCCTCTTGGGGGTGCTCCCTGAGGCTCATGGGGCCAATGAAACTGGCTGGGTTCTCCGGCTGTCTGACTCATTATGGCCTGCATAGGCAGCCATTACAAGCCACCATGATGAGGTCCAGGCAACCCATCATTCATTCATATATATAATATATCTATATAGCCTATGCACATGATGCAATCGTGCAATGGCACTGTAACTCCTGATGCACATATATAAGCCATACCATTTGCACGATGCCATGACACCCATTTATTTATTTCATTCCATCTTCCCGCCCATGGTGGCTTACAATTCTTACCTTTAGGCAAATAATGACAGTAACTGGGATGCCCCATCCCACTGAAATGTAACCCGTTTTGGTCTGAACCCTCTTGCTGTGGCTCGCAAAGCCCAGCTGGGGGCTTACCATGGTGCTTCTCCTGGCTTATCCAACCAACCACCGTTAAGGCCCAATTTAGCACGTCTGGCCGAACCAAAGCGAGGCGGCCACGGAACGGATCTTGGCCTCTTCTCTCTCCTTCCTTTTCTTTCTTACCTGTACAAATCGTAGCCCGCCGCGCGGGAAGATCCTTTAGAAGGCGCATAGGCGTTTTCGGTCAGCTTGACGAAGCGCAGACTCTGGCAGGGCTTGTCGGCGCCGGGAATCCTCAGCCTGGCGGGAGAGGACTCCTCAGGGATTACTGTGGAGGTTGGCATGGTGTTCCCGCGAAGAAAGGTGGCCAATTCTGAGGAGAAAGTAACAGCAACGCTTCGGAAGCCCGCGCTTTCTTGAAAGAAGCCCGAGCGCCAAACCAATAGCCAATGGGCGCGCGGCAGGGGCGGGGCTTGTCCGGTCCGTCAGAGATTAAAAAAAGTGAAGTTGCCCAGCGCCTCGTCCGAATCAGGACTTCCGGGTTCGCTTGGAAGAAAAAAAAGAGCCAACCCGCTGGGATTTTAACCTCGGATTTAGGCACCCCGGGAGGTCTTTTCTGCCTTTTCCACGAAAGCGGTAGCCATAAATACCCGTTTTCATGCTCGCCTCGGTTCGCGTGTGAGTCGGAGCGGATGGGCACTCTCAGCCCTGAGAAAGACTGATTGCTTGGCTGCTAAGCTCAATCAGTGACCCTGAATAAATAAAGAAAATGGCGGCTGCTTTTCTTGCGGGAGGCAAAACCATACGAACGGTGCTACCCAGCTGAGCCAGTGGTTCCTCATCGCTATCGCCTTTTAGGGCGAACCCAACGCTCTTTCCCACCAGACCCAGGATGGCGTCCTAATAAACCCGGAAACGAATTATCTGGACGAGTCTGAGAGTACTGAGACGAGTCTGCTGCGCCTCTCATTCTTCTCTCTACCCCGCCCTCCACCCCAGTTACCAGAACCTCCTATTTTTGTTGTTGTTCAGTCGTTTAGTCGTGTCCGACTCTTCGTGACCCCATGGACCATAGCACGCCAAGCCTTCCTGTCCTCCACTGTCTCCCTGAGTTTACTCAAATTCATGTTCATTATAGCGGCGATGCTATCTAACCATCTCATCCTCTGCCGTCCCCTTCTCCTTTTGCCTTCAGAGCCTCCTATACCCGCGCCCAAAGGATCCCGGACATCTCCTCCCCTCCGTATTGAAATGGTTTTGCCCACTCGGGCTTGGCAAGGCCGAGAGGGCCTCGCAGCTCCTTGTGGAAGAGCCCAACCTCCGCGACGGAGGGGGGGGGGGTGTTAAAACCTTTTCCTTACTGTCTCTGAGCAGGTGCTTGAGGGAGCGCAGGGTAGCCATGGCACCTAAAGGCCCGTTTCGGTCTCGAACTGTCCGCCGTTTAGCCTCCGCGACCGCAAGTAGCGCCTGGGAAGGGAAAAAGCGTTGCCCTCTCTGGTCGCCCGGTTGGACTGGGAGGGGGCTAAGATGGCAGCCTTGGCCCCTCTCTCTCCCTCTCTCGGCCCGTGGCAGGAAGGGGACTCTTCCCCACCCCGAATTCACACAACGCCCTGACCCGGGTCAGGAGAAGACGGGACGGGTGCATCCACACGGCACACCTAACCAGGGTTGGCTTCAGAGACCTCGGGGCGGGCAGATGCCAGCGTGCCAGGCTGGGTTAGGCCGCTGCAGCTGGACGGCCAGGCTTGGCTTTCCGGGGGTGACTTTGTCTTGTGGGAATCCGGAACAGGTGCTCATTTAGGAAGCGGGTTATGTCGGGGCGCTTAGCTGCTCAGGTGGGATTCCCTGCATGGGGATTAATTAGCCTAATTGGCTTCAGTTCCACGAATAGAGAACTAGTCTAGTAAAATGTGTTTAATCAGTAAAACTTGAATAAAACTCTATTATTGTAGATGAAATAATCTAAGTAATCTAAGATGGTTGTGTTATTATCAAATATTGTTGTTATGAATGGCCACATCACCTGACTTATGACAAACCACATATTTTTGCATTTTATGACATTTGCTCACATTGTTATTCCTTTTTTCACCTCTGTCCATAAGTACAGTAGTTGCCAGTTTATGATGCATTGGGTAATATGAATTCTAGTGTATCAAAATCTGTGACATAATGAATGTGTTAGTTTTTCAAATGTTCAGTGCAGCCTGTGTTGCAACAAACTTAATGAAGATGCCCCCTTGAAATTTTTTCACAACATGGAAACAATAAAAATCAGTATATCAGAACATGCCATAGGGATACATTTTAATTCGTTTTTATTTATTAATATATTAAATTAATATACAAGTTAAAATATTTTGACCAGTCAGAAAGGATTTAAACTTACTAAAAAGAATCTCCAAGTTATGCCAAGGCACTGTGCTAGTGTACACCAATTTATAATTCTAAATAAATCAATGTTGTTATGAAATCTTTAAAAAATTAAGTTAGTACATATAGTTTTGCTTCCAAAGTTGTCTAAAGTGTTAGTGATTGAATATGATTTCAGCTTATCTTGAGGTGATAATTTGAAATTACAAGTTACGCATTGTAAATCACATTTTGCTCCCCAGTTACACTGTCATGAATAGAAAAAAAGATTATAACTAGATTTAGTTATAGAACACAAACATTATTGAATTTGTGTAGGCAGGTGTAGCATTAAATGCAAAATTATACATTTGGGATTCTTTTGGAGAGAATGGAAGAGAAATAGAATTCTATGTTATTCTGGACCACAGTAGTCAAACCTAATGTGTTTATAATAGGAATGGAAGATAATGTAAGCTGCTCAAAAAAATAAAGGGAACACTGAAATAAGACATCCTAGATCTGAATGAATGAAATATTCGTATTAATTACTTTGTTCATTACATAGTTGAATGTGCTGACAACAAAATCACACAAAAAGCAATGGAAATCAAATGTAAGCAACCCCTGGAGGTCTGGATGTGGAGTTACTCTCAAAAATTAAAGTGGAAAAGAACACTACAGGCTGATCCAACGTTGATGTAATGTCCTTAAAACAAGTCAAAATGAGGCTCAGTAGTGTGTGTGGCCTCCACGTGCCTGTATGACCTCCCTACAACGCCTGGGCATGCTCCTGATGAGGTGGCGGATGGTCTCCTGAGGGATCTCCTCCCACACCTGGACGAAAGCATCCCCCAACTCCTGGACAGTCTGTGGTGTAACGTGGCGTTGGTGGATGGAGCGAGACATGATGTTCCAGATGTGCTCAATTGGATTCAGGTCTGGGGAACGGGCAGGCCAGTCCATAGCATCAATGCCTTCGTCTTGCAGGAACTGCTGGCACACTCCAGCCACATGAGGTCTAGCATTGTCTTGCATTAGGAGGAACCCAGGGCCAACCGCACCAGCATATGGTCTCACAAGGGGTCTGAGGATCTCATCTCGGTACCTAATGGCAGTCAGGCTACCTCTGGCGAGCACATGGAGGGCTGTGCGGCCCCCTAAAGAAATGCCACCCCACACCATTACTGACCCACTGCCAAACCGGTCATGCTGGAGGATGTTACATGCAGCAGAATGTTCTCCACGGCGTCTCCAGACCCTGTCACATCTGTCACATGTGCTCAGTGTGAACCTGCTTTCATCTGTGAAGAGCACAGGGCGCCAGTGGCAAAGTTGCCAATCTTGTGTTCTCTGGCAAATGCCAAACGTCCTGCATGGTGTTGGGCTGTAAGCACAACCCCCACCTGTGGACGTCGGGCCCTCATACCACCCTCATGGAGTCTGTTTCTGACCGTTTGAGCAGCCACACGCACATTTGTGGCCCACTGGAGGTCATTTTGCAGGGCTCTGGCAGTGCTCCTCCTGTCCCTCCTTGCACAAAGGCAGAGGTAGCGGTCCTGCTTCTGGGTTGTTGCCCTCCTACGGCCTCCTCCACGTCTCCTGATGTACTGACCTGTCTCCTGGTAGCGCCTCCATGCTCTGGACACTACGCTGACAGACACAGCAAACCTTGCCACAGCTCGCATTGATGTGCCATCCTGGATGAGCTGCACTACCTGAGCCACTTGTGTGGGTTGTAGACTCCGTCTCATGCTACCACTAGAGTGGAAGCACCGCCAGCATTCAAAAGTGACCAAACCATCAGCCAGAAAGCATAGGAACTGAGAAGTGGTCTGTGGTCACCACCTGCAGATCCACTCCTTTATTGGGGATGTCTTGCTAACTGCCTATGCTTTCCGCCTGTTGTCTATTCCATGTGCACAACAGAATGTGAAATTGATTGTCAATCAGTGTTGCTACCTAAGTGGACAGTTTGATTTCACAGAAGTGTGATTGACTTGGACTTACATTGTGTTGTTTCAGTGTTCCCTTTATTTTTTTGAGCAGTGTATATTCTGATATAATGGGGAGTTTTTCTCGTTTGTGATGAAAGCTAGAATTTTAAAGTGAGACATTAAATGTTGAAATATAGAATGCAGTTGGTCATCCACCCCCCACCCCCGGTATTCTCTTCAGTTTTACCCTGCCCTGGCCATCCTCATTTTCCATTTCATCTTCCTATAAAGTGGACTGTTACAATCATTTGCATACATGATTTGTTTTTTACTGTGAGATGCTAATAGAGTAACCTGTTGGAGTCTATTTGTTACATTAAGTCCACTGCTATGTGCAAAATGCATATAATGGACTCCAGGGGGAGTTTGCTACGAGTAAAATGTTAGTACATTTTTGTGGTTGCCTCGAATGAGCAAAACTGGAGGTAGGTTCTTGGAGAGAATTTCTAGCCAAGCCATATAGAGGTAGTCAGATATAATTCCTTTTCTTGCCACTGGTAGGCTCCTGTTGAATTGAATAGGATGAAAGTATTAGTAATACTCCTCGCTAGTACATTAATATTATCCCAGACTAGGGTTACCAGATGGAAGCAAAGAGATACAGAAAACTGGTTGTAGTTGACTGTACTTCAACCTGCAATCTTGCCCAAAAGTCCCAGCAGAGACCCAAAATTAAATATATTTAACTTACAGAACAATTAGAGTAGCAGCTCGAGAGTGTTCCTGTAGGAGTTCATTCAAACGGACCTGACGGTAACTCTGTTTAAAATCAAAAGCTGATTACATTAGAAAAATGGTAAATTTTTCTATCATGCTTAAAGTTACATTTAAATTTATTCCAGGCATCCTTCTTTGTGAATAACCTTGAAATAAGATCATGCTGTACTACTCTGTCTTTGGATAAATCTGTTGACTGAAATGTGACTTTTGTAAACTCAGCAGCAGGAGGAAGAAGACAGTGAAGGTCAGCTGGGGGCGGTGGGAGCAACAGAGTTCAGGGTGGTGGGGGTGCAAGGCGGAGTGCAAGGCGGCCAAAATGGCAGAGATGGAGGCGAGATAGGCAGGTGGGGGGAATTGAAGTGGAGGTGAGCGCAGCAGAGCAGGAGAAGCGCGAGGTCCTCTTAATGACGGTGTCCTGGCCTAACGACTGCAACTGGAACTACCAAAACTGCCTTTGCTAAGCAGTCCTGACCTAACAACCGCATTGCTTAGTGATGGAAATTCCTGCCCAATTAAGGTTGTTAAGCGAGGACTACCTGTACAGATATTGGAAAGCATAGGCAATTAAATAAACATTGCCTTCTCCTCTAAGGCAGTGTTGAAGGTGGGTGTTCAACCTTGGTGGGTTCTTCAACCTTGGCAGCTTGAAGGTGGGTGTTTTGCAATTCCCAGCATGCTGGCTGGGGAATTCTGGGAGTCGAAATCCACCCATCTTCAAGCTGCCACGGTTGAGAAACACTGCTCTAAGGTTTGAAGTAAAGTCTCTGCCAAATCAAAAGCCCTCCCCAGATGAAAGACTTTTTTCTATTCATAAAAGGAATAATCTTGACCTAAGCCATTGTTTCAAAATGATTATGAGTAAAATTTGGGTAGAAAAAGCAGCTGATATAGGCCACGGATATTATGGGTTTTTTTTCCCCTGGTGGTAATCTATATGCCCTGCTTTCTCTTTCAAATAGCTTCTTCATAGTGTCAAAGGTAACTAGTGGTACAGCTCCTTACCTTTTCCTTGAATGCTTCCAGTTCTGCATCAGTGATTTTCCATGGTGCCTCTCTCTTTAATTTCTCAGCAGTTGTTAAATCTTTGCAGCTTTCATGAAGGCGGTATGGTTCAATCATCTCTTCAAAGAATTTCCAGCTGGAACCGAAATTATAAAGAGCCTTCACAGCAGGACTCTAACTCTTCATTTTACAGATATTCTAAGATCGGACAGGCTCTTGGCTGTAGGAACTACAGCTGAATTCAGTCAAAATCTTTAAACTCCATTTATCAGGTTTTAAGCTTGGGTATAGCCATTGCAGTATAGAAACAGTTTGTCAAGTTAGGTCTGTGTTTGTCTCTGCTGTCAATTTATATTTTATATTATATTTATAAAGTAATATATAATAGTTCATTTCACAATATGGCAAAGTATATCTATAATCATGTACATAAGAAACAAGACTGTTTTTGAAAAAGTCCGCTTGCATTATACCCTAATGCTGGCTTTATTTTTTATTACTGTAGTTGATTATAAGATTAAAACTGAGCTGGAAGTAAATGCCATTGAACATAGAAGAAATTATTTCATATAAAAACAGAGGTGCCACACTATGTTGTCTTTTCTTTGTTGCCACAGACTAACATTGTTATCCTCTGGAAATTAGTTCCAGTAAATGTGATGTTGAAATAAATTGAATTTATCTAGACACCTAATTCTGAGCTCTTACAGACTTTCTAAATAATGGCATTTCAAAGACTTGAATGTACAGTAGCACTATGGATTGTTAACTTGCATTCCACCTTGGTTTCTGGTCAAATTACTTGGGGTTTAATAGCATATCTAAACCCCCAAAAAGACCAGGTAGTTCTCAGCAGCATAATTAGACTGGGTTCAAATCACATACAGTACTTACCCCTGCATTTGGGATAATAAAATACAATTCCAGTGTTCATTTAAAGTTCTTTCACCAAACTATATTATAGCCTTCATAGCCATATGACTAACCACAATTCATGACAGAATAAAGTATGTTTCAATTCATCAAAATGACCACAAATAGCAATTGTGGTTAGAGTTATTTTGTGTGTGTGTGCAAATGAAATAATATAAATTATAGTTATCTAGTTAATAATCATGTTACCCTTTAAAAGAAAGTGGATGTCCAAGGGTGCCTGACATTCCCTGCTTCAGGAGTGGCAAACTATTTCAATAATACTTTAAAAATCCATTTTTCTTTGGCAGTTTGCTACCTTCTCTGCAGTAACAGAATGAATACCCATGATGTAGCTTGCTTTTTTTTCCTAAATGGAAGAAATAAGACTTACCAGCAGCAAAAACAAGCTTTACTTACTCAGGTTTTAGATGTTCTGTTTTTTAAAATTGCACTGCTACTTGGAAAATTGCTGAAATAAAATTTGAAATATTTTCCATGTCAATTCCTAATTTCAAATGCTTACCTCTCTTTATTGGGTTTCATGTTGATGTCACCAATTATATTAATGTCAGCAAATTTTATTCTGAATTTACTTAACAGTGAAGCCATCCTGAAAAATTAAAAAAAGGCAGCTGTTTTAATTTCAAAATTCAGAAAGCTGATAGTAAAACATATTTAAGGGATTTACTTGGAAGTAAATCCTATTAAACTTGTGAGACTTAAAGTAAGCATGCATGGTGTGCAATATTTTGATAGGTAACCCTTTGCATTGAATTGCAAAGTGCAATTTATACTGAAGTAGGTAAGTGTGCTAAGATTGCAGTTTGATATATAAAATACAGTTCTTTCAAGACCACTTATATTCTGTCTGTCTACATAAAAAGAATCCAGAATCCCTTTTAGCAGGGCATTGAGATGAAACAGTGGACAAAGACCATGCGTGAAACAGTGAAAGTTTCTAAGAAATGCTGCAACAAAATAAAGTTTTTCTTCTACTGCCTAATATATTGTCATATAGTGCTTTAGATAATTCAAGTAGCTTCAGATACATCATTTTCTTCTTTTTCTCCTATGTGCAAATAGTTTCTGGAAACAGTAAAAATAGATTCACTAGGTAAGGGTATGGATATTCTTACATTAACTTTTCTTCTTCAAGACGAGTAACTTTTCCACCAGTAAAGATCCTTAATTTGCAATCCTTCCACTTTTTCCGGAGTGTCAGAATGTAGGGAATTAGGAGTATTAGCCCTGGGTGAAGAAATTAGATCAAATTATATGTTCACACAAATGAAGCAAGTCAGAACACTGTATAATTAAGAGAAAAATATATTTTTTCATTAATATTGAAAATGGTCATTGACTTAATTTTTTTTATTACATTTTTTGTAAATTGTTTTGCAAATCTTACATTGGATTATAGCATTGCGCCCAGTTCCTGATGTGTGTAATGGTCTTTTGCAGGGCTTACCTCCATCATCAAACAGCCACCACACGTCGATGGTGCCTTTCCCTTGCTTCTTTTTAAACTGAACGCTAGCTTCAAGCAGCCGTTGATTGAATTCCCCAACATGTATTGAAGAGATTGTGCTAATGCTGCAATCTGAAACGAGAGAGACATGTCCAGAGCTCTTCTGCATCACAACTGAAAGTGTTCCATGTACACAATTCGAAAATCATGTTTTGATAGTAGGATGCACACATTTAAGCAGAGAACATTGGGAAGGATTGGGGTGAGCCTTTGTACAATTTTGTAGTATCTTGTGAATATCCATTTTAAGGTTACAAGAGCGGTGGTATCAAGCCTGGCTTTATACAAAGATTTGGATAATAACCCGCCACGATTGTGATTGTGACTGTGACAGGTTAAAAAAAATTGAATAAATAAATACAAGACAAAACATCTTTTGCCCCTGTCATTAGGTACAGTAAGGTACTAATCTCAGGTAGCTAACTGTTAGTGTGGTGACTCTATATAGCTAACTGTTAGTGTGGTGACTCTATAGTCACCACACTAACAGTTAGCTACCTGAGATTAGTACCTTACTGTACCTAATTCATCTATTAACTTTTTAATACTCTAACCTTTAGTCTGTTTGCTGCCAAAATTCAGTCAAAACTTTGCTGTAACATGAGAGAAAAAAAAGTCACACGTCTTCCTAGAGTAAAATAAAAAGGTAAAGGTTCCCCCCGCAAGGACCTACCCACCGAAGTGGTACCTATTCATCTACTTGCATTTGCATGGCTTCGAATTGCTAGGTTGGCAAGAGCTGGAGCGAGTGCGGGAGCTCACTCCGCACGCAGGGCTAGGGATTCGAACCTCCGAACTTGCGACACGTTCTGCGCGTGTCATGCGGCCACATGGCCGTGGAAGCGTCTTCGCACAACGCTGGCTCTTCAGCTAACAAACGGAGATGAGCACCGGCCCCTAGAGTCGGACACGACTGCACAAATGTGCGGGGGGAACCTTTACCTTTTTATTTTACTCTAGGAAGACGTGTGACTTTTTTTTCTCTCATGTTACAGCAAAGTTTTGACTGAATTTTGGCAGCAAACAGACTAAAGGTTAGAGTATTAAAAAGTTAATAGATGAAATGGGTAAACAATTCCTAATGAGCATGTAGTGAGGGGCACCACAGCAAATATGTTGACTCAGCCTGATGGAAGAAAATACAAAAGCTTAGAATATTGTCATTTATTAGAGGAATGTGAATGATGATCACACTTTTTTTTTAAAAAATGTTATTAGTAATTGAAATCCATCTGGTTAATGTAATTCCGGTTTTTTTTTAAAGCTTTGCTTTGGCAATTATTAGTGTTAGGTATACTGTATGTGTGATTTTTACACTGACAAAGCTATTGTGCGTAGATCAAGGAAGATCCTGCCAACTTGCATGTAGCGGTTCCAGTGCTTCGGTGCAATTCCCCGAGCTGCCTCCTTATTTGCCCCTGAAATCTGGCCACAAAGTTTATAACAGTTTGGTAGCCAACTGCTTTGAAAAGGTTAGGGTATAAAAAAGTTAATAAATGAAATGTATAAATCATTCTTTAAATGTATTCATACGCATCCATGTGTGTGTGCAGCTGGTTCAGAATGGTTTACCTTCAGTGTTAAGCATGAATTGGGCAACGGTGGCAAACGTATTTATGATTGTATGCTGTTCTAGGCATTTAGCATATTAAACCATGTACATCCTGCCTTTTGTTGTTGTTCCTTATCTCATTTCTTGTTTTGGCTCTCCTTTCTTCTGACTGCACCTCCTTTTTAAGTGTGAGTTTGGGTATGCCAGACAGGACTGAAAGCCACCCTCAGCCTCAAGGGGGGCTGTCTAATTCTGGTGCAAATATAAAATACGCATTTTTTAAAAATCATTTATTAACATTATTTTATTTTATTTTATTTTATTTTATTTTATTTTTTTATTTTATTATTTTATTTTATTTTATTTTATTTTATTTTATTATTTTTTAACTTTTATTCAGATAAAAGTTGATGTCACTGAACTAGTTCAGGTTATATCATCTGTTCTCCCCCCCCCACCTTATTCACTCTTAAATATACTAGTAGAAATGAGCTGCAATCCTGAACTAAGAAGAAATGAAGTTGCTATCTAAATGAACTCCCAGGGATTTGTGCTCTTTAATTCAGTAGTGCTTCCTAGTTTCTAAATTTCAATCTAGATCAAGGTGCTTGGTGCCTGGTGGCCATCTATAAAAAGTTTGTGTCTGTATTTTAGTTGCTCTCATTTAGGTATACACTACAGTAGCTTTCCCAGTAAATTTTAATTATTATTTCTCTTTTGATATGAAAATACTATTGCAGAATTTAATGTTTGTCTTTTCGTAGACCCTTAATAAAAGAAATGTAACTTGGTTGTAAGTTGGACGTGTGATGTTTTACTTAGTCTACTTTTTAATAATACATGCTTTACTTTGGCTTCTGTTCCACCATGCAGAAAGAATTTTTTATAAAGTAATTTTACCTGACAAATTACAGGAGAAAGAAAAATGGGTTTTCTGGAGAAATAAGAGATCCTTCTGCCTACAAACTGTTCTGAGCCTCATTAAATATTATTTATAGTACCATAATACCCTGAGTTATGTGTAGAAGAAAAGGGGACTAAAACCCTTTTATTCTTATGGTTCGGTTCCTATAATATGCTCCTGCTTGGTTAAGCTGCTACTTAGGACATGAAAAACTACTTTCAAATAGAGGTATACCATATACAGCACTGTGACCATCATACAGTATTAGAACATGGTTAGGATGGAATCTGGTAGGTCCACCATAGCTAGCTTTAATTGTTTTAGACATTTTTATTTTGGTTAGGTAAATAATATTAAAAGCAAACTTCCAGGTTTTACAACATCACTCAAAAGATGATGAAAATCATCAAAAGACCAGAATCAATGAACATGTTGTAATACATTACAAATCACACACCATTCAGTAATTCATCACCTCTGATACTTTGTTCTGTCTTGGATTTATCTCTTGGTTTGGGTGCTAGCTCTAGGAAAAAGGGGAGGAGGAAGTAGTAGATCTCCCCTAAAAAGTTCTGTGCCCAAAGACTGCTCCAAAATTGGAGGAACTGTTGAGAGAGAACATTAGCGAGAAAGACTTTGGCCTTATAAGATTCTTCAGCAGTTAGCAATGGGCCATTAGATTCAGCCAGCAAATAGATCAAGGTCTTCTGCACTAAGGTAGGATATATAGCATTTCTTTCTTGATTATTTTTTATTTATTTATTAATCAAATTTATCACCGCCCATCTCTACCACGGTAGACTCTGGGCGGTTTACAACAAATTATAGCAATCATTTCCCAGTTTGCTTCTCTATAAAAATATCAGCATTTGCAAATGTTATTAGCATAAAACTTGTAAATCTGTGTTTTCTTTTTTGCTGAATTATTTCCTCCTTTTTGGTGATCTATGACAGTGGGTTGCCATAAATCTGCTTTTTAAGCTGCTACCAGAATGTTCTTGCTTTTGTTATAATAGACTAACATGACTCTGTCTGAATGGCAGTGGTCTATTCTTAAAGTAGCCCCTCAGGAAAAAAACAACTTATGGGCAGTTCTTATGCACATACTGCTTTTAGCCTCAGATTATACCGTTTTTGGGCATCGTCTTTGTAAAGTTGAGTTTGGTGGCTCTTCTAAAGAATCCATGGATACCGTACTTTTGTTCTTCAAATTCACTATCTTTAAGAGTTGCCTCTAGAGCTTGCCTCTCCTGCTCCAGCTTCTTCAGTTCCTCTGTTAACCAAAATAAAGACTGGTATAATTATTTAGGAATTGTCAGAGAAAAACATGGATAGGATTTAATTATTGTTCTGTCTCTGAACCTGAGGTAAATGTGAGCCTTTCCACATGTTAATGATTGCCTTGTGTCAGATACCCTTGAATGAAGGCAACACTGCTCTTTCAGCATTTTTTGTACTGTACTGAATTTCTGCCTCAGGACATCCATAAATGCGTATTTACGCTGAGAGCATGCATGCATTGGGCACAAATATTTGATTTCTGCGTTTTGTTTCATGGTATTTTGAAAACATTCTAGTAGAAAGATCAAGTGTGGGGAAACTCGAGAAAAGACAGCAGGTGGCAGCAGAGGGTTGTGATTTTTTATGATCAAGTATTAATTTTAAGCAAAAACAAAATCATAAATACAGACCTAATGGCCTGGTCTTTACATGCCATTAAGAATAGGCTTGAGTTTGCCTAATTATACTTTGCTTGAACATCTGGATTCACTGGCTGTTGTGGGTCTTCCGGGCTGTGTGGCCGTGTTCTGGAAGTTGTGGTTCCTAACGTTTCGCCAGCATCTGTGGCCAGCATCTTCAGAGGGCAGGAGCTATCTGTGCTCCTGCCCTCTGAAGATGCTGGCCACAGATGCTGGCGAAACGTTAGGAACCACAACTTCCAGAACACGGCCACACAGCCCGGAAGACCCACAACAGCCATTGAACTCCGGCCGTGAAAGCCTTCGACAATACATCTGGATTCACCTTTGGCGATAAATGATGGTTCATTTTTTGCTAATAAACCCCAACTGGAAACTTTTAAGTTTGAAAATAGTTCGTGAATTCTGGGTTCCTTTAGCTAAGGCTTGACATATCTGAAGTAGAAATCATGGCTTATTCTTAGTTTGTTTGGTAAACCTCAAAAACATCAATCTAAGCATTTTAAACAGCATAGAAAACATGACCTATTCCATAAGCTAAATAGCATTTTGCTGTTTTTTCCCCATTTAGTTCTTCCTGCTAATGGTATTTTTTTCAACCCAACTCTGCAGAAAGGACGAGGTAGAGATGGGGATATGATTGTCAAATAATGTATTGCACAGAAGATATAATGATATTCCTCGGCCAGGAAGCACTAGCTACCATGATTTGTCATCTCCCAGTTAAGTGCTACAATTTGCTTTATCTGGGGGTGCTCTTGAAGGTGACTTAGAAGCTATAGTTCAGTGTTTTTCAAACCTGGCAACTTTAAGATGTGTGGGCTTCAACTCCCAGAATTCCCCAACCAGCATGCTATATTGCTATACTGTAGTTCAGGGCTTTCCAAAGTTTTCCCGCGGCGACACACCAACCACTGTTGGTGTGTCGCCGCGGGAAAACCCGGAAGTGCCGCCATTGCGGCAGCGTGCAAAAACCCGGAAGCGCTGCTGCCGCTTTCGATTTTTGCGCACCACCGTTGGTGTGTCGCCGCGGGAAAACCCGGACGCGCTGATGATGATCAGCGCTTCCGGGTTGTGTGGCGACACACCAGACTGTGTGTCGCGACACACTTTTGTGTGGCGACACACAGTTTGGAAAGCTCTGCTGTAGTTGGTACAGAATGCAAATCTGCTAACAAGTGGAAGCTCATACAGCAGAATGCCACCTGTATTGTGTGAGCTGCTGTGGTTGCCAGTTGGCTTCCTGGCCCCGTTCCAGGTGCTGGTCATAACCTTACAAAGCCCTTTATGTCTTGAGTCCCTCTGCCTTTGGGACTGTCTACTCCAGGTAGAATCTGCCCACCCTCTACTTGCAGCCTCAGAGGGCATGCTCAAGGTTCCCACTACTTGGAAAGTAAGCAAACAGGGACTTGGAAACTGACCTCCTTGGTTGTAACCCCTTGCTCTGGCACAACTTTCCCTTAGCTAGCCAGGATGGCCCCTTCGCTGTTACCCTTCGGGAATAAGCAGTGAAGATTATGCTTTTCTGCAAATCCCTTGCAGAGAAGAACATTATGTAAGGTGCCTGTTGGTTGGCTGCTGGACTGGCCAACATGAGAGTGTGTAACTGTTTTATTACTGTACTTTTTTGTATGTTTTTATCCTTTTTGACTTTAAGCCACTTAGAATATATGGAGTAGGCCACATATAAATATATGTATAAATAAAATGAATGCTAAGGAAAAAAGAGGCAACTCATATTTCCAACTCACATGTCCTACAGAAAAATCCTTAATTGCCTGGGGAATTGGGAGCTGGGTAGTATATATATTTGTGTAAATAAATAAATCCCCACACATATTTAGAGAAAATTAGTAATTTGGCCTTCCAGCTGAACAGCAGCTATATTTATACCTTTATATTTTAGTAATAATTCTCTCCCTCCCCCTTTTATATTTATATTTAAATTTGGTCCTTGGTTTCTTTTATCACTAACACAGGGGAACCCCCACCCCACCCCACCCCCTGTATTTTTCAAATGCAGTATTCCAAATCTCAAGGAAAAAATGTGTATTCATGTCTTTAGAAATCAGTAGAATTATTTCAGGAATGTTTTTGTTTCCAGAAAGCATATCCTTAGTATAAGAATTGTCTGAAATTTTCTTAAGTCTTGACATACCTTGAACCTGGAGGACTTGCGATATATCAAACCCTTGGCTTATTCGAACAATGATCACACCAAATTCAAAGTCGAATGCATCACTGGAACAAAGTTTACATTAAAAAAGGTCTTCAAATAATATTGGAGTAGTGAGAGTTACCCACGTTGCAATAGCAACAGTTACTGTAATGCTCATTGTATATGAGAAGTGAAAATAATTGGATTTCTATAATGAGTTCATCTGGAGACTTTTCCCCCATTGAACAAGACTGCATCTCTTGGATCATTTACAATACATTTACTATGCATTGCCACTTTTCATTTCCTGACTCCTGCCCAGTTGCAACTTTCCAACTTGCCCCATATTCATCTCTGACCAGGTTTTATTTAAACCAGGGGTGGGCAACGTCAGGCCCGTGGGCCGTATAAGGCCCGCGGGGCTCCCGCCTAAGGCCCGCGGGGCTCCCACCTGCAAACCCCGCCCCTTCCACATGATTGGCTCCTGCCCGCAAACCCCGTCCCCCAGTGCTTCTGATTGGCTCCCACCTGCAAACTCCAGCCCCCGGTCTGCGGAAATCCCAGAAACCCCGCCCCCACCCCCCGGTCCCCAGTTATAAATATCCAAATGGCCCTTGGCAGAAAAAAGGTTCCCCACCCCTGATTTAAATACTGTATCTAGAAAGAGATTTGAGCAGCCTAATGCAGAGTTCCACAATTTTGTATCTCTGTGAATGTTGATCCCAAGTACAGTAGCAGCTGATTTCATATGAAGAATGGTGTGGCTCAAACTTAGCTTCCCTAACTGGTTATTTCATCCAAATATGGAAAGGTCTACATTTGTTTCCATATCTTTTCTGTACCTTCCTGCCAAATCACTAGTTGTATGAATCTGAGCTGAAAAAACAGAATTCTTAAGCAGTCTCCCCCATTCTGCCATTTTTCAGTTTAGAATTACAGTGATCTATTCAGGCTGCTTTGAATTTAAAAAAAATGGAAGAATTCCGGAATTCATATAACATACATCTCTATAACCATAGAGAAAGTACAAAGTTGACTTTGAGATACTCAATTGTTGTTTACGTTGACATTTTCAGGAGGCTCATGTGTATCTTATCCTTTGTGTTTTTGATCACAAGGGGGGACTTGGATATGCCAAGGGGATATCCAGGCTATAAATAAGAATTAGTCTGAAACTAACTTAGTAGTGATGCATTATTCCAAAGAATAATCGGTGAGATAGCCAATTTTTTTTGTTACTGAAAATCCCTACTTCTTGTCAAACAACAGTTTTCAGAGGTTCTTGATTTTGAGCCATGACTGTTAAGTAAATTTTAAACTGAATCAACTTATAATATGGCAATAAAAACAGAGTAGGTATATACGATGGCTGTGTCTGCTTCAAAAATGTTTGCAAAGACATGCTTTGGGCCTGCAAGGAAGTCTGGAAAAAAACCCTGGCTGCTTTAATGACTAGCAGCAAGGTGCTGTGTTTACAAGCGATCTGAAATACTTCTAAATCATTTTCAAGGTGTGTGCATCTCTAGAATGTACTGTAGTCTTCTCTTGCATACAAGCATTTTCATTGTTTTGTTTCATGTGGACAAAAAGCAACACCATAGCCATTTTCCTCTTCCCTCTGAATCTTGCCATGTCTGAATCTTAAATTGAAAAGTTCAAAAATATTTTTTTGCAAATCGGCCCTTTTTAAAAAACGAGAAGCTGCTTAGAGATGCTTCCAGTTCTAGCAACATAATACAATTCCAAATTCAACTTACTGTATGGCGCCTGCATAATTTTCAACTTGTATTGCAGTGGCATGTCTCCAGTCTTTTTTAAATCCAAGCACCAAAGTATTAGGTCTCATTCTTCCCAAACCAGAGGCCTGCCGGTATAAAACACGGTGTTTAAAGCCGTGAGCAAGTTTAAAGCAAGTTTAAAGCCCCATGAGCAAGGTTTATCCAAAATGAGGAATAATGGCAAAAGATAATGGGAGTAATGTTCTGGAGGGATTTAAGATTAAATTCTATTTGGTGAGTGTCCTTCATGCTTGTACCCAAGCAGCACATATAAAGATTAGCTCTAAATCATCTCAGCTATAAAATGATTTTTAAATTGCAGAAATGTAATTTACTAAGGTAGCATCCATTTGCATTTCTTTTGATGCAAAAATCAAAGTTTGGAAACTAAAGATCAACAGAATTTTCAGGCTACTGCTTGTGTGATTGTTTTTAACACAATCATGCCAGGATTGCAGATCCCTTTATATACAAGCAAAGATGATGTTCCTTTAAAGAGTTACAACATTTAGCAAGTGCTGTATAACACCTTTTATAGGACAGCTACTCCATTCAATCTAAGGCTGCTTTCACTTGCATGCTTATTTGAGAGTAAACCTTCCTGAATACAGTTGGAATTGTTTTTCTTAGGGCAAAGACACCTCCACTTCAGTACTTTAGATTTTCCCTTCCCCTGCAAATCTTGAGTGCCTCTTCTAGAAGCCCTCCAAAAATTATTGGTGGATTCTTTTTAAATATATGGAAGGACCCCCAAGGAGAGGACCTATTCCTTCAAAGGTAGTACTTTGTCATCAAAAGATAACACTGGTATAAAAAGGTAAAGGTTCCCCCCGCACATTTGTGCAGTCGTGTCCGACTCTAGGGGCCGGTGCTCATCTCCGTTAGCTGAAGAGCCAGCGTTGTCCGAAGATGCTTCCATGGTCATGTGGCCGGCATGCACGCGGAACGCTGTTACCTACCCACCGAAGTGGTACCTATTCATCTACTTGCATTTGCATGCTTTCGAATTGCTAGGTTGGCAAGAGCTGGGGCGAGTGCGGGAGCTCACTCCGTCACGTGGGGCTAGGGATTCGAACCTCCAAACTTGCGATCTTCTGATCGACAAGCCTGGCGTCTTACCCGCTGAGCCACCACGCCCCTTAACACTGGTATAGAGAGACCAAATAGTACCTTCATTTTGCTTGGGTTCAACTTCAGCCTGTTTTGTCCCATCTAGATTCCAACACTCCAGGGACTGGGATGAGATATTACAGGCATCTCCACTGTGGCCTATTATAGCAATGTAAATCTGGGTCTAATCAATATATTGATTACACCATATCCCAAACCATTGCATGACCTCTCAGTGGTTTCATATGGATGGTAAAAAGTAGTGGAAAGAGGACTGACCTCTGGTATCCCACTACACTTGCCCACTGAAGAAAGAGTGGAACTGTTGTGAAACAATGTCTCTCATCCTGACTTCCTGAAAGCAGCCCAGAAGGATACCATGGTCAATTGCATCAAAGGCTGCTGACAGGTCCAAAAGGACCAGAAGGGGAACACCTACCCCCGTCACTCCCATCCCTAACTCAACAAAGGTTATCCACTAGAGCAGCTAGCTGTCACCCATGCCTGAACCCTGAGTAAACAGGGTCCAGATAAGCAGTGGAAGTTGTTCAAAGACCACTGGGTTCAGGAAAGACCTCTTTAAGAGATAGCACACAACAGCCTCTTTAAAGCGGTACCCAAAATCCCCTTCTGTAATGAGCCATTGACACCTGCCCAGATCCGAAGGATCCGAGAGGGCAAGCATCAAGCCTGCAGATTGGTAGAAGACATTCTAGAGAGCACCATATCCACTTCATCAGAATTCACCTCCATGAACCCTGCCGATAAAGAGTCAAGGTTCAGGAGAACCTGAGTGACTTAATTGGCAAAATGCTGTTCCAGTGTGAAAGGACCACAGTAGATACTACACATCCCAGATCATCTCAAACATAATGCTTCTCAGTGGGATCAATTTAAACATTCAGCTGCTGGTCATCAGGTTAATTTAGACAACTTTAGAAAAATCAAGTGAAATATATGCAGCACGCAATGAATGCCATGTTTGTGCTTAAACAGCTGCGCTTATAAGTATTTGTAGTGGACTTTGGAAGTTCTGAACTTTGGTGATGTAATCAACTTAAAATCTAAACAAATGCAGTTATATGAAGACATGAATAAGTAGACCAAGCCTTTTTCTAAGTTGTAAGTCTAGGAATTCTAGGTGTAGATTTTTCTGCACAGAGAGGCCTATTGGCCAACATCATGTTATACCCTAGTTAGTAGAAAACATTTGAAAATAATTTTGTATTCTGTCAGTATAGTATTTGGGTTGTACAGAATTGGTAATAGTGTCTGTTGCTGTTGATGTTCATTTGACTTTTATGCTATATCTTGAAATTATTTTTAAATTGCTTTTTTTTTTTTGTGCAAATTAATTTGAGTGCTTTCTGATTGGAAAGGCAGCCTGGCCATTTATAAAAATGAAAAATGAAAATACTGAGGACTCTGGTTTCAGAAGCATTACTGCGCTCATTATATCTGATGGTGTAGCAATCAAATTAATACTCTGATCATAAACTCATTGTTTAGTTCTGTTAATTTCACAGCAATTAGAACATCTGGTTGCCTGTATAATAATGAGCTTCTTTCCCCCTGTGTAATCCATGTGAAGTATTAGAAGATGAAGTGTTAATGCCACTATATAAAATATGTTTTGTGATCTAATATAAAATATTGATAGTATTACGTAAGTGTAGGCAATTGCATGAGTAGTCCGAGACATTTTAAGTGCTTCTAAAGTATCTCAATTTAATACAGGGCCTTGCTCATTGAATACAGCAATGTTTTTCAACCTTGGCAGCTTGAAGCATGCTGGTTGGGGAAGCATGCTGGTTGGGGAATTCTGGGAGTTGAAGTCCACACCTCTTCAAGCTGCCAAGTTGAGAAACACTGGAATATGGAATTAATCCATTTCCCCCCCATAGTTCCATTGCCTCAAAGCAGAGTTATTCCTGAAGTAACCTATAATACAAAGAACAGTGCCCCCAGGATACCCTTTGCATTTCCATGATACCTTCCAAATGTAAACAATGAATAAACCAAAATTCTTCGGTACCGGAGGCTGCTTTGAAGCAATAGTTCAAGCAGCTTACCTGGAGAAGACTTTTGACTCCATCTCTAAAGCTGTCTGCTGCCACTGCAGCATAAAAGGCTTTCCTTTTATTCTTCGCCAGCCAGGCCTGCTTCGTTGCCATGCCACTGTTCATCTCTGTAACGCACAGCTTGCGTGGGCCCTGTGTGACACGATCATATATTAGAGAGAAGCTCTGTATTATGCCCTGCACAATAGCATGATTTTGAGGGAGTTGCTGAATCGACTCAGTGAGGGACTGGAACGTGTGTCAAGGAAAAATAGATTCCCACAAAAGATTTTGCAGAGATTCAATCTTTTGAAAAGAGGCTTGCTAGTAAAAAATCGTCCATGTTCTGTTCAGGAAGGGGACGTCTGTTAAAGCCACTTAAGTTTTGAGATAACTAGCAGAGACCATTTTGAAAATTCAGCTTGGAAGAGTTTTAATTACCAGTTAAGTCATGAAGGATTAACAGAGCAGCCCAATCATAATTGGACTCCAAGTATTCACAGTGATCTTTAAAAATTCACACGTGCATCGTGTCTATGTGCTAAAGCCCCTCAGATTGGGGATTTGGCAAGGTGTTCTGCATGAAGAAATGCAGCAGCAGGTGGGGACCAAAGAAAGGGCATTCTCAGGAATTACATATAAATTGTGGTGGGTTTTTTTTTCTTGAGAAGACAGTCTGCGATTCTCTTCAGTGGTAACGGCGGTAGAAATTTCACCTGATGCCATGTGCTATCTATGTTTTTTCTGCTTTCTGCTTGGTAATTGTTTTGTTTCAAATTAGATTAGCTTTGTAACTTCTTGGAGGGTTTTACTATCGTTAGCTACCCGAAATGTTTTGTCAACCCTAGAAGTGAGGAGGATATATTTTATATAAACCAACATATGCATATGAATTCCAATTTTGACACAGGGCAGTTTATGAGTCTGTTGACCAAATAAAGGCAATGCTTTGTAGTCTAGCTATGTAGAATATGAATTTGAACCAATTATGCAAAGGTTTCTTGTAGTCACTTTTGATTAAACTTGCATTTCTGTCTTAAAAGAACTATGATCTCCTGAAAATAACGGGCTTATTCAAGACTGGATTGCTAAAGCTTCATATCAGCAGGACTTTGCTTTTGGGGGACATCTAAGAAAAGATGGATGTCTTGGAAAAAGCATCAATTGAAGCCATTGGACCCTTTTGCAGAGGATCCTAATGCTAAGTTTTTGGCTGCTAAAATTTGGGATATGGAATAAGGCACCCAAGCTGAAAAACTGCAGATTTGATATTTGTATATTGCATGCATCATATAGTTTGACTGCATTTTTTCCAAGGCATAGAATAGATAACACTCTCTACAGCAGGGCTTCCCAAACTTTTCATGTTGGTGACACACTCTTACAGCAGGGCATCATTTCGTGACACACTCTCACAGCAGGGCACAAGGCAGGCACTAGGACCTGCGCGGAATCACAGCAGGCTTGGAGGCAGCACGGCACAAGGCAGGCACTAGGACCTGCGTGGAATCACAGCAGGTTCGGAGGCAGCAAGGCACAAGGCAGGCACTAGGACCTGCGTGGAATCCTGGCAGGGCTCGGAGGTGGCAGCAGCCGCGACACACCCAGACACTGCAGGCGACACACTAACGTGTCCTGACACACAGTTTGGAAAGCTCTGCTCTACAGGAATTTTAAAAAAACAGGTACTTAACCATAGTTTTTCCCAATCGCTACCAAATTTTAGATTCGTGCATCATCTGAATATAAACTAAACAAAGGACTAGTAGATATAAGTAAGAAGTATTTAGAATCTTAATGGGAGTCACATTGATACTCCTATTTTATTATTCTCTTCTTTTCCCAGTTAAACAGCTCACAATATATCATTATGTCAATTTTTATTAGTCAATAAAACTAAATGTGGCTAAAGTTTCTAGAGAAGGAAATGAAAATACCTATACCAACACAGCATGCTTATATAAAATATTTGCAGAAATATAAATCTAGAAACAAGTAAATAAAAAAAAAATGGAAACTCTTCTGTCCGAAGCTTTTGTAGACATGAATAAAATACCCACTGGAATAAGCAGTAAAACTTAGCATTATAAATTAATGGGGCAAAGAAACCTTCATTGGATTGTGCTGTTTTTATCATTTGGAACAGACACTTGTAAAAAAACCCTTTATTTTATATATGAAAAAGCTAATATTGCAATTTGAGTCTTTTTGGGGAAACTGCTGTCTGAATAGGGATTAAAGCGCTGGACTAATAGACTAATAGGAGACCCAGGTTCTAACCCACCCTAAGCTTCAAAAGCTCACTGGGTGATTTTGTGCCAATCACCTTCTCTCAGCCCAACCTACCCCACAAGGTTGTTGTAGGAAAAATAGGAGGAAGCAGTGCTATGCACGTCACTTCAGCTCCTAAATGAAAGATGGGATAAACGATTGGGGGGAGATGGCCGGTAATACAAGTTTAAATAATAAATAAATAAACATCTAAGAGAATATTTGTAACTCAGGGTTGAACTGTGGAGTCCTTGGTGCTCTCTGAGTCTTGTTGTTTTCTTGCAGACGTTTCATTGCCAGGCTAGGCAACATCTTCAGTGCGACAAACTTTTTTCGCACTGAAGATGTTGCCTAGCCTGGCAATGAAACGTCTGCAAGAAAACAACAAGACTCAGAGAGCACCATGGACTCCACAAATAAACATCTAATAAAGAAACATGTAGTGCTCTCTCCTTCAAAACAAATGCTATATATTTTTCTGTAGAGTTAACTAACAAAATTGATGCAATTCATATAGTGAAGATCTGTCTATGACCTAGCTTTCTGTGTGGAAAACCTGCAGTTTCCAGTTGCTTTAACAGGATAGCCATTTTGTGAAGCAAGTATTGCTACGTATTGACCGAACTTACCATGTATACTTCACAGCAGATGCAAAGACCGTTGTTCTTTGTGAATGAATGAGCAATGTCTAACAAAGCTGGCCTTCTCATAGGTGGTCCTGTTAAAACTATGCACTGAGGCCTGCAAAGATGGAAGGAGGTGCATTACATTTGATGATGCATTTAACATTTGATAATCATTGAATCACTTCCTTGGAGAACTTACCGGAAGTTTTTTACATGATCATCCACCGTAGTTAATTCCAGTGCACTGTCAATGGCATTAACATAGTAGAGTGCCTGTGCAGATGACCCCCAGTTTACATCTGTTGTACAAGCAAAAGAAATCCCCATCACTTTTAGTTTCTATATTTAACAAGTCATTTTACAGATACCGTATTTTTGATCCGTCACAACCAGTAGTAGTATTTAGTTTTTATATGTGGAATGCTCTATGTGAGTTGTGATCTTATGCCCAGCTGGTGGGAGTAAGCCTTACTGAATTTTTAATCTACTCTGCCAGTATATGCAGGCCCCTTCAAAGTGGTCACCAAGTTTTGCCTGTTGACTGTAATTTCCTGCCTTCTTGTCAAGAAACAGACATTGCAGAGATTCCAGGAATACTACTTTATTATTGTAGGGTATAAAAACAGAATCTTGTAAGCCTATCAGAGTTCCCCTCTGCCCCATCTTATACCAAAGCTACACAATCAAGGCAGGGCTACAGTGAGTTTCTTTCTCATGCTTTCCAGCTTCTCAGGACTGAGTTGGCATTTCTCCTCAACAGTTCCTTCATTCCTTCCCCGAGGTCGTCTCTACCTTTCTTTACACCTCTCCTGCTTGAGTCAGCCATTATGCCCTCCACCTGCCCAATGGGGGAGCGCTACAGAAAATAGCAAGCCAGTGTCCCATGCTTTCCTTGTTCTTTCCTTGTGGTTTGTTGTTGTGTAATGGGGAAAATTTAATCAGCCACTGCATCGAGGAAGTACCAAGGCCATCTCCCAGGGCAATTGTGAGGGGCTGGGGGGTCGGAGATAGGGCAAGAGGAAATACCAAAAGCTGGGAGGAAGGGCGAGGGGTGAGTTTCCGTCAGTGGGAAATCACCTACCCTGGAGCTTTAGAGGAAATGCAGCAATCCTGTCTTTGGGGCATTTCCTCTGGAACAGGAGTCAAGACAAGGACAGAAGCTCCTAGCCATCAGGAGCTGACCCCTATGTCTGCATGGGGGAAACCCATGGAATGGCACCAATTTCAGATCAGCACTGTCCCCCCACGTGGCCTTAATGTAAAAATTTAAAGCTTGGGGAACAGCTTTCTTATGAGAGGGTCTTTGATTTTCTAACCAGCCTTGCCAGATAAAAGTTCAGTTTGGTTTAAATCATCTATTTTCTTTTGGTTCTATGCAACATAGTCAAAATAGATATTAAAGTGAGTTTCTAGACATTTTGTTATCTCAGTGTCTTCAACATTGTATTGGTCCTGGAAGTTCATGAGATCATTTGTGAGGATTTTGGTTATTTACGTCACTTACAGGCTTATTTGCTTCCGCCCAATTTTGAGAATTTTCCAAGACTGAAGAATCCACTGTCTTATTTTAAAAAAAGCCCTGCTTGGCTTCTGAACTGTGATCCAACCTGCTGCCAAATTTCACTATTAAGGAGAACAACAACTTTTCAGAAGCAAACTGTGATACCTATTTATTTGTTTCTGATGTGAGGCTAACACTGCATTAATGTTTTCCAGCTTCTTCTCAGAATCAGATAGCTTATAATGTAGTGTTTTATAGGGAAACGGAGGCTCGTCGAATAAAGAAAAGGTAGAGAAAGCAAACGTGTTTTAATCTAATCGATTAATCAATTTACTGTAGATACTAACTAAATAAATATTGTTTCCTTTGGTTAAGGGGATCGTCAGAAAGTGAACGTGAGGGTGTAGCTTCTAGACTTCTAGATCAAAAAAATCCAGAAGACAAGGTTTTAGTTAATTTCAGTGCTCTTTGAAGAAGGGCTATGCTCCTCTACTCATAAAAACCTCATTAGCAGCAATATGTTGGCAGTTTAGAAAGAAACAGTTTTTCAAAAGCTACCTTTGGAGATATCTCCAGAGATTTTTTTTTCCTAACAGGAGAGAGAGCGCATGCCAGATTAAAGTGGCAGCAGCCATCTGACAGATAGGATTAGTTATCAGAGATGTGAATACACCGTGTTCTTAGGGGAAAAAAGGGTGTGCGTGTTTGAAATAGTTTCCACTGAGCTGCGTTAAAAAGCCCCCTAGGGAAAAGGAGAGGAGCGAAGAAGGGAAGGATTGAAATCAGAATGTTCTTTTTTTATCATTCCTCCGGGAACATCCCCTGGTAACTATATTAGACATGACAGTGAAAGGTTGATGCTTTTCAATATGGACCTATCCAAATCACACATGCAGTAAAAGTAAAAAAGAAGAAGCAAATACTGTACAAATTACCCTACAGCTTCTGTTCGTTTTTTGCCCGCCAAAAAGTTTTTCCCTGCCAGTGAGTTTCGCATACCAAATGATTACCTCCGCTAATTTTGGCTGTGTCGAACTTTTTCACTGCCAGACGGGCTAGGGTGAGGGTTAGACTTACCACTGCAAATGTATGTACCCACGCTGTAGTCACAACAAGGATATCGCACCAATCGATTCTGTGCAGGGCAGGCAAAAACTTTTGGGACATGAGATTTTAACTAATAGCAGGCAAGAAAGGAACAAGAGCTGACCCTGGTATTAGGAATCGTTTCTAATACAAAGAAATCTGCACCAGAATGCCCTCCTGAAGCTTCCCCCCCCCCCCCGAACAATCCATTTTTTCCTCAGCCATACCTGGCTTCTTGTATGTCACATAAATATAAAGAAAGAGCTCAATGGCGTAAGTGATGAGAGCTGCCCACCAGTTGATGACAAACATGACGCCACAGCAAAGCACGGCTCCGAAGAGGGACACCCACATGTTGTAATACCTAAAGGCAGGTCTCCAGCCTATGGGAGTCAGAATGAGTGGGTCAATTCCTCATCAGCCAGATAGAGAGGACTGATTGATTGATTGATTGATTGATTAAATGTGTAGGCCACCCTTCTAATATGCTGTACATGACTCTGGGCGGCTCACAGTTAAAACAGAATAAAAACAACCTGAATTGTTGAACCTCATGGCTAGGCCCAGGTTACCTGAGGGACCGTCTTGTCCCGATTACATCAACCCGTCCCACCCGGTCCGGCAGGAAGGGCATGCTGTGGGCCCCGTCAGTTAAAGAATTCGACTGGCGGGGTTGAGGAGAGCCTTTTCTGCCGTTGGCCCCGCCCTGTGGAACATCTTGCCCCCTGAGTTCAGGTTGGCCCCCACTCTTCTGGCCTTCCGGAAGAGCATCAAGACCTGGCTCTGCCAACTAGCTTGGGGGTCCAAGAGTGATAGGCAGCCCTGGGGGTGCTTGGTGGATTAAGACACTCTGTCTGCCTTTTAGTTTCCCTCTTTTATCTTCTATTTTTTGTACTTTCTATTTTTATAATGGTTTTATAATTTTTATTTGTAAGCCACCCAGAGTCACTTTTATAGTGATATGGGCGGTGTATAAATGTAATAATAAAAAAGGTAAAGGTTCCCCCGCACAGTCGTATCCAACTCTAGGGGCCGGTGCTCATCTCTGTTTGTTAACCGAAGAGCCAGTGCTGTCTGAAGACACTTCCGCGGTCATGTGGCCAGCATGACGCGCACGGAACACTGTTACCACCCCACCGAAGTGGTACCAATTTATCTACTTGCATTTGCATGCTTTCGAATTGCTAGGTTGGCAAGAGCTGGGGTGAGTGCGGGAGCTCACTCCGTCACGCGGCGCTCAGGTCTCGAACCGCCAAACTTGCGCCCTTCTGATGGACAAGCATTGTGTTTTAACCGCTGAGCCATTTAATAATAAATTTAAATTTAATAATTAATTAATTAATTAAAAACAATAAAAATGACATCAAAATAGCATCCTATTAGACTCATAAATAAGGGGCATGGTGGCTCAGCGGGTAAGACGCCAGGCTTGTCAATCGGAAGATCGCAAGTTCGGAGGTTCGAATCCCTAGCCCTGCGTGCAGAGTGAGCTCCCGCACTAGCTCCAGCTCTTGCCAACCTAGCAATTCGAAAGCATGCAAATGCAAGTAGATGAATAGGCACCACTTCGGTGGGATGGTAACAGCGTTCCGCGTGCGTCATGTCGGCCACATGACCGTGGAAGCGTCTTCGGACAACGCTGGCTCTTCGGCTAACAAACGGAGATGAGCACCGGCCCCTAGAGTCAGACACGACTGCACAAATGTGCGGGGGGAACCTTTACCTTTTAAGACTCATAAATACTCAGACTAACCATGACATGGGCTTATCCATGCTATCAGAGCCCCAGGCTGGGCAAGTTGCTGGGGGGATGATGTTCCAGAAGGCAGGTGCTATGACAGAAAAGGCTCTCCTCCAGGGTTTGGAGAGATGACATTCTCACAGATGGGACTCGGAGCACATTTCTCCTGCCAGATCTAACCAGACGGGTAGACACCACTGGATTGCAACTACCTGTCAGATTTATTAGCCCTTATTCATTGCAACTGTACAGTATTCTACCCTCGTGCAAAATTAGGGTCTCCATGTACATTGCTTGATCATTGCTAAATTCATCCTTAGAAATTGGTACTAAATAAATGACTGAATTCTAATAGCATGGGGGGGGGGGAGGTGACCCTTTTTCTGAGTAGGAGGCACAGGGTAAGAATCCCCAGCATCTTGAGGATATGGGCAGGCAGCTTATCACTTTTATGTTATTATACCGATCTATACAGCTGCCCATCTCACAATTGCAACTCTGGATGGCGAACCTATGATTAAAAACCAACAAAGAACAAAAAAGTGATTAATTATAATAAATAGTAATAATACAATGATAGCATAATTGCTAACCCAGAGCTTTCCAAACTTTTCATGTTGGTGACACACTTTTTAGACATGCATCATTTTGCGACACACTCTTAGAGCAGGGCATCATTTCGCAACACACTCTCACAGCAGGGCACAAGGCAGGCACTAGGACCTGCGCGGAATCACAGCAGGTTTGGAGGCAGCAAGGCACAAGTCAGGCACTAGGACCTGCATGGAATCCTGGCAGGGCAGGTTTGGAGGCAGCAAGGCACAAGGCAGGCACTAGGACCTGCACGGAATCCTGGCAGGGCTCGGAGGCAGCAGCAGCCGCGACACACCCAGACACTGCAGCCGACACGCTAACGTGTCCCGACACACAGTTTGGAAAGCTCTGTGCTAACCTATGCCAGGGAAGTACTGGGTGAAAACTCTGTGCAAGGGCAGATCCCATAGGATCATTCAAAGGCCCCCAGCTATGAGTAAGCAATCTTCCTCTGTAAAAGGACTCATGGTTTGGTAGAAGTTATTGGGGGAATTTGACTCCCTGTCCGACAGGAGATTGTGCAGGAGCTTTTAGGGTGACTGCAAAGGATTCCATCCTTGTTACACTCAGTAATAATGAAATGAAATGTACAGCTGTGGGGTATAGTGAGTAGAGGAGCTGAAACGGAAAGTAGATAAATGAATAGAACAAAGGTCTGTTGGCAGCTCTGGACTCTGATCACTCAGTTGAAAAGCGGCATATTGCTGAATTGTCAAAAGTTCATGTAAAAAGGTCTTCTTTCAGCATACAGATTTACAACCTCTTCAGGGAACCCATACTCAACGAATAAATGCCCCTAGACAAGGCAGACCCACAGCTATGTATTACCCTGTTGAATAAGCATGACTGCCAGTGTGGGAGTTGGGGTTGCCAGGCAGAACAAGGTTTTAACGGTGGTTCTCATTTTTATTTTTTGTGTACATGATTTTGTTCTGAGCCTCTTTGGATTTGGCAAAGTTACTAAATAATAAAAGGAGAGGATTTTCAAGCAGTCAGCAGCTGGCACTACATGGCTGTTTGAATTTATTTCATTTGTTAGGATTCCAGCTTGTCCTGCCCCAATATATATTTACTGCCCTCAGTCATTTCCCTGCATCTAATAAAACACAGCTGTGGCCCAATAAAACACCTGGCACAATATAACAGGGAACCCTCCAAGGAGTAAAACACAGTTTTTCTTCAGCATGTTAGGCAATTTTTGGACAGAAGACGCGTTGCATTTTTTTTCCTACAAAGAAGTGATGATTAATTGTATATTTAATAGAAAATATGTTTTTATTAACCATAATAATACAAGAAATCCAAAAGCATTCCCTGGGATGCCTGCCTTTGGACCAGAGGTGTCCACAGGGTATGGTCAAAAAAGTAAAGATAGCAGCCGTGAGGGTGTGATCAAAGTGCCACCTGTTTTATACATGGGTTGCCAAACAGGTGGAGCTTCCGTCGTGCCATTGCTGCCGCCATCTTAACTTTTTTGACCACACTCTGTAGAACCAAGTTCATACTGAAGGGGTTCTATAATTTATTTTGCAGATTGGCTGCAGCAAGTAATGCGAACAACAACCCTATGCTATAATGTCAGCCTTAAATATGAGGACAGTCAGCCTGGAGATCCAGCATTACATGCATCTCTCAGTGCCCCTTTTTGTGACCCCTTTCTAGCTACATATCCTGAAAATTCCTGAAACAAGTTGCCTGCTGTTTTGGTGAAAATTGTTGTGGAAGCCCTAAAATAGGCATATTGTCATAAAAAACGTAAATGCCTCAGCCCTGTCCCACCCACATGAGCAATGTGGCCATGCCTACTTTGCAGCTCTCAGATCCACCAAATGTTATAGGTAGACCCTGGCCCCATTCCTGCTTAAGCATCTTGGAATGATTTTCTCCTGGAAAAGGTCTAAAAAGCCGAGCTACCAGATACACTGTAGATGCAAGTGAAAATAGCCAGTGAAAAACTAACCTGGAGATTTTGCATATGATGCGTGGAAACAAGAGAAATTGATGAGTGCATATGAAGCCAGGAAGAAGTTGGAGATGATGGGAGCAATGGTATTCAGCTCAGCTGTAAGAAAACATGATAAAATATATGTAAGTTGCCCGCCTGTTTGAAGAGAATTGGTTTTGGATGTACAAGTCTATAGTATTTGACTGCTGGGTGAATCTACAAGTGTATGATATGAGTGCATTGTACTGCTGGACACATCCAGATCTGTAGCTCACCTTTCGACTAGCTAGCAATAGTAGAGGAAACAGCTGAATAGGGTATAAAGGAAATGGGCTACTATTTTAAAAGTATACATCCGTGCATACATATCTATCATGCTATATTCCCTTTTGGGTATGAACCCAGAAAAGGAGTAAGGAAGTCTAAGATATTAATAATTAGAACCAGAAAAGGAAATATAGTTAAAATTAGCTTACACCAACACCATTCACTATATCCTCCATGCTTTTACTGTATATCCTTGCAAAGCATCTTTACCCCCATCATGCCCATAAAGGTATTCATGTTGAAAATCCAGAAATGATTTTATATTGGAAATCTAAGATTGGTAATGGAAATAAATCACAGTTCTATTCACTTTCCACTTATTGCCTTTGGAAGGTGTCTTGGGGGATGAAATTATTAGAGCAGAGCTTTCCAAACTGTGTCGGGACACGTTAGTGTGTCGGCTGCAGTGTCTGGGTGTGTCGCCACTGCTGCTGCCTCCTGGCTTCCACACAGGTCCCAGTGCCTGCCTTGTGCCTTGCTGCCTCCAAACCAGCTGTGATTCCATGCAGGTCCTAGTGCCTGCCTTGTGCCTTGCTGCCTCCAAACCTGCTGTGATTCCGCGCAGGTCCTAGTGCCTGCCTTGTGCCTTGCTGCCTCCAAACCTGCTGTGATTCCGTGCAGATCCTAGTGCCTGCCTTGTGCCCTGCTGTAAGAGTGTGTTGCGAAATGATGCCCTACTGTAAGAGTGTGTCGCGAAATGATGCATGTCTAAAAAGTGTGTCACCAACATGAAAAGTTTGGAAAGCTCTGTATTAGAGTAATGGTATACAGGTCCTGAAGGGCGTGGTGGCTTAGCGGGTAAGACGCCAGGCTTGTTGATCGGAAGATCGCAAGTTCGGAGGTTCGAATCCCTAGTCCCGTGTGATGGAGTGAGCTCCCGCACTAGCCCCAGCTCTTGCCAACCTAGCAATTCGAAAGCATGCAAATGCAAGTAGATGAATAGGTACCACTTCGGTGGGTAGATAACAGCGTTCCGCGCGCGTCATGCCAGCCACATGACTGTGGAAGCGTCTTCGGACAACGCTGGCTCTTCGGCTAACAAACGGAGATGAGCACCGGCCCCTAGAGTCGGACACGACTGCTCAAATGTGCGGGGGGAACCTTTACCTTTACTTATACAGGTCCTACAAGCTTACTGATTTTACAGTCTTTGTCACAGCTTTGTCCAAAAAATTCTGGGACTCCTAAGTGCCACTGGCCTCTGTAGAAGATAACGATTTAGACATGATCAGATCATGATTAGATGGGGAGGGAAGCAAGAGTGTTTTAGAGAGAGGGTGGCTATGTTTGAAAAAAGGTTAGAAAACTATGTCCCTCTACCAAGTAAAGGTTGGCTATGCATTATTGGATATATTTACTGATGTGTATTAAGATCAAATAATGTTTGGCATTATCTGGAAATATTTTTAATGCGCATATGAGTATATATATATATATATATTCCTACTTATAGCTCAAGATAACATAGGAAGGCTGTTTGACAATAACACCTAATGTACTACATCACAGTTTAGGAACATATTTGTTACTGCTGTGACGAACGTATTCTTACAGGCTTGTTTCTGCAATTTTTATATTTAAGATGATGTATTTTGTGCTAAGGGCTGTTTTGTTACTGTTCTGTTTGGGCTTGTTTATGATTTTCAAAGCCAGATATAAATAAATTAACCTGATTTAACTTTGAATCTGGACAGAAATACTTAATGAAGATGTAATTGTTTAAGTCTTCCATTTCTTAAAAAGGAAACAGAAATTATCAATGATTTCTTTTGCTTTTTCTCTCTCTCTTTAGAATTGAATAGATATGGTGTGCACCCAAACCAAATAGTCTGTATTGTAAAGTGACAAAGCTTTGTGTATTCAAAATAGGAAATCACAAAGGAATTTTAAACAGCGTAAGATGAAATAAAGTATGATCAAATGGGAACATTTGTAGCAGAAATCTCCCAGGGATCAGTGCTGTGAACCTATTATGAAAGCAGGTAGAATTCACTGTGCTAATGGTTTGGAACAGCAGGCCTTTGATTTATGTAGACATTTGAAAAAAGCAGACTTTATGCTACATTGAAAGACACTGAATAAAATGCCTTGAAGGGCAATTGCTTGACTTCTTAAGGAATTGAGCAAGGTGTATACTGTGTACATACTATGGAGGTATCTGTAGCAATGGAGCGACAGGCATCAAACAAAATCTTTGGAAGAGCAAAGCTTCCATTGGTTCAACCATTCTCATACATTGTGCAGATCAGTGGTAACTGTGTTAAGCTTAAACTATGGCTTATAAACCATAATGGCTTGAGTGACAGAGTGCAAGGCAAAAACATTAACACAGAATGGTTTAGCCTGATACAGAAACTCAGTCATTTAGTGGATGGCATCTTTTCTTTTCTTATTTGGACCATGGGGTTTTTGTCATTACTGTAGAAGGTATGTTCATCAGAATTTAGATGGGAGCTTTTATGATGGATTTCCATTGGAATTATTGTTTCCTCCTTCACCTAATCCGAATGTATTCACTGGTATCTTTGTTAGACTACTGTATGTCTTCCCCATTGCAAACACCAATCCGATACTATTTGAGTTGTACCCACCAATCAGAATAAAGGCCATGGCAATGAGGAAAGTCAGAACGTATCCTCTGATTGGTTCATTATTTTTCCCATATCCTTTGGCAAAGAAGTGGAGTGCTCGATAGATGTTATCCTTGCAGAGAGCCTGTCAAAAGAGCAGAGCTTGGTTAAGAAATCTAATTCTTGGTTTCATGGCTTCTTGTTTATTGTCAGAAGAACAACACATCCTTCACAGTAAGCGGCGTGTAGGAGGAGGAAGGAGTATTAGGTATGTTCGCCGCCTTGAGTTATTTAGAAAAATAATAAAGGCGGGATAAAAATGAAATAAATAAAATAAATAAAATCTTGGTTTTTACATCATTATGAATGGGCAGTTGCCTAGCACAGTCTCCTTCCATATTAATCTGATAACATTGGGAGCACAGTGACCTTGTGAGAGGATGAAAGATGTAATAACTCTATCAGTACCCTTGTGTGGTATCCTGGGTTGTTTTAAGTAACCTTGTGATCAGTGCTCTCCCACGTGCTTTCAGACATCCCATTAAGGACACAACCATAAGAAGTAGTATTTCTGTAGTACTGGCATTATGTTCAGAGTGTGGGCGAGGGGACCATCTATTCACCGAACAGAGAAGAAGAAATCCCTTTTGTGTTGTTAAGGGATGCAGGACATTCTCACAAGCCTTTTCTAAACCTCTCACGTCTACAGTATATCTTGCAAAGTGTGTTAACACAATCTATGGGACCTGCACCTTTGTATTTGAGACACACCCCCCAGCTGATTAGCTGATCAGCACAAGCACGAGCTAATAAATCACACAGTTACTGCACAGGAAAACATAGAAAACGTGTTTTGCCTCTGAACGTACCTGGAAAACCTTGGGTGCACTCACAAGTGAAGCTAATGCTGAAGAAAGCGTGGCAGAAAATATCCCAGCGGTGATTAAGGGTCCAAACCCTGAGACCATACTCATAACCTTTGGGAAAGAAAAATATTAATAAAAGAGAGCCATGACGTTTGTACAAGCCAGGCTATAATCAGAATTTGCAAACCCCTCAATTGTGAAATGTATCACAACATGCATTGTTTTTCAGCTCCTCTCTATTATCTTTTAAGTCATCCATTAACAACTTGTCAGTGAGTGTTATGGAATGTGTTTCTGAAGGGGAGGTGATGTGGTGGATTTCGGTGGTGCCCCTGTTTCTCAGGAAGGAGGGAGCACGTTCCAAGGAGGTGGAGGAGATAAGCGGAGGCACAGTCCGGGAGCCAATGGTGGGAAAACGAAGAGGTTCAGGAGAGCCCCGCCCTAGAGTCTCCCAGGTTATTTCCCCTTAGGTTGGTTAGAGTAGCTTTAGTCTGGCAAGATTCTGTCTGTACGGTGTGAGCAAATAAAGAACTGGCGTTTGAATGGACTGACTCTTCGTTGTTCTTGGGCTGGGCTTGACAGTGAGACTGTTCAGCACGGCAAATTATTTTTTGTTGTCAAGAAAACAGTTTGCTTAAAATGGAGAAAACTGTTCTTTAATTGAATCTTGGTTTGTTCCTTTTGAAGCCAAAGGCATAATTTTTATTTCTTCTGCAAATGATGCCGTGGAGAAGAGACTCATATTAGGAACAAGATGCCATGAAAAACAAGCTACGTGCATTTTAAGAAGTGAGCAATCTTTGTATCAGCCAAAGAGAATTTGCACGTGTAACAGTTTCCAATCCGGGCGTGTAGATAAATAGGTGACATTGTACCATCTACTTAATAAACCAACAACTTCACTGAACTGGTATCTGGGAAAGTTACTGGAGAACCCAGATAGTGGAGACAGAGCTTTTGTGAGACATTGATGTAAATAATAGATGTGTGTGTTTCTAGTAGATATAATATAGTCCCTAAAGGAGTAAACTTCCAAGTTCACACAACTTTTCCTGGTGTGGTTTGGGTAAATATTTTCTACCACTTAGTATTTAATTTGGCTGTGCACTTTGCAATTAATTGCTCATTTCAGTTTACACACATACATACATACATACCCCAACTCCCACCCGCACTAGCTAGATTGTCAGTAGAAGTATTGAAAAGCCAACCAGTACACACAACTGTATCCTTATGTGCGTATTAGTTCATGCTATTATGTACAATATATGGTATAACACACACACAGTTATACAAATTGGATAATTAGCATGCTTTTGAACCTGGAAATTATTCATCAGCCCATAATCACATGTCTGGATTTTACAGCTGGAGAAATCATAGCCTAGGGCACAAGCAGATGATCCATTGCAATTCATTCCAGATACAACTGTATCATTGACATTCCCTGTAGCATCGCGTACGACACAAGCAGCTGTGGAAATAACAGGGTATTATTATTTCTCTTCCTTGTGACAACATGATAATATCACTGGGCTACTTATATTTCAGGTTGCTTATGTTGTATGCACATTTCTGCCTGTTATCCTGAGGCGGGGTAGGTTGCAAATAATGTGACCGTTTGTTAAAATTGTGTGATGTTTCTATTGGGTTCACTGTCCAATTTAGCAAACCAGAACATACACAAAATGTGCAGATTAAAAATGCTTAACCTACAGCGTCTTTGTTGTTGTTGTTTATTCGTTCAGTCGCTTCCGACTCTTCGTGACTTCATGGACCAGCCCACGCTAGAGCTTCCTGTCGGCCGTCACCATCCCATTAAAGGAAGATTGCAGGGATGTTGTAAACCGCCCAGAATCTACCGTGGTAGAGATGGGCGGTGATAAATTTGATTAATAAATAAATAAATAAAAATGTTGGTGAGGACCAACCATACCTTAAAGAATGACGATACAGTAGAGCAGGGCCCCCCAAACTCTTCAGCTCATCGACTCCTTCATGAGGTTTCAGATTGTTCATCAACCCCCAAACATTTATTATATGAAAATAATTTCACAAATACTACTTTAATAGTACTACAATTAATAATTATTTGTAATTAATAAGGCCCTGAAGACGTGGTTCTGTCAACGGGCCTGGGGACCCCAGGGTGCTTTGGAGCCGATCAAGTGGTTGGTATGAATGTGTTTGCTGCTGCCGGGGGGTGTCTATTGTGTTTTTATGGTTTTTAATTCTGTAAGCCACCCGGAGTCACCATGTGTGAGTCGGGCGGCCTTATAAATCTGTTTAATAAATAAATAATAAAATAAATAAATAAATAACAACAACAACAACATTAACAACCCCTTGGATAGTCCCATCGACTCTTGAGAGTCAATATTGACCACTTTGGAGAACCCTGCAGTAGAGGAACTGTGTCTCTGGAGGGCCATACGTCACCAAGATTGCCAAGCCATAGGGATGTTTTTTCTTTCGTTTTTCTGATTATTGGCCAAAAATCAAATAAATCAGGGATGCCTAATGCACCTTTTTAAAACCCCAAATTGCTTAAAATGGAGGGAAGGTAGTCCGAAAAGTCCTGGTGCTCTTTTCCAGCAGTATGACTGTATTAGTGCCACGCTCTGTTCCCATAGTTCTCAGCCGCCAAAAGGGAGGGAGGGAGGGAGGAAGGGAGTGGGTGCACATCCTGTGCTTGCATAAAGATTGCCTGTCCCTGTTGTAGCTTGCTATTTATTTATTTATTTATTTAATTTATATAACCGCCCATCTCCCCCAATGGGGAACTCTGGGCGGTTTACAATAAAATAGATTAAATAAAAATATAAAATATGAAATATAAAACTAACAATTTATACAATTAATATAATAAATGGTTATAAAATCCAAGTGGGAAACAACGTTAATAAAAGAAGGGCGTTATAAAATTATAAAATTAAGGGGTTAACCACCCCCGTGAGGAACTATCGTTTCCTCCCTATCCCATGCCAGGCGGCAGAACCAGGTCTTCAGTTCTTTCCTAAAGGTCGGGAGGGAGGAGATCTGTCTCAACTCGGGGGGCAAGATGTTCCATAGTGTGGGTGCTGCTACAGAGAAGGCCCGCCTCCTAGCCCCCATCAGATGACATTCTCTAATTGATGGGGCTCGTAGCAGGCCCTCTCTGAATGATTCCTTCTCAACAGTAAACCTTAGAGACCATTTGATGAGCTACATGGATCTGTAGGCTTAATGTTGTAAACCGCCCAGAGTCCACTGTCCTGGAGATGGGCGGTCATAAATTCGAATAATAAATAAACAAACAAACAAATAAATAAATGGGAACTGGGGTCCCAGAGACACCCTCCAGTCCGTAGGTAGTGTAAAACATTTGGATCAACCAAGTCAAGAAGACATTTCAAGAGGCCAGCCCTTTGTCCTTGTCTCATAAACAGAGTAGCACCTCCACTAGGCGTGCTTTTAAGTTCCAACTTATGTTCCCAACATCCAGTAGGCTTTTTCCTTGAGACGGAAAAGATTAATTTTGTGTCTGGAATCCCATAGCGCCTCATATCCTTTTCTGGCCTTGGAAGAAACTGGCTTGTCTTATAACAGGAAAAGAAAGAAATCTAATTTCAAATACAGTAATTGGTGAGTTGCTGAGAAGAGCATTTTTCTCTTGTCTTATACCAACTTGGACAACACAGGGGTTATTACCCTAATGGGAGCAGCGTAGCAGCAAGAGGCAATTGGAAAAGGAGCAGATATTTACAACTTTTTTTCTTTAAGTGGGCTAACCATTGGTTTTCCCCTTGTCACATTCACAGCTGAATCCTTTCTACACAGGGTAAAATAGTGATGGTCGTTTCAGTCTGCGTATTTACTTAGCAACATCTGTTCTACTAGATTGCAGATCCACAGGAACAAAAAATGATGAGGTTGACGTGAGCACGGGATTTAAAACATCTTTATATTCTCGCTCTGAACTTGAATGTAAATGTGTTTATTACTTACCTGCGGAAATTGCAACTCCTAGGTAAGCAACAGTTGTGATCAGAATGGCCAGCATTGTTCCTTTAGGTATAGCTTCTTGTGGATCCTGGAGTGTTATAGTAAAAAGATTACAGTGAAATATAGAAAGAGATATCGCAAGTTATATGTTTACATTTTATAGAAAGAGTTCGAATATGATTAATTTACGAGAAAGTCAGCAATCCTTAAATGAAGGTTCTTTTACTCATGATAATAGAACAATAGGTTTGAAATTGTGTTGACATTTGGGTACTTCTGTATAACCTTGCCTTTTATGAAAAAATGAAAATGGGCCTAGTTCACTGCACTGAAGGGAGTTCCATGGAAATTGTAAAATCCAAGCAGACAATTAACTTTTTTCATAACTGATGTAAATGAAGGGTACAAGGTATTTATTTTTCTATTCACTGATAGAAAGTAAGCTTTGCCTTTACAAAATAGTAAAGTAGTGTTTTCCAAATGTCATGTACAGGTAGTCTTCGACTTACGACCAGGTAGTCTTCGACTTACAACCACAATTGGGACCGGAACATCCATCATTAAGCAAGGTGGTCTTGAAGTGAGTCGCGTCCAATTTTACAACCTTTTTTGCCACGGTCATTAAGCAAATATGGCTTTGGGGACTCTGGTTCTGCACCTCTAGTATAGAAGTTGGACTCCAACTCCCATCATCTTTTACGATTATAATAATGCAATTGGGACTTGGCGTTCAACAATGTCTGGATGTCCACAGATTTCCTACCTCTATAATCAAGTCCTGAATGTAGAAGAGCAAGATATGAATGTAAAAGAATAAATTATGTGAAAAGGTGAAACTATGTCCAGAAGTATTTCTCTGGTGACAACTAACGATAATACACTTCACAGGTTCTTGCAAAAAGGCGTTTTCAAATCAATAGCAAATGTTCTCCTTGCAGTTATGATTCTTTGAATCTTGCTCTTTGTTTCAATGTTAAAAGTATTTTTTTAATATTCAGCAAATATTCCATGCGTTTCAATGGTATATTTAATAAATATAGTAACAGCGTTGAGAGCGCCGAATCCTGACCGCTAGACCACCAGGGTAGGACATATAGTAACAGCAACTATGCTACTGTTCCAAAAAGACATTATATTATCTAAAGCTGTGCTGTTTATTTTGACAGTCTTATGGTTTTATGGATATCTATTCTGTATTTTCAAATATACACACCTCTAAGTCTCCAGAGATGTTGGCTCCAGCAAGAATACCAGTGGCTGCAGGGAAAAAAATGGCAAACACAGAGAAAAAACCTTCGTCACCTCTGAATTCTGGTCCAAAGTTTTCTGCAAATATGGATGCTGCAACCAAACACAAAAGAAGTAAGGAACTATGTGAACTTTTCAGGTTGTTCCAGAGATCTTAATCATTGTCACTCATTTTATATTTCTTTCCCTCTCTCCTACAGACCCCTTCACCACAGTCCATTCTACAGAACACCCTGGGAGGAGCACAACTAAGAATGCTTAATGGAATGTCATGAGCTGTTTGCCATGAAATGTTCCTGTCCAGTCGCCAAGTGTAAAGTTGTTCTGCAAAGGTATATGGAAGGTATGCAGTGGTTGCTTCTATGCAGATAGAGCTAATGTCTAGATCATAGCTTTCCAAACTGTGTGTCACGACACTTTAGTGTGTCGCGACACACAGTTTAATGTGTTGCGAAGCGGTGGCACGGGGGCGTGGGGGCGTGCGCGGCGGCGGCAGTGTGCACAGCGGCGGTGGCAGTGGCGCGCCATCAGCGCTTCCGTGTTTTAGCGAGGCCGCCGCCGCCACCATACACATCACCACCGCCACGCCCCCCCACACCAGCGCTGTGCACGCGCGCGCCGCCGCTCCGCCGCCACCGTTGGTGTGTCTCCAACGGCGGCACTTTGGAAAGCACTGGTCTAGATTGATTCTTGGACTATGACGTAAATAAGTATGCGGATTTGAACAAAAAGGGCATTATCCAGAAAATGCCAGAGTTCAGTTCATGACAAGTTGAGGACAGGCTGAAAAATGTGCATTGGGAGGAAGCTGAAAGGAACAAGAGCAAATTACCTAGTCTAGGGATAGGAAGACTTTGAAGGCAGGAATGTGACTCAGGTCACATATTTGTGATTATTACTGTTGATTGTTGTTTCATTTTGGTTGTTTTTTTTAAACTGTCCAGAGTCACATTGTTTGAGTTGGGTGGCCATATAAATAAAATGGATGGATGGATGGATGGATGGATGGATGGATGGATGGATGGATGGATAAATAAATAGTTGTTATGTATTAAATTTAATTTGGAGTTTTCAGAGCATCTCAGGGTTGCCACTTGCCATGAGTTGTGGCCAGGCTCATAATACCAATTTCCTCGCCTGTAAACTGTTGAGTTTCCTGTCTACCACTGTTCCTTGCCGGCTGTACTGTTCCCTACTGCCCCCGCTTATCTTTACCTTTTTGTCCATGATTCAGATAGAGAGATGAGTGGAATGAGATTTCCTTGTAATGAGCTCAAGGCCCATTGGTTTCATTTGCACTGCTGTGCCTATTTTTTTTTGGTAGGATTTACCACTTGTTATTTTATGCCAGTGATGCAGCACGTTGTACAAGGTCATCAAGGTGTCATCATTCAACACAGAAATTATAAAGAGATCCAATAGAGTCAGAGCTGTGATGTTTCAGGTCTGTTGCTTGGGTTTGAATCTTTGAATGGTACCATTATTTGTGACTAGAGCTGTGGTTGATAGGCAAATTGGGCATCCTGGAATTCATGCATTGAGTATTGCATGCTGCTTTTTTTGTTATATTGCAGTATTCCTCAACCCAATGCGCTCTCTCTCTCTCTTTTAAATAGTTCTTTAATGCTACATGATTGCTTGCTTTCCTTATTCCTATTTACAGTATGTCTCCCCTGCAACTTGCCACTTTGTCTTATTGTGACTCTTGCTTACTGTGACAGATTTTCACATCTGAAGCCCTGTAGCACTAGAAGCACTTGCCTTGATAATTGAAAAAACCTCTCGCCCTCTTTTCTGCATTGCTAGGGATAACAGTCCCAATGAAAAAATTTATGATAGCAATGAGAAGTATAATTAGGAGAACCACTTGGGCCTGTAAGGAAAAAGAAAGAACATTTTTGTAGTAGATTTATTTGGGATAATACTTTAGCTGCAGCCTGTACTATATATCTGAGTAAAAAATTAAGTGAGAATGAGTTCTCAAATCCAACAATAATCCACCACAAGCCAGATTGGCTTCTTATTTGTTTTCTCTGAACACTTATGCTTTAAAAAATTACCTTTGCTTCCCATTCCATACCAGCCACAGAAATGCCCAAAAGAATTACAACAGTTATGGCACCAATTATCCTGATGTCATTGGTTGCATCAACCATTATTGCATTACTGCTCTGGAATAAAAAAACAGTGAGAAAATAATTGTTAAGAATATACTTTCTGTAACATAGTTCTAGTAGCCTCATAAAATAAAATGGAATTACTATAGAGGGATTCTTCACATTTCATGGGTAATGAGCCTTGAATTTTACATTTTTATACTGCATGGACCTCAGCCGTCAAGGTTATTGGCTACCTAATTAGAACCCTAATTCCCTTTAGTAATTTTGGAACTTTTACAGTAGTTTAAGAAACATTTCCTTGATCTGGTAATAAGAAAGCAAAACTGTACGAATTAGAATAAACGATATGGTTAAGGAGTTCCAATTCATGAATATGGCTGCCCCTTAACTCTTTTATTAGATTTGTGATCATTACAGTAGAAAAAGATACAAACCAAGTTTGCCCAGGCTTAGCCGTATGGAAATAATGATGCTTACCTTGAGGAGCTCCACAACTGTTTCTGCAAAGCCGACCACATACATGGCCACTGCCACAGCATTGGCAAAGGCAAAGATGAGGCCGATGGAGCCCCCAAACTCAGGCCCTAAACTTCGTGAGATGAGGTAATAAGCACCACCTGTCACCACAGGAAAGAATTGCTTCAGCATATGGACAAAGCTGCATGGGACATTATGTTTTTCCTAGTATGTGGTCCGAGGATAATGCAAGGTTTTTTGCCCTAATGTGGAGAATCTAGTACTATACGCTGAACGTGACTAGGATATCATCTGCTATGACATTACAAAGGAGTCTCTTGGATTATAAGATGCATTGTGGCTTCCCCTAAAAATATGCTGATCTTAAATATGCTGAACTTAAATTCAAGCAAGTGGAATGTCTCTATACAATACTACTGCTTTGCTACTGCTACTGCTAATAAAATACTTTAAGTCTCTGAGAACATTTCTGGGTACCTCTTGATTACAAAATTCAGACAAGAGATACTAGAGACAGTCCTTAGCGGCAGCCTCCTCAATATGGACCATTCTTCTCTAAGGAAATGTATCTGTATCTGTTGCCAACATTGTTTTCTTCATTGCCAAGTTCAGGCTTTGTTTTGTTCTCCCAAGCCCTTTTCAGTTTTTGTTATTTTAATTTTAACATGTGCTATATAAAATATATTGGGTTGAAAAATAAGAGCTTCAAGTGAATGGGAACATATGTCAAAACATAAGAGAAGCTTTCTCCATCTGTCTTCTCTAGGTGGTTGTATAGAATTTCTGGACGTACATTGTTCACAATAATCTGTTTATACTCAATAGAATTACAACACATGGTTTTGGAAGCACAAAGAGATGACATAGAAACCAATTCTCTCTTGAGTCTGCAGTGGAACAATCTCCTAATGTAAATCCTTGCATTCCAATTTGCAACATGCCATGTTAGATCCTTTGGATTTCATGAAGTACATTGTTGAAAAGCATCTAAAGAAATAGTAGTCACTGATGATTTAAATGCTCGAGTATCTTCTTTAAGCTGGTGCCCTCTAGTTCATGCTGGCTGGAAATAATGAGAATTATAGGAAGGCAGCAGATAGGAAAGTAACTTAAGCCTCTTCCTATACAAACAGGAACAATGTCCCTGAATTTATTTTATTTCTAAACTCTTGTAGAATCAAGAATATTATTTAGCTATTTCATTTAAGTCCGCTTTTCTGTAATGGAAAGTAATTTCAGAATTACTTTAAATAGATGTGAAAAAACCCTCACAGATTCAGCTCATCTAAACATTTGGAAAGTATTAGCTATTCTTTTTCTTTTACCTACATGATCCTGCCTTTTAATTTGCCATGCTCCTCCTCATATCAGAATTGACTCTTTATGACTCAGATCACTTCCTATTGCATTTTAGTTCTGTACTCATTTATTTTGTCCAGAAGGAACCACATTTTCTATTCAAAGAGGAAATTGACTTACCTCCTCTTACCACTCCATTTGTACATATGGCAGACATGGAAATACCTGTTAAAGTTGTAACTACCGCACTCAGGGAAATAACTACGACTCCAAGACCTGAAAAAGTCCCAAAAAAGATCTTTGATCCAAGTACCTTGGTCATATAATTTGCTTTAAAATCCTTTAACAGGAAGCTGGTATCTTCTGATAAGAAGTCATCACTCATGGAAAGGGGTTGACTGGAGCTGACAATAACTGACACACACTCGTTATTCATCATCACAGTTAAAGAAATACCTGTAAAGTATTGTTGATGCTGCTTCCAGAGCTGATTGCTTGTGTTCTTGGGGATCGTGTATGAATAAATGTTAAGAAAGTAAAAGAATGAATTAATACATTTCAGTGATCTTTATTAAGTGTTAGTGGGAAAGGAATAGCATTTGTCACGTCCGGTCCATTCAAGGAAATGCAGCCTGCAATGTTTTGAGTCTGATAGAAAGATAGACAGAAAAGTAAATCTGGGGAAAAATTGGATTCCATTCTTCCATCAGTCTTAGACCTTCATGAACTGAACTGGGCTTTATGTTTGTGAATTAATTAATTATAGAATGTTAATTGTGCCGAGGGTATGACTCACCTTCTGGTTCTTGGGATTGCCATGACCTAGGCTGCTTATTATAGTGAAGAACCTTTGACTTACAAGACAATAAATGGGGAACTAATTCTGTAGATCGTGAGCACTGTGGAAAAGGGAAACACCCTAAAGATTTTTACCTCCACGGACAAAACCATTAGTTGCTATTGCAGAAGTTGATAAGCCAGTAATGGAAGTAACCATGGTAGCAAGTAGGATTATGATAACTCCAAGACCTGTCAGCAATGAAAAGATGAAAAATGTAATTGACGGTCTGCAACTTTTCAAAACTGTTCTCTCAGGTAGCAGTTTAAATTAGAAGGAATCTGCTTTTCACTGACAAACATCTTCATCCCTGCTGCTGTAGGAATCCTTTATTGTCTTGTTTTATCCATGTAATATAAATGTTAAATAAGCTACTGGGACGGGGATTAAGTCCCTTGATACTCTAGAGCACTGGGACGCTGTGATTAAATTACTAAATTGTAATAGAAATGTGCATCTGTATAAGCCAAGATATTTATGTATATATATTCATCAAGGTAACCCCCGTGAGTTCACTCATTTATTTCTCTCTTCCTCAATTCCCATCAGTTCTGGCCAGCATAGCCAATGGTTACAGATAAAAATAACTGGAGCAATGTCTGGAGGGCCATAGATTCTCCATCCCTGAACCCTGATCATTCATTATAAGTTTCCAATGGACTTATTTCTTGCTGAAGTTACTTATGTTAGGACATGTTGCCAAACTTCCAAGGACCCTAAATATCCTCGAAGTAACTGTAATTTTTCCATAGTGAAATACTGTGCTTCCAAATAGGACAGATAATTTGAAAGAAGCACAACAGTCTATAACACTAAATGAATTGATTTGGACAATGCTCTTTGTATGTAGTGGGGAAAAATATTGTGCCTTCCCTTGAGTCAAACAGGAATGTTAGTTTCACCTCCAAACGTTCATGAATATCCATGTATGTGTATAATATATGAATAGAGCAATGATAAAAAGACCAAATTAAATCAACAAACACATTTAGGGAAATAACCATGTACTTATGTAAAACATATTCAGATGTTACACGGATACTAATATATTTATATGGACTGAAGGAGAGACAGCAAAAAGCTATTTTGCTTCCTTTTCCCCGCCCCAGAGGGAAAATGAAGGCAAGACTGTATTTTGAAATTTGATGACTGGTATAATCATAATTTTAGAATGAAAAGTGAGAAATTGAGCCATTGTAACTGCTTTTTTTTATAGACTAATGCTGAGCTCTGATTAAAGTTTAGATTAAAAACCCAGTTGCAAGGTCATTAAATAACATTTAAATGAATGACTCTTGCCCCTAGGTATTTTCATACCTTAGAACAAAGTAATGCTCCTTGATGATGGTAATAAGTTACTAAGCTACCATTAAAAAAAAACAAACCCAAAACCTAATTTTGCATGACACCCCAGAGCAAAGTCTTGGCAATGTTAAGATGCAGAATTGCATGGCAAGGCACATACTTATATGGATTTCCAGCAGCAAGGACTCATTTGATATGCATCATAAAATCCGTAAGCACCCTATTGTCAGGCACATTGCCAAATGCAAACATGTAAGGTTGTGTTGATGGGCAAAACTTCCCACCTCTCATCTGCTTATTTCAGCATGTCCTGCCTGTTCCTTGTTCTCTAAAGTGGATGATCCGTTAAAGTTTCCATGACTAGTGACACAGAAAATTTCCAAGGAATTCTAAGGAAAATCTAGAAAATCCCTGTACAATTAAGAAAATTCCGTATGCAAGAGAAATTAGATGGTGTTTTGATGAAATTCCTTTTCATTTTAGGAGAAAACCTGTATCATTTAGGCTAGTTTTTATAGTACAAACCCATCTCAGTTGGATACTTTGAATGTACTTTCTGTGTTTTTGAGCTGACCATTTTTGTTTTTAAGTCTGGAAGAGTATGGATCACTGACAAGATTCTTCTTTTAACATTGAAAACCAGTAAGTATTAATGACAGAAAACAGGCCAGCATGCACATAGAGTTCCTCATACATTTTTTTTATGATAGAAAGCTAGTAGAAACATCCTTTAAATTACAGGAATTGTCACTTATACATACTGTGTGTGTGTGTGTGTGTGTGTGTGTGTGTATATAATTGTTTTTAATGGATTGGACAGAAAATCTAGGGTTGCAGTGTGTGTATGTGTGTGTGTATATATACACACACACACACATACACACACTGCAACCCTAGATTTTCTGTCCAATCCATTAAAAACAATTATATACATATTTCGATTACAGACTTTTTGCTAATATTTTACAAATTCTTTTGTAGAACTTGGCCATACCATAAACTGGACAGTTTATAAGATCAAGTATACTACTGGATCCTCATGGCAGCTGTTATTCATGACATGTAGGAAGGAAAGGTGAATAGCAACAGTCATTGGGATAATTATGTAAAAAAAAAGGTAACTTGTCTCTGGCCTGAGTCAACTACTATTTTCACAGCAAAAACGTGTTTAGAAAATAAGTCTACAGTAGTTTGGTCTTCAGTTGTCTATTGCTTAAATGACTTAGGAGAGATCACTTCCCTTGGAACATAATTTAGCTGTCTCAAAAAAGGGTTCTAATCAAGGGTTTAGAACAAGGGGAACAAAGATTTATAGTTATACTGGTATACATGCCTTGGAGACTTTGATATACAGTAAATGCCATCCTTAGAAAGGAAATGATATTTAAGATGGTTTATTGGTTTCCTTTTTAACATAAATGCAATAATGTGGAATGACATTATTAAAGAGAATAAATAAATTGATTTAACACAATATATTTTCTAGGATTCTCCAGTGGCCACCACTGGCTTGTTTAAGGCTTAGCGTATTGTGTGTCTGCAATGTCTGCCTTCTATAACCAAAGAAAGAAATATAAAATAACCCATGAATAGTTTGGAGTTCTTCTAATGGTTGGCAGTGGGACAGATGACATGAGAAGCCTTAAAGAAGCTACTGTTGGCCATTGAAGATGCAGGCAGGGAGGGTGGTACAATCAGACACATTCAAGACTAACCATAAATTAGGCTTACCATCTCATCTGCATAGGGTCAGATGAGAAAGCAGGGTTTATTTTTCTAGTATTAACCAATTTGTTTTTGGAATACGGAATAAATTCAAAGAGGTTTTTTCTCCCTCTCCCTGTAATGGATCCCTTACATATAAATCAATATGTAAAAATAAATGTATAGGGGATACATTATAGTACAGTATATAGTAGCTATTATCCACTTCAGTTAGGGATACTTACATCCTTTTGAAAGTAGGTTCAATGAAACATACATACATTCATATGTATGTATACATATGCAAGATTTTGGTAATGCAGAGTTGTAACTCCACAAAACAATCTGACCTCTCTATTGTGGAGTGCTGCAGCCTTGGAAGGGGGAATTAAATGAAAACTGTGGTGTACAATGCTATCCTAGAGGAGATCATTGGATCCAATTATCATTGGATCATTGGATGAAGCCCTAGAAAATTCCAAGAATGCTTTCATATACGTATATCTAATAAATGAAATGTCTAGGAACCATGGAAATATTCAGGATGCCAATTCACACTTCAGTTTAAAGTAACTGATGTTTCTCTTGGCTATAATAAAAACTTATACTGTACTTTTTAAAAGACATACCAATTCCAGCTTGACCAATAATCCAGGAAAGACGAATAAATAGCATTACACCCCAGATGTTCAACATGCACCTCACCTAATTATTAAACAAAAATGATTGTATCAACATATAACCACAGAATGCAACAGGTTTAAAATGAGTAAAAATAGTCCTGTGAAAAAAGAACAAATGTATTAAAAATATATTGAAAACTTAAAAAGCCATAATAGCCTGAAACAAAAGGAACCAAAACTATATAAAATAGTATCTAAAAAAAGAGTTGCTCTGATAGAACTGTAATTACCTGGTTAAAGTAGAAATTTTGATTTAAAAATTAAAATGTTAATGTTTGAGTGTTTTTAAAAAATAAGAATAGGAACTGAGTTGTTAAGAACTCAGTCATATAAAAGGATTACTTCAAATCAGCCTCATACATATTCATTGCATGGGATGAAACCATGAAAATCTTATAACAAGAAATCCCCAACAGAAGTATCTACCTGCTTTTCTGCAATATGAAATTACTCAAGTTATGCTACCAAGTTTTTAAATTTTAAAAGCAGATGTTATGGACTTGTACAGTCACAAGATAAATGCTGCTTACCAGGACACCCTTCACCCATCCAAATTTCACAAATCCTTTGGTTTCTTCTTCCTTGCAGAATTCAGCTTCTTCTGTGTTGCAATCTGCTTTAGTGAATTTGTCAACTGAACCAGAAGTCACTGTGATATTCTAATCAGACATTTTAAAACAAAATAGCCTGCATTACTGGATTTCATAACAAAGGAACAGGATTGTGTATAGGTGGGGATTCCATAGGAGCATAGCAATTGAATATATCAATTGCAAAATTATTTCTTTTCATTTCTTAAAAAACTAGGTTCAAGTACATCAGGTTTAAAGAGATGGGCAGTGTCAGTTCATATATCAAACAGCTTGCATTGCCTACATCTCTTTGCCCCTTCCTATAATTAGTACAAACAAAATAAGGGGAAAATAAAAAGGGTATTGTGTAATTTAGACAAGTTGTAGAAATAAAATGCAGAATGCAGCATAACAAATGTTGTTAGGGTTTTTCATGCTACATTATTATAAAAGGCTTTTATCCAGGGGCATCCACAGGAAAAATGTAAAAAACGTCAAGATGGCAGCTACAATCGTGCAATCAAAGCCCCACCACCTTTTTACATGTCATGCTCATGCAGTCACCATCTTGATTTCTTTGATATTCTCTTGCAGACGTCCCCGTGGATACATCTTTTCATATGCACGATGTAATTATTTATTTATAATTATAATAATTATTTATTTGTCAAATTTATAGTAGTCCTCAACTTACGACCAAAATAGGGACTGGAAAAATTGTCATTAAATGGTGCAGTCGTTAAGTGAGGCATCACGTGACTGCACCTGATTTTATGACATTTTTTGCGGTGGTTGTTAAGCGAATCATGCAGTCATTAAGTGAATCATGCGGTTCCCATTGAATTTGCTTGTTGGAAGCTGGCTGGCAAGATCGCAAATGGTGATCATGTGACCCCAGGACACTGCAACCATTGTAAATACATGCCGGTTGCCAAGCGCCCAAATTTTGATCATGTAACTGTGGGGACACTGCAACGGTCGTTAAGTCACTTTTTTTCAGTGCCATTGTAACTTTGAATGGTCGCTAAACAAATGGTCATAAGTCAAGGACTACCTGTATATGGCCGCCCATCTCACCCAAAGTGACTCTGGGCGGTGTACAATAAACCAAGAATTAAAACAGTTTGTAAACCCCTTAAAACAATAAACATAGATAAAACAAGACCATGAGAGGGAAGATGTTTGCATAAAGTATAACCAGCATGCAGGCTCCCTATTGCTAGGGGATCCCGAGGCTTGCTGAAAAAAGCTATGTTTTGAGAGCTTTACAGAAGGCCATAAGGGTTGGGACTAACCTCACCTCAGGAGGGATGATGTTCCAGAGGGCGGGTGCAATGGCAGAAAAGGCATCTCTCTCTCTCTCTCTCTCATCTCTCTATCTCTCTATCTCTCTATCTCTCTATCTCTCTATCTCTCTATCTCTCTATATCTCTATATCTCTATATCTCTCTATCTCTCTATCTCTATATCTCTATCTCTCTATATCTCTATCTCTATCTCTATCTCTATCTCTATCTCTATCTCTATCTCTATCTCTATCTCTCTATCATCTCTATCTCTATCATCTCTATCTCTATCTCTCTATATCTATATCTATATCTATATCTATATCTATATCTATATCTATATCTATATCTGTATCTATATATGTATATTATATATTATATAAAATGTTTATATTTAGCAGGCACATTCTAAAAACTGCTCACTAATATCCTGCTAAACTGACACAACCCTATCTCCCTGAACACATAAGGTTTCAATTGTATGCACATCCATTTGGCAACATTGAATAATGAGTTACTTCTGAGTAAACATGATTTCATCAGGCAAAATGTAAATGCTCTTCTTTGGTTTGAGGCTGAATTTATGGGTGTTATCAATAACTGACTAAGACATCACGAGGATAAGCACAAGTGGGGGGCATCAAATGCAGCAACTGTTTGGAGAAAAATCATGCTCAGAAGGTTTATGTCCCACAAGTTTACTTGTGCAGGTTGTAAACATCCCAGAAGAAGAAATCATTAGGCCTTTGCACACTTTTAGGCCACCTAAGAATGTTTTTTCTTCTGGCTGTTTAAAAAAGGTAAAGGTTCGCCCCGCACATTTGTGCAGTCGTGTCCGACTCTAGGGGCCGGTGCTCATCTCCGTTTGTTAGCCGAAGAGCCAGCGTTGTCCAAAGACGCTTCCACGGTCATGTGGCCGCATGACACGCGCGGAACGCTGTTACCTACCCACCGAAGTGGTACCTATTAATCTACTTGCATTTGCATGCTTTCAAATTGCTAGGTTGGCAATCTGGCTGTTTAGGGAACATCAAATAATGTTTTCCTTAATTTCTTTTGACATACCTTTGCCAAGTGCTCGTGAATATCCATCAAACTTGGTCGGCTCATTTTGGCGCCTCTGATGCTTCCAGTGTTCTGGTAATAGTCAACTTTTGGCACAGCATCCATGGTATTATGTCCAAAAGTTTTAAGATAATAGGTGTTACTGTGGGTGTCATAGGGGTGAAAGCTTCCATCTGTTTTAGCAGCATCCCGGTTTTGAAAGAAATGGTCATAAGTTTCTTGGTTTCCAGACCTGTAGCTGATTTGGAGTCTCTTAGTGGCATCTTTGGCAAAAGAAGTCTCTTCATAATGTTGTGGATCAGGATCTCCCTGAGACTGAATTGTGTTCTCATGGTTTTCATTAATGACATTAACCTGAAATCTATTCAAATTTGGGTCCAAAAATACATTTGGAGAATTATTCATAGACATAGTTGCGACAGGAGGTCTTTATTTCACTATCGCTGATCCTGCGTTTTCAGATTTTCAGCAGTCAACGGTTATGGTGCCTTGATGATCCTTTGTGTCTCACTTAGCAACCACTTCTACAGAAGTTCTTATGCTGTATTCTGAAAGTACTTTGAGCCGTGCACTCTGCCTTCAAATACAGGAATTTTTTTTTTAAAAAAAATGCTAATTTCTCTCTAAACATTAAGCTAAATTATAATGGATAACAATGATGGTTAAATGACTATGAAAAACATCAGCTGTTGGCTGTTTAAAACCAAGAACTCATTTTGTACTTCTTTCACATTTTGTTCCTGTTTTATAGTCATGGTGGAATAAACAATGCAGATGGTTGGGCCTTGAAGTACATGAAATGGAAGTTTAGATCCCATTACTGATCAGTGTTAGTCAACACATAGATATGCCCTAACAGGTAACATTCTGGTGTTTTAAAATTAGTTGATTAGCAGATTGAAATAGGAGGGGAACAACATTTTTTTAGAGTACTATGATCTTCAAAACATTTTCTTTATCTCATTTATTTAAATATAGTTACTTGGATTGAGAAGACAGAATGAACTACTACCCAAGATTAATTTAGAGATTTATCAATGCTGGGTTTAGTTAATTCATGTTTGAGCAATTTTAATTTGGGGGGTCAGTTTATTTCTTAAAATCCCAAAATAATTTCCAAAATACCATAATGAAAAAAGGGACATAGCCTAAAGCCTGCATTTCCCACCCAAATATTACCTTCCCCTAATTTTTCTCCTAAGGAATTTATTTTTTGCCTTGGAAACTAACTAGAAGACATACTGTGGGGAGAAAAGGTATTTTGCAGTGTAAGAAGGAATGTGGATGTAGATTTAAAACAGAGAAGTGAAGAAGTGGTAATTGGGAAGAAGTTAATAAATTTTTCAGTGCTTGCTTGTCTAAATTACTTCCTTCTATTTTCAGTTTAGTGACACCACCAGTTTAAACTCGGTTTAGTACACACCAATGACTCCCACCCTGTGCTAATTTCTTCAGTCAAATGTACTCATGCTGTGCATTCACTGAGAGCAGTCTGTACCTACCAAGGATACAGCCCATGTAAATTTCCTGCCTGCTTTTATTAAAAATTGTAGTTGTGAAACTGGTCAGGGATGAAAGAATAGCTGAGATTTCCAGCTTCTTGTGATTTGGGTGTTTCTAAATTGTGCAGTAAATGATTATGAATGAATCCAGAAGAAAGTCCAAGGCTTTTGGGAAACAGTTTGAAAAAGTAATTGATGTTTTTTTTAACCGAATATAAAATAGAAAGATTGTCCATCCATCCATCCATCCATCCATCCATCCATCCATCCATCCATCCAAACTACAAGTTACTTGAAAGTCAAGTACAAGTAATAATCTTGATTTCCCCCCCCAATGAAAAGTATTCTTGACAAGTTAAACATGTCTGGCTGGTTAAATTTAAACTATTTGGCTATATTTGATCCTTTTTTAAACTTGCCATTTATCAGCCAAGTTCAAATGAATAGCAATATTCAAGAGTCAAAATATGAAATATTTGCAATTATAATTATTCCATTATATTGTTGGGGCAACTTTTGCTCTATTGCTGTCATCCCATTTTTCATTTATTAAACAAACTTTATTATTAAACAAACTTATATGGCATCTATAATCTATCAGAAGGAATTTAACATTATATTGGGTAGTCAAATGCCAGATTTGACTTCCATAGTGTCTCTGAACCTCTAGTGCAAATTTAAGGGTGATACAAATTGTACTTTATCAACAGTATATGTATCAGTGAAGTCATTTTCTCAACATCTTGATTGGTATAGGTTATACTTGACTTCTATATTCCCTGTGCCATAACATCCAAATGTGTAACAAGTATAACGTACATTATCTTTCAGAATAAATGGTACAAATTTCTTTTTGCAAAACAGAATTTTAAAATATGTAAATCAATCACTTGTGGTTTATAAAAAGGACTGTAAAAAAGATAAGGGACCTATGTCTATGAAGGTTCTCAGTCATCCAGGTGGAATTGTCTGTAGCTTGAATCATGTCAACTGGATTTCTATTTTCTTAGTGGAAACGTTTCGCTCCTTGGATAAGGAGCGAAACGTTTCCACTAAGAAAATAGAAATCCAGTTGACATGATTCAAGCTACAGATAAGGGACCTACTTTTCATTTCAGGAACTTCTGTTGCCTACTACTATACCTCAGTTGAAATGCATTAATACTGTAAGGGAAATCTGATTAGGTAACTGAGATTCTAAGGTATAAAAGAAAAACAGCAAACAACTGCTCTTGAGGTTAAGGCTTCCCTTTGATGGGAACGATATAAACTTTTCCAAACAATTTGAAATGTGTATCTCTACTGCATTTCATATTTAGACCAAACTGTTGAAGTTATGTTCATGAATTAGGCTAGTTAATTACAGAAAACTTTTCAATTGTTAAATATCCTGTAAAGAAGTAAACACCATTAAACATCATCATCGTTCTCTGCCCACAGCAAATTTTCATAGGAGAACTGGGGCAGAACTGCTGCTTCTTTACGTGTCATTACACTTGAAGTTTCTTCTATGGTTCTTCAGCGATGAGTATCCTAGTTTTGCTAATAAACCTCTTCCATCAGATCTTCAAGATCTTCAAACTGGAGAGCCAGTTTGGTCTAGTGGTTAAGGCACCAGACTAGAAACCAGGAGACTGTGAGTTCTAGTCCTGCCTTAGGCATGAAAACTGGCTGGGTGACCTTGGGCCAGTCACTCTCTCTCAGCCCAACTCACCTCACAGGGTTGTTGTTGTGGGGAAAATAGGAGGAGGAAGGAGCATTAGGTATGTTCACCACCTTGAGTTATTTATAAAAATAATGGGATAGAAAATAAAAAATAAATAAAAATAAAATAAATTATACTTACTATTCAATTGCTGGTATTTTTTTTAAGAGAAAACATTGGCTTTCTCCATAAAAAGTTTATTTGTTATGGATGAACTGTTTTCAAAATACGGAACAGATTTTCAAACATAAATTAGGAACAACTTGCAATCCTAGCTGGAAATTAAACAAATACATAAAAACCTTACCTCTTAACAAATTATTGGGAGAAAGTGTGTTTTCAGGAGCCTGTTTGCTTCAGTTGTTTGTCTTGAAGTATATTCTAAGTATGTATAAAGTAAGCTACCATATCCCAGATAGTTTTAGCTGCTACTGGTGTTCGGTTAAATGAAGCAGTAGTTTGCTTCTTATTTTGGGGTGGAATTTAAGTGTCCTTCACTGTGGACCATATTTTAGTGGCTAGTTCCTTCCTTCTGTATAAATCACCAAGGAAATCAGCCAATCCTAGAGTTCAGAAGACAACCCTTGGTAATTCCTAGCAAGGTCCGTTCAGAGGAACATTTCAGTTTGTTAAATATTAGCTTGTAATGAGCTCATTAATACTTGAATGGTAGGAATCAAATCTGGCATTGGTCTCTTATTGAAAGTCAGTGGATCTAGTAAAAGTAATTTAGGTACTCATCAAAATCTTAACCTCTACTGCTTTAAGTTTATAAATGACAGATGAAACAGCAACAGTATATTCCCAAGCAGTCATGCGCTACTGGAATAACTTTTATGCAGCAGTGTGAAAAAGTCCTTAAATATTCATGCCAATACATTTGATTTTGATTTTTATCCTTGAAGCAGAAAAAGGTCATTTGTTCAACATTATTCTCCGGGCTCAATTCAGCTATGTGTTGTGGTGAGTCAAAAAACTTTTTCCTCAGTAAAAATATGAATCTGTTTCTGGCAGATACTTCCAAATTGCCAGACACCATTTAAATCATGTAATATAAAACGTTAAAAATATTGAAAGGAGATGACAGTAATTAAAAAGCAGCAGAACCAAACTTATTTTTTGTTGTTAGCCCAATTAGCACAAGTCTGTGGCCATCGTGATAATGTTGGAGATTTATAGGCTCTTTTTATTTTTGTGCAAACATAAGGTCAAATCTAGAATCAGTGATCGGAAAGAGAATTAGATTGCAATCTTATGCAAGTCTACTCATAAGTAAACTACAGTTAATTCAGTGGCTTTACTTAGCAGGTGCACAAAGATTTATAACTTTATTATTCTTGTATTAGATCTGGAAAATAGGTAGTGAGGAAGGATTTCCTGTTGCTCCAAAGTTTCATGTACGGGTTATTGTCACATCTGATGTTGCTTAATTGTCCTCTGACAACTCGATGTAAAAGAACATTCTTTTGCATTATAATGTGTGATCTTACCTATATGTTGTGGAGGTGGGAGAGAGGATTGGTGGTAATGGCAAATCCACACAAAATCATGTTTATTCAATTATTTACAAAAAAGTGTGTCTCCTCCTCCTTAAATTCTAGGTGGTTTACAATATTTGTAAAATAGTGGACATACCATATTCAAGGAAGTTGCAAAATGCATATATTACTAAAAATTCCATTCAGAAATCCAATAAGTATTTGTAGGAATGGGCACAAAAATGGATACACATTTTGTGTGTGCTATTAACTGTACTGTGCTGCACTGGATCCATGTTTCTGGCAGCATCTGACCCTATTTTTGGTACTGTATGTTCTTCTTAGCTTTTCTTTTAAATTCTACTACAATTTGAGTGGCATTTCATTTAGCTGACAGAATCACAATTCCCTTAGTTGTCATCTGTCTAGATTATAAAGCAAATGGCACAATATTAAATTATAGACACGAGGAATGATCTGCCTGGGCTGATTGGCCTTATCTCAGTGGTTCTCAGAGCACACTTTAATGAAAGTAACAACGTTAAAATGAAATGTTGGTTCCAACAGTTCTTAAAACGGAATAGAAGGTCTGTCATATGTTGTCACTTCTGCTCCTCCTCCTCTATGAGCAAAGAGGTGACCTTGAAGTAGAATGTGTTACTGTCTCTCTGTGCCTTCCTAGAACTTTCCATAAATATTTCAGTGTGACAAATTAAATCTAGTTTCTCTTTACAAGTAGTGATGTCTCCCATTTAGTTCTATCAATTTCTAGGGCTAGTTACACAGTGAAAGGCTGTGCATACAAACGTGGACCCTGTCGGATGCAGTTTCCAAAGTAGCATGAAACTGGAAAAAGTTGTACCTATCTTAATGATTCCAGAAGAGATGCATATACAGTATATTGTATGCTTCTGTGTGTTCCATAGGATTTCTTTGAAAGGATTTGTGTGCTCCTGTTGTGGTGTGTGTATAAGCAAAGAGTATACAATCTTTTTCAGGCTGAGGGTCACAATGGGCCTCTGATTTGGGTGATGGGTTGTATTCCACAAAGTAAGGCCAGGAAGAAGTGGGAAGGGATAAATTAAATTAAGGTAAACTTAAACTTAAACCAAATTAATTCCAGTTAATGTGACAATTTGCCATGTATTGCATAATCCCCCTTTCTGTTGCCCTAAAGATAAGAGTTCAACAGCAAATTCTGGAGGGGTTCCAAACCGTGAATCCAAGGTTTTGGGGATCCATACCTCTTTTTTTTACATATATAAATTTTATTAGGATTTTAAAATACACAGTTAAAAGTTCGAAATGGAAAAAGAAATAGAAATACAGAATAAAGAAAAAGAAAAGAAAAAGTGTAGTAAAGTAAGAAAAAAAAAAGATATGAAAAATAGGTAACTTCCAATTTATCTCTGGTCACATAGATAAAAGAATCTGCCCTAAATGTTGGTTTTTCATACAATAGATAGAAATAATTCTTTGTCTAATATACTCTATTATATTTAATCTACTCTTCAAAACCCCATGTAAGCTTCGCCCCTCCTGCATTTCGCAAATAATCCATCAATGGTTTCCACTCTTTGAGATAATTGATTTTTCTTTCAATAAACAAGTCAATTTATCATTTTCTGCCATGTCCATCAATTTTAACATCCACTCTTGTACTGTTGGTAAAGTCTGAGTTTTCCAAAATTGTGCATAAAGAAGTCTTGCTGCTGTTATCATATATTGTATAATTCTAACAAAATGTTTTTCTATTTGTAAATCCAATATTCCCAACAGAAATAATTCTGGTTTAAACGGAGCCATACCTCTCAACTAAGCAGAACCTGGCAATTAACTGTTGGACCTTTCAGTGCTGCTGTTTTCTCCCTTTTTTTGACAAGTGGTTGTTTATTCTTTAATTTAACCTTGAGGAACCACAGCATTGGCATTATAAATGCTTTTAGCATTTATAAAAATTAAGTGCTGGCTAGTACTTAATTATAATATTATAAATATTAATTATAATATTATAAATAGCTTTTAGCATTTATAAAAATTAAGTACTGGCTAGTGGGGGAGGGAAGGGAGGAATATGGATTTCAGATGATTTAACTGACCTTTTGAACATATTTCTGAAAGGTTCTTGTTTTCTTATTCTGTCTTACCATCTCCCACATCCTTTTTCTTGCTTGGATCCCTGTAGTGATTGACTTTCTGTCCAGAGGTGGAAAAAGAGAACTGAAATGACTTCACATGCGCTTGAAAGGCTGGAGAACTTGCATTGCTTCTAATCTTAATAAAGGGTCAGTGAAATGGAGGACTAAAGTGGACCAAATATCAGGAGCCTAAATTTTTACTAAGGTCCATGGATTTGCACAAAATACCCATGCAATAATCTATAGTTGTGATGGCAATTGCTATAAATCTCACAATAGTACGAGAGACTGAAAAGAGGTGGTTTGTGTGCTTTCTTGGATTTATATTGAAACCAACCTTGGACTGGACAGTCCTTTAAATAGAGGATGGTTTCAAATATGTAAACTCGCTGCGGTCCCTGGCCAATTGATTATCATTCCATAGATAGATAGGGCTGCATTGCTAACAGTCTCACTACACAACTCTAATGTGATGCTTCATTTTTATTTTCAAGAATATCTCTGGGCCCAAAAGAACAGTGGGTGGCTGAAATCAGTGCTTTATTGGGAACATGCACCCACTTGTCCAGAAAAATAAGTACGCTGGAGGTGTTAGAGAAACCTTTCTGGTGGCTAGAGAAAAGGTAGGAAACTTCCATGCCATTTTCTTAAACTAAATAGGAAGCTTGATTCTAACCCAGAGCTTTCCAAACTTTTCATGTTGGTGACACACTTTTTAGACATGCATCATTTCACGACACACTCTTACAGCAGGGCACAAGGCAGGCACTAGGACCTGCACAGAATCACAGCAGGTTTGGAGGCAGCAGGGCACAAGGCAGGCACTAGGACCTGCACAGAATCACAGCAGGTTTGGAGGCAGCAAGGCACAAGGCAGGCACTAGGACCTGCGCGGAATCACAGCAGGTTTGGAGGCAGCAGGGCACAAGGCAGGCACTAGGACCTGCACAGAATCACAGCAGGTTTGGAGGCAGCAAGGCACAAGGCAGGCACTAGGACCTGCGCGGAATCCTGGCAGGGCAGCTTTGGAGGCAGGAAGGCACAAGGCAGGCACTAGGACCTGCGCAGAATCACAGCAGGTTTGGAGGCAGCCAGGCACAAGGCAGGCACTAGGACCTGCACAGAATCACAGCAGGTTTGGAGGCAGCAGGGCACAAGGCAGGCACTAGGACCTGCGCAGAATCCTGGCAGGGCTCGGAGGCAGCAGCAGCCTCGACACACCCAGACACTGCAGCCGACACACTAACGTGTCCCGACACACAGTTTGGAAAGCTCTGTTCTAACCAATAAAGCATAATAGAATCAGTCATAAGACCTGAGTTCCATCCCATGAGCTCCAAGCTTGGAAGTGCCTGATGGTTGAAGAAGCTGCTCCATGCTGGAATTAAAGCATTATGTTTTTCTATTCACAGCGAATTTGTGAACTATTTCTCTCCATCACTTCTTTGTTTCTATTTTCTCAATTTAATGCTCCCACAACATCTCCCAATCAAAAAAATGCATCTAAAGATGTAAATTGTTTCATGAGTCTGCCACAAAGCTTTATTTAACAACAACAAAATGCTGCCACCATAGCTTCAAAACATGGGTGTCAATTACAAAGGCCTCCTGTTTCGAGTTCCACCCCTTCAGGAAAAAAAATCAGGATTAAGGCAGGATACTCGTTGAGGATTTTCTTTCATGCAAGAGCATATTCAAATGTCCCTTTATCAAGCCCTTCAACCTCATCCTCCCATGTAGAGGAGGGCATACTGCTATAGGGGTCCAATAAGATTTTGAAGCATCGGATGATCAAAAGTCCCAGAAAGACACACAGGATCCCTACAAAGGCAAAACCGGTTTTTTGCTCCAGAGTCAATGGAAAACTGGACACCTCGTTGACGCTCATGTTCACTGACACGTTGTTGCAGTAGTTACTGCTCATCTCTGGGCTTCACATTCTGCTGATTCAGGATTTGCACTTCATCTGTACAAAAAATCAAGAGAACAGAGACAATTTTGGATCTGAGGAAGGGATCTCAAATGTCATCTAGTCTAGCCCCATCTGGAATGCAAGGATAGTGGGGATAGGCAACTTTTGAGGGGACTGGAGACACAGTCCAGGTTGGATTTGTGAGAGTGTGACATAGATGGGTTCACAAAATGGCTGCCATGGTGGCTATGATCAGACACAGCAACATCAATCAGACAGCAATGTCTCCAGGATGCCTTCTCTTGTTCCTCGTGAGTTCTTTTTGTGGCCCAAAGGCATTCTGGTAAATAAATATGAAACTAGAGACTGGTGCTTTATTTTGCAGTATACCAGCTTCCATTTTTACAAAAAATTGAAATAATTTTTAACAAGTCAGATGGGGCAGGAAGTCTGGTACACACCAAGGAAAGTGTCTGAGGACATATTAGTGCCTCCAAGCACCATTTTGCCTTTATGTTGCAGCATCTCTGCAATTTCCACCCACATTTTCAAAGCCTGCACTCCAACATGTCTGAAGGAAGCTGATTGATTTTATCCTCCCCCAGGCAGCCTTCCCAAACTGGTGCCTCCCAGATACATTGGATTCTGTTCCTAGTGTGGCAACTGAGGGTCTATCTTGCCAACTAGCCTATTCACTTTCCTATATCATAGTTGCATATAAATGCTAATACAGAAAGTATAGCATAACGTATGACTAATCTATGACAGCCCTAGTGATGGAATTTGGCACTTAAGCACCGGTTGGGACCTGCCTTCAGAGTAAACGTGATCTATTGGTGGCAGCTTATTATGAGCTGCCTTCATTTCTACAACAATTTCACTCCTGCAATAATTTTGCCAATCTAAACCTTCTACTGCAGGGGTGGGGAACCTTTTTTCTGCCAAGGGCCATTTGGATATTTATAACCGGGGACCGGGGTGGGGGACGGGGTTTCTGGGATTTCTGTGGACCAGTGGCCGGAGTTTGCGGGCGGGAGCCAATCACAAGCACTGCGGGGCAGGGTTTGCGGGCGGGAGCCAATCGTGTGGAAGTGGTGGGGTTTGCGGGCGGGAGCCCCGCGGGCCTTATACGGCCTGCGGGCCTGACGTTGCCCACCCCTGCTCTACTGGATCTTCCTCAAGATGATTCTAGGTTTGCTCTGCATTCCTGCTTTCTGCTGTTCCCTGTAGTCCTGCTTTATTTTTCATTTCATCCCAAACTAGGCTGAATCCTGCTGATTCATATCAAAAAATCCTCCTCCACCACCACCACCACCTCCTCCTCCTCCTCTTAAAAATTCTTTATTTAAGAATTGAAAGGAATTTTGTGTTTGTTTTTAGCTGATGAGCCAGGATTCACAGTTAAATGCAATTATCAAGGCAACTCTAAATGTTGATACAATAAATGCTACCTGATGCATTCATGTAAGGCACAATTCCAGAGTTTCCTGAAGTTTGAACAGCTGTAGAGACAAAAACGAAACTGTGAGACCTTTGGGTTATGATAACATTATGTCAGTACTGAGCTGGATATAAAAAAATTCAATGTACAAAATAAGACTAAAAAAACAGATATAAAAAGATGACACACACTGTCTCTTTCAATCAACTGTTTATGACTTTGGTATTATATTCAACCCATATACCTGGGTCTTCTTCTTTTTTTTTTTTTTGAAACTATACTTCTAACCAGTCTGGCATACAGTACATGTTCATCTAAACATTTTAGTTGACATGTTTTTCTGATGTTCTTCCTTCTGCCCTTCAAGTACTGTAGCTTCAAACCCATTGTGGCTTGGCTCATGTGACCCAGAGGGATTCAGCAATTTGTCAATCCTGCGATGGCAGAATATGCTTGGCAGATTTCCAGGTGCCATCTGCTGTATATTTTTCACAGCCAGTCTGCCGATGGGCCTTATCAGAACCCCCATACCTTTTGCCTGCCTTGGCTGGTTCGGAACTTTGCTGTCCAGCTGTACTCCTTTCTCTCAAGATTATTTAATTGGAATAATCCAGTCCAAAAAACAAGATGCTGTTTCCACATGCCTCTGAAAAATCATAAGCAAGCATAAAAATAATGATCTGGGTCCCTTACGTCCCTTTTTCAGCCAGGTTATAGTATCTGTGTTAAAATTTGTCCTGAGATGTTAGAATAAGAGGTTTAGAGAAACTATACTGTACTGAATGTTTCTTAGAGTGGATGTTGCTCTTTTCCACATGGCCTAAGATCGGGGTTGTGCGTGTTGGTGACAGATACACACAGAGAACACTAGCTTTGTAGGACAACTTTTAGAAGCTCTTCATCACTTTTCTCCAGAGGTTATTACTCTTGTTCAGATTTTAAGATGCTGCTCCACTGTCATCTCTCACAGTTTACCACTTATTAATCAGATTTCCTTTACCAAAAAATGTGTAAGTATCTAGTCATGGACTCTCCCCTATAATAAACTAATCCTGCAACTGTTTTTTATAAAAGGAGTGTTTAAAAGATATGGAAATATTTCATCCTGACTTGTCTCATATTTCATCATTATTTGAGTTTGGAAGAGTGGTTTAGAAATGAAACTATGTGACTGTGAAGGTCAAAAGCAGCCACTGTACTTCTTGCTCCAGTTCGTTTGTGTATTATGGCATGATTAAAAAAAACACCTATGAACATTTTGAGAGGACAAAACATACACACTTTTTTTCTTTAACGGAAGCAGTGAATAGATGAAAATTGCAGTTCAGCCATGAGGTCGTGGATTATGGTTCTTCAGCCTTACTATTAACCCACGACATGTAATTACAACATGTAATATAGCTTCCTAGCCAGGCTTTGTAAAGATTTCAGTTGTTCATCAGTGAAATGCTTTAAACACATGGGGAAGAAATGCTGTATGGATTATTCTATGGTTTATTCTAGCCCTGATTCATACATTTATGGAATTGGATGGGATAGTGAATAGATTAGTCCTATTAATTTTTAAAAGGCTATTATTATTATTATTATTATTATTATTATTATTATTATTATTATTTTATCCCGGCTTTTGTTTTTAATCTGCCTGTCTGTCTGTCTACCTCAAGGTGACAATCATACCTAATACCTAATAAACAACCCTGTGAGGTGGGTTGGGCCGAGAGAGAGTGACTGGCCCAAAGTCACCCAGCCGGCTTTCATGCCTAAGGCAGGCCTAGAAGTCACAGTCTCCTTAAATTTAAATTTAAATTTAAATATACAGGACGTGTTCCTGTGCTTTGCTACTGAAATGCACACAGTCACATCTTCAAGGCCCAAAGGCTAGGCATGGTTACTTGGGCACAAACCCCACTGAATACAGTGGGAATTACTGCTGAGGAAACATGCACAAGATTGTAAAGCTTGGGCATGGACACAGTCCAATTACACTCAATCAGGCAGTTACGATTCTTAACTGAACAATGCAAGCAAGACATTCCCTGGTGAGCAAATCATGTATTCCCAATAGCAGACAACTGCGCTTTGAGTGTTGGGGAAATGCAATATTTGCCACAACCCAGATGCTAAAATAGGAATGGTGCTTTGCTTTCCAGCAAGAAATGAGTAACAATTCTCTACCTATTGCAAGGAATGATGGAACGGTCCCAAGAATCAGCACTGCTTCTCTGGAGAAGATGTAAGATCCAACACTGACTGATTTCTTTCTCTATTGTGTTTCTGTTCGTAGGCTGTACAGGGTGCTGTGAATAGCCACTGCGAAGATTTGGCCTTCAAAGAAACCCACTAAGATATAGCTTGGTTCTGCCCTTGTATTGTGCTATATGTTCCAAGCAATAGAAGTCTCTTTTGAGTCCAGATCAATTCCTGGTGACAACATGGAGACATCCATGTAGTTTTCATGCCACCATTACCAAAAAGGTTTGTCATTGCCACTTTCTGGGATGTTCTTCAACTTCTCAATCTAGCCTACAAACCCTAAAATTCCTTGGAGGTCTCCCTTCCAAGTACCAACCAAGCCTGATCTGGCTTAGCTTCTGAGCCAAGACAAGGTCAGCCTGATGCCAACTGTTCCATGTGTTCGCAGACCATAGAAAACCTTACTTTGCTTCGCCATAGAGTGTGTCTGCCTCTTATTGACAGGTAGCAATTCCTGAACTTTTATTTAATGAGTTATTTTGCCTAGTATTCTTGGAGATGGTTATGCCCTAAAGCCACATTACTGTACTGAACCTGAACTTCAGCATGCATAGGCTGCTTATTGATTATAATATCCCAGCAGTGTGCAAGGCAGGAAAAAACAAACCAATTGTTGATTCCCACCTGAATCAATACCCTCTTGGGATATGACTCTTCCATAAATGCTGCAGTTGTCACCGCACCCACATGGGGAAGCCTCACGGAAACCACTGGGATTTATTTTCAAGTAACCCTGGTGAGAAGATGGGCGGTTAAATCTCTCTGGATCAGCGTGGCTCCAGCACCCAGCATGTTAAACTGCATATATTTAGATGCACTACCAAGCACGCAGGATCTGCTAATTGTAACCCAATCCTCTCCCCTCCCTTTTCCAGCACTGCTGTTAGATCTTACCTGGTCATAACCAGACAGAGGCAGTAAACATGACAACAACCATGATTCTGGGATAGCTGCCTAGAAAAATCAACACAACCCAGCAAACCAAGGTTAGTGCACCCTGTTGCGCGGAGCAGGTCTCCGATCAACGGCTCCAAGCCGACCACCACCTTTCCCCCCTTCCTCGCCGATCTGGCCCTCCCTCCCCCAGCCCACTCAACCCCGTTCCAGCCAGACATCCTGAGCGCGCAACCCCCTCTCCTCCTTGTCCCCGCGCTAACGACCTGCCGAAGTTTCAAGGTCTCAAAGAGGATCCGGTCGCAAACCGCCAGCGAGCCCGGCTCTCCGCTCACCCCCGCCCAGCCGCGAGACCATCTTCGGGGTTCATCTCCACGTCCGCGGCATCCCCTCTCCCGAGAGGCTGAGCTCCCTCGGCTATGGGCGTGCTTTCGGCCGGGTTAGATGCATGGCTTCGGGGCCGGGTCTCCCGCTCTCCGTCAGCGGCAGTCCCCGAGCGACGTTGCCCAGGTCGCGATTTGGGGGAGCGGCGTGGTGGGAGAGGGGGGCGAGGTTAAGGTAAGGTAAGAAGGCAGCCCGGTTATTCTGCAGCCAAGCCTCCTTTGAAAATTATTCAGGTTTACCTGAAGGCGCGTGGAAACTTCCTGCCGAAGGCTACGTGCGAGGCATTCCCAAATCTTCTGCAGCGGAGGCGGCTGGCCTGGCCGGATCCTTCCTTGCCTGCCTTTTTCTCCTTGCAAAGCTTGTTGATCTGAAATCGACGCCAGCCCAGCCCCAGGGGGAAACGGCTTCCTGCCCGCTTCCCTCGGGGCACCTCGGAGGGAAACGGAGCTGCCCTTCTCGCGTTGGAGTTTTTTTTTTTTTTTTAATTCTGGTTTTTGAACCGGCGAGGTGGGCTCCTCCTTTTAATTTGGCTGCCAAGCCAGCCAAGAAGGCACGGGAGGGGCTTTGGCAGAGCGCCACCCGGGCCTGGCGCAAGAACGCGGGGTTAGGGGTAGTTGGGTGGATTTGGTCCCCGCCAGTGCTGGGAAGGGCCGGGAATGCTTTTGAAGCCAGTCGGAACCTGGGTTCCGATGCATAACTTGATATCGAAGCTTCATCCCCCTTTAGGTTGGATTCTGACGTCCCAATCCATGATGCAGTTTAGCTGTGTTATACTGAACCCGGGCAGAGGTGCCCGGCAGGGGTGCCCAAGGTGCTGGATCAAATCTCCCCCCCCCCTTTCATTGGATGTTGTTTTCCTGCTTCAATTCTTTCCCTTGCAGGCGTGCTTCCTTCCAGGAATTTAGGAGAATAATGATTGGATTTCCAGCTTCCCTGCCTGCTGCAGAAACAACATTCCTGTAATATGCATGAATATCGTCTTATTTTTATGTTGCAATATCCAATGAATCAATATGGGCAGCTAAACAAAGAGCAAGTTAGACTTCATTAAGTCATTCTACATATTAACTGGGATAACCCCCAGGTTGGGATTGAAACCACCATCCAGCTTGCAAAGTGGCCTAGTAATTAAACCACCTCTTGGGGAGTCACTTGGGGTGACGCTAATGTGCTGGATGAAATTACAGATCCAGACTTCATACTTAACCTGCTGTTCATTCTGCATCCGAGAACTGGAAAGGGCGATAAAGACGGAGATTTCCAATCCCTGTAGACGTTTCCATTAACTTGCTATTTGTGGTACTAGAAACAAAATCATGATCAATATATGTTGGAGGAGGAGGAGTGAAGAGCAGCCTCTCCAGAGTTCTGTGATGTTGTAGCATCAGATCCAGAAGTCGAGTGAGAGTGGGGAATCTAGATAAGGTTAGGCTCAGTTCTCCATGATTTCTGTGAAATGGGAATGGGAAACATCTGCCAGGGATTTATTTATTCAATACAGGTAGTCCTCGTTTAGCGACTGCCTCGTTTAGCAACTGTTTGCAGTTACGACGGCAATGAAAAAATAACCTTATGACCAATCTTCACATTTACAACCTTCGCAGGTCTGTAAAGCAAAGGAAAGCTGAAGGAAGATCATAAGCACAGTTGTGGTTTCACTTAGTGACTGCTTCACTTAATGACTGAGCTGGAGGTCCCAATTGTGGTCGCTAAACAAGGACTACTTGTACTCAGGCTCTTCCCTGCCCTGGTGCCCTCATTCTCTGGGTTTTCAGTGCCCATAATCCTGAGCCTTGGGAATGATGGGAGCTGTGTTGTTAGCTCACAGTTCTCTATGTTTTGGGGTTGCAAAGGTTTCATGACCATACTAGGTAACATCAAGGCAGGAGATATGTTAACTACTATGGCCATGAAATATTTGCAACCCAGACACCAAACTCAGAGAACGTACGACATACCAGCCCTGAGTTAGGAGAGTTGCATGGTAGCACATTTGGAGGGCCTCATGTTGGAAGAAGGATGTATTTGGATTTTCTGAACAATAAAAATCTTGATTTCTTTCTTTTTTATAAAATGACACTGATCTTTCTGAAATTAAGAAATCTGGCCAAATATTGTAGTTTTCTTATCGCTTAGCTGCTGATAGCTAAGCTTTTTTTTTTTAATCAGAGTGGAATCAAATTAATCCTGGTCTACTTGTCAGCATAATGTGTACCTCCGTGGTTCCTGCTTGATGAGGAACATTCATAATATTCTTTGATTCTTAGAAAATAACTCATCAGTAAAGGGAGGAAAATTTCTGACTCAATCGTTTCTCCTAAATAGACAATGGTATAAAGGGAGAGTTTTCAGAAAAAACACAGTTCTCCATCTTGGCATATTGAAATGTAACTGTCACAAGTGATTCATACTGAACTATAGATCCACTATGTACAAATTAAACAACCATTAAAATATGTAAGAGCAATGAAATCAATGTATACCACTATATATTTACAATCACAATAAAAATAACACTACCAATTTAACGTTATGGTTGCTCCAGATTATAAGTGGTGTTGGCATAGTTGTAGTACTGGCATTGGCAAATGTCGAAGAGTAGTGCTAACCCTATATTCATGGGATCTATAGGAGTATTTCCAAGAGGGGCAAAGTATGTACATTGCCCCTAATGAAGCTGGTGCCTTCCAAATATTGTGGATATTACTTCTAGAATTGCTAGATTGCACTGATATCTTAGCTGGAAATTTTTTATTTTATTTTATTTATTTATTTATTTATTTATTTATTTATTTATTTATGTTTCGATTTCTATCACCGCGCCATCTCCCACGAGGGGACTCAGATCTTACTCCATGGGGTTCAAACCCTCAAAAATAGAGAAACACCCCCCCCCCCACAAGAGGATGGGTGGAAGTCTTGTTAAACTTCATACATGGGGGCATGATAAAATGCAACATCTGTATCTCTCTGTCCCTGAAAACTATGGGAAAGGTGGACTGTATATCCCATTCTGAGAGAACCGTTGTGGTGAGCAAACTCAACTGTTACTGCACTGCACTCCAGAGCAGTGTTTTTCAAACTTGGCAACTTTAAGATGTGTGGACTTCAGCAGGCTGGGATTCTGGGAGTTGAAGTCCACACTTCTTAAAGTTGCCAAGTTTGAAAAACACTGCTCTAGGTGGAGCATTCCTTGAAGCTTGTCCATAATCTGAATCTAGTGCAGAATGCAGCTGTCTGTTAAATTGGGCAACTATGCTACTACTCCTGGAAAAATTGCACTTGTTGTGTGAAAGTTACCAGGCAACAAATTCTGACCTTGGACTGGGATGCCCTAAATAGACTAGGATTCAAGTTCTTGAAGGATTGCCTACCCCAGTAACACCCAACCTGTAAATTGAGATCAGATGGGGAAGCCCTACTTCTGGTCCTAAAAATGTGTTGAACTCATACCAGGGTGGACAGGAGCAGGGCCTTCTCAGTCGCAGCCCCTTACTTAAGAAACACTCTTCAGAGGATAAGAAAATTGGTCCCTTCCAGTAATAACCATTAAAAGACCTGTGAGCTCAGCCAGGCCTGTGGAAAATTACAACTACATCAGGTCCCAACTGATTTGAGCTATTGCTATTGTGTTTTAATTTTTTTTTAATGCCTTAGTACAGAGCTTTCCAAACTGTGTGTCGGGACACGTTAGTGTGTCGGCTGCAGTGTCTGGGTGTGTCGCAGCTGCTGCTGCCTGCGAGCCCTGCCAGGATTCCACGCAGGTCCTAGTGCCTGCCTTGTGCCTTGCTGCCTCCAAACCTGCTGTGATTCTGCACAGGTCCTAGTGCCTGCCTTGTGCCCTGCTGTAAGAGTGTGTCGCGAAATGATGCATGTCTAAAAAGTGTGTCACCAACATGAAAAGTTTGGAAAGCTCTGCCTTAGTGTCTTTAAGCAGAGTTGGTTTTATTGTGGTGATTTTTATTTAGGACTCTGGAAGACTTATATGGCTAGATTTAGTAATATGTAAAATGATGGAGCTAGTCCTCTATTAACATTTTATGGATATACTTTTAGTTTCTACAAATGTAACTCATTTAACGGTGACATCCCTGTGACTCCGAACAGTCACTCATGCCCTCGTCATCTCCCATATAGATTATTGCAATGCGCTCTACATGGGGCTACCCTTGAAGAGTATCCGGAAGCTTTAACTGGTCCAAAATGCGGCCACGCAGGCAGTTATTGGTGCCTCAAGATCGGCACATATAACACCACTGCTCCGCGAGCTGCACTGGGTACCAGTTTGCTTCCAGGTCCAATTCAAGGTGTTGGTTATCACCTTTAAAGCCCTACATGGCATGGTACCAGGTTACCTGAGGGACCGTCTCATCCCCATAACATCAACCCGCCCCACCCGGTCATGCAGAGAGAGCATGCTATGGACCCCGTCGATAAAAGGATTTCATTTGGCGGGGTCCAGGAGGCGGGCCTTCTCTGCAGTGGCGCCCGCCCTCTGGAATATTCTGCCCCCGGAGGTGAAGCGGGCCCCTTCGCTCCCGGCCTTCCGGAAAAATCTGAAGACCTGGCTCTATCGCCTTGCTTGGGATGGGAAGGGCAACAGCTCTTCCTGGGGGTGGCTAGCGCCGTAGAGCCCTCCCTACGGTATGAGATCTAGTCGTCACTGGATTTTATATTTATTTATTGCTATTTATACTGCTTGTTGGATTGTAATTTTATACTGGAATGGTTTTAATTGTTGATGTTACTGTAAACCGCCTAGAGTCCCCCTTTGTGGGGGAGATGGGCGGTGATAGAAATATGAACAATAAATAAATAAATTTATTCATTTATTCTATTTTTTTCTGATTTTTTTAGCACTGCTATATTTTTGGCTGTACTTTATCATATCTTCCGGTTGTTAAACTTACCAAGATTTTATTTTATTTTACTCTTTTATTATTTTTTTTAAAAAAAAGACTGGGAGGAAGAAGCCAAGGAAATAATAGCTCGCCCAGAATCACCTTGTCTGAGATGAGTGGCCGTACAAATTTGATAAATAAATAAAATAATGACAATCCTCAGGAAGCCTCAGCAGGGGACATAATAATTTCTTCCCTGCTTCACAGGGTTGTTGTGGGGACGGAGAAGAGGCAGGGAGTCGAACAGCAGATGCAACGGATACCGCAAGGCGCACAGCACGCGCGCATCTTCGAGGTGGGAGGGGAAAGAGGTGCGTGGAAGAGTCCTTGTCGCCATAGTAACGGTGCCGGCCCTTCTCGGGCTCAGGCAGTCAGGCTCCTCTTTCCCGTTCCCGCGATGTTTCAGTTCTCGCGAGAGTACGGCGCAGCCGCTGCGGAGAGAGCGAGCGGGCGGCTGAGAGGCTGGAGTAGGAGGTCTTCTCTCCCCGCTTCCCCCTTTCAAATACGGCTGAGGAAATGGCGGAGGATGATAAGTACGAGGCCGCACCGGCCGCGCCGCCGCCGTTGGGAGAGGCCGAGGAGGCATCGGCCGCCGTCAACGACCACGACCGGCAACAGGAGGAAGAAACGGGCGGAGCGGCCCTGGCCGAGAGCGGCGACGGCGGCGGGAGCACGAACGGGGTGAAAACGTACGCGCGCGCCCGCGCAGTTGCGGGGGGGGGGGAGGTTCACGCCTGCGCGCGCGCCCCTCATGTCTTGGCCGGGAAGGGGGCGTGGCGCCGGGGCCGAAGCCGCTACTTGAGGACGGGGATGCGGCGGGCCGCACAGGCCGCGCGGCGAGGGGTTGCGGGGACGGAGGGCTGCCTTTCCCTTCCGCCCCGGAGGAGGCTGAGGGGACGCCCCTGTCTTCTTCCTCTTTCGCCGTATGGGGGTCCTCGTTGGGCACCACGGAGAGGCGGTGGGCGAAGGGAGGCAGGCAGGCCGGCTGCTCCGTAGAAAAAAGGGCGTTCGTGGTTAGGAAGGTTCTTGAGGGGGTTCGCGGACAGAAGGGGGCTGCTCTAAGCGGAGGAAGGAGGGACTGCCCGGATTCAGACATGGGGGCGTGTTACAGGGCAGCCCTTCCCACGCTTGGAAGGGGAGTCAAGCTCATTGAGCAGAAGGGGGTCCCGAGTCGGTAAACAGGCAGCAGAACAAAGAGTCTCCTCCCTGCATCTTAAAGCAGTTTTTTTTGGAGCAGTTCTTATGGACCGCAGCCCCCCCCAATTCTGATCCTGCCATTGGTTGCAGGTTCAAGTAGATTGTAAATGGCATGGAAGAAATGCATGTTCTGTGGCTGTCACTGTACAGCCCTGGACATGTCCTATCAAAGAAGCATCGTGATCATCCTTGATAGCAACAATTGAGCCAGACTGCCAGAGCGACACTTCATTGGCTAATCAGGCTTAAGTAAAGATGCTTAGAAGGTTGCAAATACTAAAGCAAAATATTTATTTACCTGTTTTTTCAGCCTGGTGCAGGACAGGTTTTATTTTGGCAGAAGCTTTAACCTCCTGTAATTGTTTTTCAGCCTTATTCTGGATGGGTTCCACTGGTAATGTGCAAAATCTTCCTGAGCCATCCTGCCCTTAGAAGGGTCTAAAGCATGGGTGTCCAACCTTTTGGCTTTCCTGGGCCACACTGAGTGAAGAGGAATTGTCTTGGGCCACACATAAAATATATGATATAGTTAATGTATATAAGTAATAAAACTTCATTTATTTTTTAATATTTTTTATTATAAATTTTTAAAAAAGAGGGCAACATAAAACTATGTTTTATGACCTTGTTTTTGTGAAACTGATGCATCAATGTCTGGTTCGATGAAAGTGGTTGCAATTCTCAGTGAGTTCTCAAGGTGCTCGTCAGAAAGTTTAATTCTAATTTTACTCTTTGTGTGCTTCATCCTTGAAAATAGTTGCTCACAAACGTACCTGCTGCCAAAAAGCGATGTCATGAATAAGGCGTGATTGTGAAGTGAGGGATATTTTTCTCTGGGAAGATAGGTCTTATAAAAGTCCAGTAGAGAGACAGGATCAAATTTTTCTTTGAGTTGAATGTCTGATTGCAACTCTATGCATTCCATTTGAAAATTCGGAGGTAATGTAGTTATGTCGACTGAAAATGGAGTCGAAAATATACCAAAATATTGATGATTTTTCCGGAAATCTTGAAAACTTCTCAAATTCCTGTATCAAACCAAAAAGCAAGGCTGCATGTTTCTCGCTGTTCACAGGACACTGTTTAGCCAAAGTATTAAAATGTATAAAATTATTTTCCATAACTTGAGCTTGCCACACTTTAAGTTTAATTTCAAATGCTGTTATGGTTTGAAACATTGCAGTGATAAGTTGGTTTTCACCTTGAAGATGCATGTTTAACTCATTTAAATGAGCGGTCAAATCCACCAAAAATGCTAAATCTGTGAGCCATTTTTCATCTTCAAGTTCTGGCACAAATTTTCTTTTTGATTCCATAAACAACTTGATTTCATTTTGCAAATCATAAAATCATTTCAGCATTTTACCCCGACTTAGCTACCTTACTTCAGAAAAGTAAATGATGTCCCCATAATCAACATCCATACTTTTAAGGAACTCCTGGAATTGGCGATGATCCAATCCCTTGGCCCTTATGAAATTCATTGCTTTGATGACAATTTGCATGACATCCATTTTTAAAGCTTTCACGCATACATTTTCTTGATGTAGAATGCAGTGATACTTCATCAAATGTGAATTGCCGGCGGCACTTGCATTGTCTTCTATCAATTTTGTAAATCCCTCACTTTTACCAACCATCGCCGGGGCGCAATCAGTAGATATACCAGATATGTTGATAATGGTTAAAGAAAATCGCTTTAATGTCATTTTTACTGCTTCATACAAATCAAGAGATTTAGTTGTGTCTTTTAATGGCAACAAAGAAGCCATTTCTTCAGTGACATTCTATTTGTTATCAATACCTCTAATAAAAATGGCAAGTTGAGCCGTATCTGTAGCATCAGTACTTTCATCCATCGCCAAAGCATAAAATTTGAAATTAGCAGCTTTACTCTTCAAACCTCTTTCGATAGATTTTCCTATTTCTTCAATTTGCATGGCTATAGTCTGGTGAGACAAACTGATTTTAGAAAAATCGCTTTTTTTATCAGGACAAATTATATCTGCCATGCTTTCCATACATTGCTTAATAAACTCACCATCGGTAAACGGTTTTGATTTTTTGCAGTCAGATTTGCTACCAAATAACTAGCTTTTATAATAGAGTTCTTTTGAGTTGTGATTTTTTTAAAAAAAATGTTCAGACGACAGACTTTTTCAGTTCCGCTAATTTGTCTTTACGACAAATTCCTTGATATGCTTCGAATTTGGCAGCATGTTTGTTTTGGGGCCGCATTACTAGCTGTTCAGGGCCGCGGGTTGGACACGCCTGGTCTAAAGGGACTTGTGCATCCAACTGGTGCAGCACTGTTATAATTAAGTAGAATGTGGATGTCTGTGTACTTTTGACCTTCCCGTCCCTTGGATAATCAGGAATAGTAAAGGGTTTTGTCTTCCCTTCCCACTTCGGTAATTTCAACTTAGTTTTGTGTAACGAAACTGATCAGCAGTACATTCAAAGCAAACAAGTAGCATTTTATTCACAAATAATTAGGTTGCATTCAGTATTATAAGATGGAGGTAGTCCTTTGCATTGCAAGAAATTGGTTGTGATAGCTGTATCAAACTTCTGATACAATTATAGTACATAATTGCATACTAGATGTGGAGAAGGATTTGTATCTTCAGGTGCTGCTTGTAAGCTTCCTATCTGGCCAGCTGCTGCCTAAAATGCAACTGGGCCATAGGACCATATGTATGATACAGTAGGAGTCTTACTATGCTAATTAGTCTTTAGTCTAGTCTACTTTTGCTGCTGTAAAAGAATGTTCAGTCTGTTGAAAAGCAAAGCGGTTATCTAGCTCTCTGCACTGTTCATGGGAGAATCTGCTTCTTCTCTCAATAAAAATAACTTTGACCCTCAGCTTGCTCTTAGAGTGATCGCTTCATAGAAGAGAATTTAGCTTTCTTTGCTGTGCAAACAGCTCAGTTGGTCTTTTCAAAGAAATAAGGATGCTTCAAAGCATGGCAGCCTCTGATATTTAGACAAGTACTTTGGTTTTGCTTCATGTGTTTTTATATATTGGGGATATATTTGGATGTTTGAAAATCACAAATGACTGAGATAAGGAAACTAATAATTATGGGTCAAATACAATTTCTATGTTCTAAATGATTTGTAATTTGTTCAGTAATTCCTATATGTTTTATGAAAACCTGAAACTCCATTGGCTCCAGTTGAATTCAGAAAGATTTTCAATTATATTTTGCCCCCAAATTTCCTTTGGTGTAGGATTCAGTATCCTTGCAAAGAATAAATAAAACAAATACTACATTATAAATGTGCAGTTGAATTGGTCTCACACACTTTTCTAGAAGAACTGAAAGAAACATTGATGGCCAACTTTGGAAGACCTTTGCAATGCTTTTGAGGATCTTTCCAAGCAGGCATTCTTGGAAGCTGCTGTTTGCACGAACAGCAAATAGGTAACGTCCTTCCATTCATGCTGCAGTGTCAATCTGGATTCAACACTATGGCAGCTCTTCACAAAAACATAATATAGTGCAGATGCAAACACGTTTAATAGAATTTCAGGTATCCAAAGGAAGATTGCACCTGCTGGCCCTGTCCCAGCATCCTCATCTACACCCATCATTTAAGCCTTTGCTGTGTTGAGTGAAAAGATCCAAAGAGGACTTACATGACTACTTGATGCAATATAACCAGAACTCTGTAGGATCAGATACCTTGATATAGCAGGGTCTCCCAGTTCTGAGAATTTTGCTCGTGCTTAGATGGTTTTTTGGTTAAATGCTAGCATAATCATACATTTCAAAACAAAACTTTTTGTTTCCAAATGCAGGGAGAATGATGAAGCAGGAAAAGATGAGACACTACCAGTGAAAGCAAAGTATATTTCAAAACCAAAGGCGATCCCATCTCTTGGACACAGGAATAGATTTCATCCATACACAAAGGAAAAGAGCGCAGGCATTGGGGAAAAGAAGACTGCTAATCGTAATAGAGTATTTATTAGCAACATCCCATATGACATGAAGTGGCAGTCCATTAAAGATCTCATGAGGGAGAAAGGTAACTTGCTTCTTGCCACCTCCTTCACACACAAAAATGGGAGAATCAAAAATATCTGGAGTGCTATAAATCATACAAATTTGGTTTGTCCTTTCCAACTTCTGCTTCATATGTCTATTTCCCCCTTTTCTTTCACTGGAGACATTTGCATTGCAGGACAGTCTGGTAAATGAATGAAGTATCCAGTCTCCTATACTAGTATGACAACAGACAGTGTAGTGAATATGCATGTTCTCATGAACCTTTAAAGGGAGTGTGTTATGTCTAGCTATAGTTCTGAATATAAGCACTACTTAGTGTGTTCCTAAGTATGAAAGACAAAGGATACCTCTCAAAAGATTTTTCAGTATTTTTCCTTGGTGGAATCTGGCTGTGGAATTATTTCTGTCTGCCTTGTCACTTCTGCCATGACTTGTCTGTCTGGAGCTCTCTATCAAGTGTGTGACTACTGTTGTAGTTTGACAGAACTATTTGAATTTCTCAAACTTCTTGCCACGGGCAGGTCTGGGACAGGTGAAATCCCAACTCATGAACTGTCAAAAGCTAGTTTTGTATTAATTTGGGAAAATATGATTGCTTCAAAATCATGCAAAGAATATTTGGTTTCTAGGTATTTTAATCAAAACAAACCTTTAATTGTGCTAGGTGTATCTGTTGTAAGGTGACGTGACTATATGATTGGTTTTATGCAATGAAACTTTATTTTAGAAAGTGTGTGGCTTGCTGTGAAATTTTTTGACTCTTGTAAATTGGTTATTCTATTGAAGGCAACCTCTTTACTATTTGAAGCTATTCAGGGAGAAAGTCACCTTAAAACAGTTGTTGTTAGCAGGATGACAAATGTCACTGAAAAGTGTTTATTGTTGATGTTCTAATTGATAGGTGAAGGGACTATTTGTATATCTGAACTTGTTCACCAACCATATCATACTGGCCAAAATATGATCTATAGTATGAATTAGGTTAAACATAGTTGTTTTTCTAGCTTTTGAGAATGTGGCTGTTGCATATTCCTGAAAATTAGCTAAATTATATAGCCCTTGACAGGAGGTATGTTGGTCTGGTTTTGATTGTTGGTGAATAATAGGTGTTTCTCTGTAGAGTTGTGCACAGGGACACAGCAAAGAAAGACACTGGTGTTTAAATGCATTGTCTCTTGGTATTTTCCCTTTGTATGTCTTATGTAGTTGGTGAGGTTACATACGTGGAGCTGTTTAAGGATGCAGAAGGAAAATCAAGGGTAAGTGCCGTGGGCAAACATCTGCTAGAGGTTTAAAGTTCCTCAGCAGTTTTACTTTTGTATAATACTTGTACCAGTAACTGGAAAGTAAGTTTCATTTTTTAAATATTGATATTACAGACAGAGGTTTCTGTATTAGATACAGTTTGTCAACTTTTATTTAAATTAGTGTAGCTGGATGCAAGGGAAAAGCCCTTTTAATATGTATTTTAAATAAATGGCATTTACCTAATTAATTTAAAACAGCAGCTCACTTTAGGATTTCTGTTGTGTTCAGATGTGTTTAAGTTGAGGACTGGAAAAAAAAATAACTGAAATGATAAATTAAGTGTAGCATTCTAACTAGAGGCTGAGTATAAACTTTGATGAGCCTAAAGAGTGCAGGACTACTTTGGATTATTGAACTTGTCTAGGTTTTAAAAAAATGGAATGGAAGAAGTTGGCTGTTAGGTAGGAGATACCTGCAACAAGGGAGACAATTTTGTGCAAAGAATGTTTAAAGCTGCTTTGTGTCTTTCTTCTTAAAAGGGTCAAACGTTCAAACTATAATAAGTCTGAGCCTGCACTGTGAACATGAGAAATGCAGGTTTGACTCAAATGTAATCAGTAAAAACCTATTTGGTGTTTGATTTTTTTTCCCTTAAGATTTTTATTTAACTGCAGTTTTCATTTGACCCTTGGGAATTTTTATTTTAAAAAAATAAATTAAACAAAAGTTGGTTAAAGAGTAACTTTTTAAAATCAAGTGTTCCTTTTTAAATAAGGCAAGAACACCAACAATTGTTAATATTTGCCATCACGTTATGGAATATTTGGATGTTGTTCCTCAAGATAACAGTCCAGGGATATTATTGGATATCCTCAGCTTTTTCACTGATAAAGCTGTCTGTGTGCCATTTCCACATTCTGCATATAATTTGGCTCAAGAGAAACCTAGTGGAAAGAATCTGAAATAAAACAAATTGAATGACCACCTTCTTTGCCTTTCAAATTAATTAAAACTTTTTGAGTAAAAGGTGGTAGGAGAAATTCTAGTTAAAACTGGTCTTCCCACTCCAAAACTTCTGTTCTTTATTCAGACTATCTATTCTTCAGTTTGTCTAAAATCTTAAAGTACCTTAGTATAACAATTACATTTACTGATTAATTTTTCATTTATTTTTGTTCTTCTCCCACATTGACAAACCTTCACGTGGATATAGGGTTGTGGGTAAGTATGTTTTGTTTATGTTTTTTCATAATACTTATAATATTTGGAAAAAACTTTAATAAATAAATAAATCAACATTTAATTATTTTTAATCCAGTGTGGTTGAATTCAAAGATGAAGAATTTGTAAAGAAAGCACTGGAGACTATGAATAAATATGATCTTAATGGAAGACCACTTAACATAAAAGAGGTATGTTTGTACTTTTACCGCAGAATACTAAGAACATAGTGGCTTTCTTTTAAAATAAAAGAACTAGAGTTACAGATATTTTACAAAATAATAACCATTCTATACTTCTATACTTGCAAACAAGCAATAGATATCAAAAAGTACAAATTCTCTTTTAAAATTGTGAGTATATGTAATCTCTGTTCTCATTTCACCACTGTTTGTACAAATGGTAATGTAATATGTTCCAGCCTCATTAAGATTTTATAAGAAAATTCTCAGGCCCTTGAATAATGAAACTTACAAGTAAGAGTGCTTTGTCAAGCCCCACTGATTTTCTGTAAGACCTGAAATATATCTACTTACTTACACGATTTAAATCTAGAGTTGGGTGAATGATGACTTTTAACACTATATAACTGTTTTGTATCTGTATATCTTCTGACTGCCTGGTTGTGTGAGCCAAAAAGTGGGTGGAAATCAATATGGTGTCAGCATTTCCAGTGTAGGTAACCTGCCTTCATGGAATATTATGTCTTCTACAGATGATATTAACAGATAATGCTAAGATCATTGAATTTGGTGTTTGGAAGAAAGATTGTTAGGCTGGCATATTTACTTTGGGTAGTTTTTGGGCTAGGTAACACAATAAGAAGCGGCAATGCACGCTGTTTCTTTCAAGACCGCTTATAGAAGTAAGGGAGCTGGGTCTCTATAGACATGAAATATTTGTTTCTTCTACCCCTGCTAAGGATGCTAACTGCTTTTTGGGGGTTCTGTGGAATTTAAAATTGTCTTAATATTACTACTGATTTGGGATCAATTGATACATATTCTCTCTGTTAAATATTTTGCAGGATCTGGATGGTGAACATGCCCGCAGGGCACTGCAGCGTGGGAGCGGACCATTTACAGGAGGACATGGTCCAGATATAGCACCTGGTTTGATGAATTTGCCACCTTCTATACTTAATAACCCAAACATTCCTCCTGAGATTATCAGCAATCTACAAGCTGGCAGGCTTGGATCCACCATTTTTGTTGCCAATGTAAGTATAGAAAAGCAGTGGAGATTCCTGGGCAATTGTTATTGTGGAGTCCTTTTTGCTCTCTGAGCCTTGTTGTTTTCTTGCAGATGTTTCATTGCCAGACTAGGCAACATCTTCAGTGTGAAAGGGGAGTGGGACTTGCTCTCTGTTTATATACCATGGCTTCTCCTGCTTGTGTTGGTGGAGGTGTTTTTCTTTCCTTAGGAGTTCCTTGATTGGGCTGTTGTTTGTTGTTAACACCAGGATTAGCACCAGAGGAACAATCAAACAGCACAATATACCCTAATCAAGGAACTATTAACTCAGTCAACCAACCAAGCAGCAAACAACAGCCCAATCAAGGAACTACTGAGGAGAGTACAACACCCCCACCAACACAGGCAGGACAAGCCAGGGTATATAAACAGAGAGCAAGTCCCACTCCCTTTTCGCACTGAAGATGTTGCCTAGTCTGGCAATGAAACGTCTGCAAGAAAACAACAAGGCTCAGAAAGCACTAAGGACTCCACAGTTCAACCCTGAGCTACAAATATTCTCTTCAAGTGTTATTGTATAACATCACCACTAAATGAGAATTCTCATATGTGAGAGGAGCAGTGCTGATTTTTATGGGACGTTAAGCATTGATAGATGTCATTTGACGTTGGTTCTGTATGCCTAACATTCTCCAAGGTCTAGGAGTTATTTATTATTTTTTAAAAGGTTTTTCAGCTCAATGTTTTTGTAATCTACTTTCAAGTTTCACAAACTGCTCATGTGTACATTGTAATAAATGGAAAATGAATAACCATGTTTTAATACTTTTTGTTAATTGCCTTTTTAATAATTTTTAATTAGGAAATGTGGGGTATTGCTTCTTTTATAGGACCTATGTTCATCAACATGTTGAAAAATGAAATAACAGGTGTAATTACGTTGAGAGCATGAACAGAATTAATAACCATTCTCCTTAAGAGAGGCAAAATTATGTTCGTTTATCATATGGAAGCTTTGTTTTTTTAAGCTTGACTTTAAAGTTGGCTGGAAGAAATTAAAGGAGGTGTTCAGCATTGCTGGAACTGTAAAACGTGCAGATATTAAAGAAGACAAAGACGGCAAAAGTCGGGGAATGGGAACAGTGACTTTCGAGCAGCCAATTGAAGCTGTTCAGGCAATATGTATCCTGACAAGTGAATCTGTTCAAAGAATTACATTGTCAAATGTAGTCTAAATAAGCATGTTAAAAAGATTGTTTGTTTGTACTGTATTTGACTTCAGGGAGTGCGTGATTGTATATAAATCCTGCAAGCAATTTATCTGTTTGCAGTATATTTGACAGAGTGCATGCTTTTATACAGCAGTTGAAGTTACAGTACTGATCCTATATTTTGGAGGGTATTTATTGGTGGCAGCTATTTATGGCAGAGCTTTCCAAACTGTGTGTCGGGACATGTTAGTGTGTCGGCTGAAGTGTCTGGGTGTGTCGCTGCTGCTGCCTCTGAGCCCTGCCAGGATTCTGCGCAGGTCCTAGTGCCTGCCTTGTGCCCTGCTGTAAGAGTGTGTCATGAAATGATGCATGTCTAAAAAGTGTGTCACCAACATGAAAAGTTTGGAAAGCTCTGATTTAGGGATTGTAGTACTCTGCAGAGGCTTAGAAACGTAATGCGTTTCTCCTCTAGAATTGTAGAGTTGGGAACCTGTGATGCTCCAGCATCCCTCATTGTTGGCCATGCTCTCTGAAGCTGCTGGGGGCATCGTGGTTCAATGCCATCTTGCAGTTCCAAGCTCCTGCACTATTGGAATGGATCACTCTTTTAGAGGGGGATTCTGGTACTGGATATGAGCAGATAATTAGGTTTCCAGTTTATTCAGAATTGGTATACCCCCTGAATTAATGTCTGATGCATCTTTTTCCAAGCCGGGGAGATTGAGGATGGGCTCTGGCTTGGGAAAAACTTATTCTTCTGAGGAAAAAAAGGAGCCAGAGTATTAATTCCTCACGGCAACTACTTTGCTAATCCATCTGTAGAAGCTGTTTATCAGTGATTTCATTAAAACCTTTACTATGCTATAGTGGTAGCAATTGCTACCTTCTTTAAAAACTAACAGAATAGTTGGCAAAACTAGGTAGATGATGTGGAAAATAAATACAATTTGTGATGTTCACGAGCCATTGTTTCAATTTGTCACTGCTTGGTGTGGTAATTCAGCTCTTAAACTATTGTTGATGAAGACATAATCAGTGACATAGTTGGCAAACAAATTGCTTTGCCTGTTTTGATAATTAGTTTTCAGATAACTATTTGAGTAGGGATGCAGCGTTACTTGCATTATGAAATGTAGGAAAGCTGATAATGACATTCAGAATTCCCAACCTTTCCTCACTCCCCCCATAGCTTTTTAAAAACAAGAGATGTAATCCAAACACGGGGGTTGAAATTCAGTGCTTTCCTGCAGTCGAGTAAATTGCACAAGTACTGCACTGCCTGATTTGAATTAATATATTAAAAAGGTGGCTTTATTTAATGACATGGTATGCTTATAAATATATAAGCATTTACCAATTCATCAGGAAGCAGTCACCATCTTAAAAAGGCACTAATCTGCTCTTGCGCCGTTGATCAGAATTCTCAATGTTTACATGCAGTTCATTGCTTTCTACTAGCCTGTAATTTGCATATGCACCTGTGTAGATTGAATTGTTGAATTAGATCAGAGGTGGACAACCTGAAGGTGCAGCCTCCAAAAGCCTTAACTGTGCCCCCCCAGAGAACTACTGAAACATAATTTTAAATGGGATAAAAGAGACAAATGATTAAATGCATGATTTGAGAGTCTCATTAACTATATTTACTGTATTTAATTTTAATTATTTATATATATTAATGAAATCAAATCTAGTTTATTCCCTTGCTCTGCCCACCACTGTTTTGGAATGTAGCTCCTATGGTGCAAATTGATACTAATTAACTGATACTATTGATTGGGTGATTGCTTGAGCGCATGTAGTGTATGTATGAGAGAAAGGTGGTTTTCAGTTGAACATCTCACACTTGCAACAGCAAGGATCCTTGACCCTGTGCTCAGCAATGTTCAATGGACAGTTCCTCTTCGACAGACCCATGCATGTGAAAATGGTGAGTTGTGCCTTTCTACTTTTTCCATGGGGGCTCCAACTGTGACATCACTCTTAAAACCTTTGTTTGTTTTTAGGATGACAAATCAATTCCTCATGATGATTTCCGTGCAGCAGATAGCAAAACACCACAGTTACCCCGTGAGTATGACCCTTTTCTTTGCTCTCTATTAATATGGATATCAAAAGACTTTTCAGAAAGTGCTTCTGCCTTCAACTCTATATGGCTACAGTACCATTCTGGAGCAACCATAGCCCTTAAAATTTATGGAGAGATTTTTGCTTTTGAAGGTGGACTTGGAGGGATCGGAATGGGACTTGGCCCTGGTGGACAGCCAATAAGTGCAACCCAGCTGAGCATGGGTAGTGGAATGGGAAGCGTGGCTCCGGGAGGTTAGTATACTTTCCCTTCTTTATTGTTCATATTTCTGTCACCGCCCATCTCCCCAGATGGGGGACTCTTGATCTTGGGACAAGGGAGAAACTGTCTGGACTTTTATAGAAGGTTCTAAATGTAGCCTGTGTTCGGTCTCTTAACTTAGAGCCAAGGTAAAGGGAAAAAAAGTAGATGCTGGAACTTTTTATGGTACTCTTTCCCCCTAAAATAGCCTTCCCAGTTCTATTCTTTTTTTTGGACATCCAGCTTTTAAAATATAAACTAGTTTAACAGCTACTTTATTGCTGGTTTAGAGAGGGAGGGAGGAAGGAAGGAAGGAAGGAAGGAGTGGGTGGGTATATATCAATGATTTATTTGCTGTATTATAGAGTCCTGTATAACTATGCTAAATAAAGAAAAAAGCTGTAATTCTGCATTGATTCCTTTCATATATTTTAAGGAATGGGAGTGGATGGACCAGGATTTGGAGGAATGAATAGAATGAGTGGAGGTAAGTATGTTCACCCGTTACTTTATTTCTATGCAAATGTTACGGCATTCATAAAAAGCTCTTCACTTATGGTTCAGGTGTTGGTGGATTTGGTGGCATGAAAGGAATGGCAAATATGGGAGGATTTGGCGGAGTCAACCGACTGGGAGGTAGGTAAACGTTTATTCATTAAAATACAAAACATTAAGCTATCTGGCAATATTGTTAAAAATAAAATCTTTCTAGGAATGGGAAGCGTAGATGATTTCAGAGGGAACATTGGCAGTGGAATGAGCGGTGGCATCGGAACGGGCATGGCTGCCGGTATGGGAGGTAAGTTGAGCTTTATTTTACATGTGGCAATCAGGCTAGCCCATTCCTCAAAGTAATTTTTTTAATGGGTTGTTATGGCTTAAGAGGTTATAATAAATGATACAGAAGTGGACTGCCTTCTGTTTAATTAAAAAAAAATCCGTGAAAAGTAAACTTCAGCGATCCTCTTACAGTGCTGCCCAATGTTTGAGAGGCTTCTCACTCACAATTAGTTTTTCATTCTCCAAATTTCCACCTCTGAAGAGCAATTTGTACGGTCAGCATCTTAACGATTCATACACAGCCCAGGTATGAAATAAGATCTGTATGCTGTGTTTTCCTTGCAGAAATGTTCCGTGGTGGAATGGGAGGAACTCTTGAGAGAGACTTTGGTCGAAGTGATATGGCTTTGAACCGTGGCTTTGGAGACTCCTTTGGAAGAATGGGTATGGCCCTGGGCAAATCCCCCCAGAATCTAATATCCAGCATGGAGCAAGCAAGTCATTGTCACAAATGAGCATTATGCCACTTCATACTCAATATCTTTCTTTTATCTCTCTCCTCAATATGGTTTGCTAAAAAAAAAGATTGTGCCTTCACTCCAGAGAGTTACACGATGCAGGTTTTTATTTGTACTATATTTTTGAGGCAATAGAACTAAGGCAGAAACTTGAACTCGTTAATCTTAGGAGGCGCTTTTGCTGCTTAACAGCATTACTGACTATTTAACTCCATTTATATGCCAGAATAATTGTAATGAATCTTCTCTTGTAGTATTTTCTAAATTTTTAAAAATGTAGATGTATTTGAATAGTACATTCGGAAGAAGTATATGGATGATTAAAAAAAAAAACCCCACAGAGGTTTGGAAGAACTCCCTAGCTTTAAGTGAAATGGATTTATGTAACTTCATTTTTTTCTGTCCCCATTTAGGTGGTGCAATGGTTGGTGGTTTTGCAGGAGGCATGGGAGCTTCTAATATGGGCCCAGTAGGATCTGGAATGAGTAGGTTGATCTATTCCAACAAAGAATAAATCCAGGTTATAGAAAGGCTTCTTAGCACTTAAGGTGGACCTAGGAAAATACCAGCTGTTGCTCTCCCCTGCCAAAAAAATTAGGATTTCCTAGAGTATGTGGCTCAGTTATAATTGGCGTTTATTAAGATCTATGATGTATATATCTTGCATCTGGTCCCGCTTTTAACGTTTAGAGGATTTTAGAAACGAAGCTTTCTGTGAAAGTTTTCTTAGAGTACTTAGTACTTCTAGTGCAACTACAGAAATAATCGATTTGAGTAAAATGGTAGGAACAGTTTTAGTTGTATGATATTTCAGATGCCTGTAACTTACACAGGGGGTTTAAATTTGTAAAAGGAAGATTCATTGAGTTGTCATGCATGGCTGTTAGATAAATGAAATAGCTGTGCATTAATGCTTTGTGCTGCAAGTGTGATTGTATGCCTTCACCCATCCTGGAAATACTCTAGTTCTTGTTCCTTGAGGGCTTTGTGTATTGACAGTTCCATGCTCATGAGAACCATTATGCTTATTTTGGGAAAATTAGGTTTCTGATTAATGCTTTTTCATAATAAGGACAAAGGAAGCTGGTTTTATATTTAGCCTGATGTTAGAGATTGAATCTGAGACCTTTACCATGCGAAGGGTGTGCAGTTTCATTAAGGTACGGTCCTTCCCTGCATTGAGCAAATAGCAGGCCTACAGGCCTGTTTCACAGAGAGGTCTAAATCATAGTATGCATGCTTAGCACGCTGTGTGAACCCATGATGTCTGACCCCAATTGCAGAATAATTAGAATATTTGGAAGGCTGCTATAACAGAACTAATAACATCACATGGAGCGAGCCTCTTTTTGGAATCAGTAGATTACCGCATGATTTAATGAGTTTACAATAAAGCAGTGGCTTTCACTAGCCGCAGGGCATTGACAACTATTGCCCACACAAATTACCCTTAATTATGCTCTAGTGGAAACAGCCTCAAAATAGATTGGGTTGAAATTCAGCCTTGCAGTGCTGGCAGCTTCCAGTTCACTGGACCACCCACTGATGCAGCCATAAATTACTAAAAGGTAACTGGAAGTACAATTCATTAATCAGTACAATTAACAAGAACTACTTAGCTTCCTCTGCTGAAATTCCTCTGCATTTTCCTTTGCATAAAACAATCTTACATACATATGAAGTGAAATTTCACTTGATTTTTTTCTGGGATTCCTAAAACTTACTTTCTCTCTCTCTCTCTGTGTGTGTGTCTCTCTCTCTTTGCAGGTAGTGGAATAAGTGGGATGAACAGCATGACCGGTGGAATGGGGATGGGAATGGGAATGGATCGGATGAGCACCAGTTTTGATCGAATGGGACCAACCATGGGAACTGGCCTGGAAAGAAATATTGATTTGGATCGAGGATTTGTGCCTGGCCCGATGGGAAGTGGTGTGAGAGACAGAGTGGGCACCAAAGGCAACCAAATATTTGTTAGAAATGTAAGCATATGAATTAAAACGATTAGCAGCATAATTCTCTTGCTTTTTCTCCTTAAGGTTACTATATGCTTATCTTCATTTCAGCTTCCTTTTGACTTGACCTGGCAGAAGCTTAAGGAAAAATTCAGCCAGTGTGGTAAGTATTAGGCACAAATAAGGCTGCCTCTCAGAATTAACCAGCCACAGCAAATGCGGGTATCAGTGGCTTTCCAGCCCGTTCCTCTCTTCTCCTCTGTGGAACCCCTTTATGTCTGCCTTAATCTACAGCATGTTGCAGAAGATGTGGGCACATGCACAGGCATCTTGGGATGTTGTGTTCCCTGGCACTGTATGGTTGAGAAGAGCTGCCCTTTCAGAGAAGCTCGAGTTCATTTCTGACATTCCCACTGAGGAACGGTCTGGGCAGATGCAGCACAAGTTCGCTCATTCGGCCATGAATTATGTGTCAGATGGGTTCTGGACTGCCACTGTGATTTCATAGGGTAGCCCAGTGCCCTAAATTATGGCTCGTTGATCTAGATGTGATTGCCCGAACTGAGGTTTTCAAACCATGATTCAGACTTTGACTGAGTTTAGTTAAGTTGCAATAATCCATAGTGCTTGAAATACTGGTAACTGTGGTTCATGGGTAATGCTAACCCTAACCCTAATATTTGATAAGTAAGATCTTCCTTTTAGATACATCTGAATATTGCAACAATTTAGCTCCTGACATTCGTACGAAATACGGACATCGGGTTGTAAAGTTCTTTTTGTGGCATTGCTTTTTTTGCATTCTGTTCAACAAATAAGTTTATATTTATTTAGTTTTAAATTGAATTCAGGTTCAAAAAAAAATCTGTTTTTATTGACTTTTAAACGGGGTATGGTATCTCTCAATCTTTCCTGAAAAGGTCAGGTTTTTTGTATGGTTTGAGAAATTTGTACAAAGAGAAAAGCGATTTTGCAGTTTCTGCCAAAAGGCTTAAGATGTAATTTATTTCTTCACTTTCATTCCTGCTGTCTTCAATAAGTTGTAACCCATAGCTGAAACTTATTTTGGTACATATAAACATGAATAGCTTTAAATGTGTTAGTCTGATGTTTAGTAACATTTTACTAGAAAAATATGTTCTTGTGTTGTTGTCCATTCTAAAACCTCAAAAAGCAAGATTTTTAATGTATCTGTTCTTCTTATAGTGATATATCTGTTCTTCTTATAGTGATATATAGTGATATATATAGTGATATGTACGTTTTAGGCATTAAGCTTTCTGTTTTTCTAAAAACACTGGCTTCTGTTTTTCCCTCTCAATGTGAATGGGGGCTCCTAGCTCAACTAGAGGTGGAGCAAGAGGGCCTGTCTCACATTGGTCTTGTTCTATTTATAAGCACTGCCTACGTATTGACTCTTAGTATCCAAAAGTATTTAACATTACTCAAGCGTTTAGCTCAGCAAAGCCATAGGTTTCATTACTTGGAGGTACCCGGTCGACTGTCAATTTCAATTTCAGTTTTCAGTTGAAAACATTAAAGAGCCTCAAAGGGAACTAAAATATTTCAGTTCCATTTTACTTCTGGGGTCAGGAGAGAATTTTTAAAAATCCAGGGGTACAAACAAGATCTACTTCTTATGAATTAGATAATAACTAGCTGAAGAAAAAATACTTGCTTTGAAGATGATACTCTGAGCAGGGAAAATGGGGGAGTGAATCAGAAGGGGGTGGCTAAAGGAGGTGGCATGTGGCTGGGATGAAAGGTGAAACAGGCAGGGAAATGCAGGCAGCTGGAATACGGTGGGACTTGAGGTGATGCAGAAAGCATTGGCGCATCCTTCAGTGTGGCTACACTGTCGCATGCAATGGCAGAAAAGAAGGTGCTAGATAATTTAATCTCGTCTTCACGGTTTGCTTCAATAGCCCTAGCTTTCCCAGAGTGGGTAAACCTGATTTTTTTAAACGATTGATGTTGATTATGGGATTTCTACTCCTACCTGCACATGGTTGGCTAAACTGAACTTCAACTTTTCAGGTCATGTAATGTTTGCAGAGATAAAAATGGAGAATGGAAAATCGAAAGGCTGTGGAACAGTCAGATTTGACTCACCGGAATCGGCAGAAAAGGCCTGTAGAATAATGAACGGCATAAAAATCAGTGGCAGAGAAATTGACGTACGTTTGGATCGCATTGCGTAATTTATAAGTACATGTTGAGGAACATTCCTTTAGACAGTTTACTGTAGCTCCTCCCTCTCTCCCCTTTCCCAATAAGTCATTTTTAGTAACACTGTATGCTTTACTTGAGTTGAAGAAACAATACTTTTAAAACACCCCCCAGCCTTTAACAGTATAGTGTTTAATATACTGTGTTTGTTAATTCTTACTACATTTTGATTTTTAAGATAACTTTCCTGACTTGTTCAGCGGCCTGAACTGCCTCACCTTCTCTTGTAGTCGGAAGTTGTGGCTGTTTAATGCCTCTTTAAAATCATGCTAAGTGTTTCTAGTCATTCAGTTTAAATGAATGGTTCTACCGTTTTTAATAAAACAAGCCATTTTCTCTGTTTAATAAAAGTCTGTATAGTGGAATTTGTTTTTTTGTCAGCTTTGCCTCTCTTACAGTTGTAAAGCCCGCGGGTTTCCCATTTCATTTCTCTTCCCATCCATTTGTTCTACAAGCGTTTGTAGTTGTTGCTGCTTTTACTAATTCCTGATAGCGTTCAGCATTACCATGATTTATTTTTTATGTCATGATGTGGATTTTTCTCTAAAATAAGTTTTACAGCCCATGGAGATTTTGGATTTTTTATTTCTTCACTAAACGAAGAGATTGACCCTTTCGTTCCTTACATATATACCTTTCATTATGGTATTTTTTACAAAACCAAAAGCCAAACCAACTAGTTGCCACAGTTCTTTATAGGATTGTTCCCTATGATTCCAAGTTCATATAGAATTGATAATATGGCAAAGGCTAAGTACATCAGAAGGCAAACGGCTCCTAGTTTTTTGTCTAATTTCCAACCATTCAGATGAACAGCCAGAAAAATAAAAGCAACAGAACAAATGAGAGAAATGGCAGTAAAAGTCAGTCCACTGCTGTTCACTAGCACAGGACCGGATGGGTCAACGAAGGCAGTTTTTATAAACCAAGGTAATCCCAAACACAACAAATCAAATACATTGGATCCTACAATGTTCGACATTGCCATATCTCCTCGCCCTGCAAGACAAAACACATTGAACGTGTCAACCTTAAGAAGTTTACTGTAGTATTTTATGCTTAAAAGCCACCTGCTATACCTTGTCCATAAGACCATAATGTGATCTTAACAAGTTTGAAAATACCTTCAGATCAATGTTAAGAATGACACTGCTGGGCTCATCCAAAATAGAGTGAAATTAGTATTTTGTCTCTCAACAGGGACCACTCACTTCCCAAGTAGAACAGGAGGCAGTGGCCGCCTCCCAGTAATTCTTAGAAGAATTGGAAGAAATACTTGCAATTCTGAATGTAGTTAGCTTATTAACTTAGTGAATCTAAATACAGCATACGTTGCGGTGTCTACATGCCAAAAACTGGAAAAGACGCCCCATTTCATCGTGGGGCTACTGGCTTTGCAGTGGTATCTGCTGAACAGACAAAGGGCTTACCTCTGTTCGCCACAAGGACACTGGCGATTGTATCTGGGATGCTTGTTCCAGCTGCTAGTAGCGTAAGGCCCATTATAGTTTCGGGAATGTGCAGGGTTTCCCCTGTAACCAGAAAAATCAAAAGCAAATGTCTCATTTCCTCAAGAATGAATTAGGAAGGGATCATAGTAATATTTCAGGGAATCACATTTTAAGATCAAAATGACCTGATTAGAATACGGCAGCCTAGTGGCTAATGAACTAAGCCAGGGTTTCTCAACCAGGGTTCCATGGAACCCTAGGGTTCTGCAAGAGGTCACTAGGGGTTCCCTAGGAGATCACGGTTTATTTAAATTATTTCACATTCGGGCAACTTCACATTAAAGAGGCAAGTTTCATTATTTTTAGTTTAAGAACACTGTTAATGCATATATATATATATAGGCCTACACATGAAACAAATATAGTAATTTTGTAACTTGTGGCCTAGATTTGAGCCTGAATGTGCAGGGGTCCCCCGGGGCCTGAAAAATATTTCAAGGGTTCCTCCAGGGTCAAAAGGTTGAGAAAGGCTGAACTGAGCTATAATTTTATTCAGAAAACAGGCAATCCCTCAACTGCATGAGCTGAACAGAGGAAGCTTTTTAGCTTTGAAAAACTTGGTCACTGAATATTATGAAAGGCTATGTAACCTTTTTTTCAAATACCAAAGAAGCCTGCTATTCTTGACAACTACAACCCTTCTTTGGAGTAGCTACAACCAGCCTAATCCCTTCAGTTACTTTGGCATCTTTATCACATGAGCTGTTTGAAGTCATATGAGGCACTAACCTCTCAATAATCTACTCTTGGAGAGAGAAAAAAACCCAAAACCCTTGCATTCCCATAGAAGGAGGGGTGTGGAGTCTGCTGATAATCCTTGCTCTAAAAACAATTCAGATGAAAAGTAAGGTAGACATTTAGTTTGTAGAAAGTGGTGACATGCAGTCTTTACTGCTGTAAAATGTATTTTAATGTGAGGTACAAGTTTTTACTTGTGTTTCCTATGCTTAAAAATAAATTAAATAGAACCAACAGTGGCTCACTTCTTAAAGGCAAAATCTAAATTTATTATCCATCCCTTGTTTCCTATTTATTTTACTTGCATAGCGATAGATGAGAAACAATCTAAAGGTGGTTTGAAGTTGTCCGTGGAGAGGCTCCTGGTGGGTCCGGAGCTGCAGGCAAGTGTGGGGTCTTTGGGCCAAGGACCGTCGCCCAGTGGCGCATGGCGCCTGATGTGCACAAGGCCTCCAGTCCCTTCTCTCGAAGCTTCAGGGGAAAGCATTGAATGGAGGATTATGGAAGAGTCTGGCACGGTGGTGTCAGGGTAGCAAATACTGGGCTGAAGGAACACAGAGTTCATGCACCATTCTAGGTCATGGTCTTTTTATTTTATTTTATTTGTGTAAACTCAGCCATTGTGGCTTATTCAGTAACCCATAGTTAAAACATGCCCCATTCTGATACTTGCCTGTTTCTTGTTTACTTGCTTAAAACATTTCCCATTCAGATTAGCTCTTTTAACGGGACACGCTATTTGTCAGTGTCCGAGGGTGGTCGGTTTTGTTTTCCTTTTACGTGCTCCTTCCCTCAGAATGGTTTTACCTTAAGCAGGAGCCTGTTCCTGCAGTAGTTTGCATTAGATGCTCAAATAAAACCTTTCAGACTCCGAAGGTGCAGGTCACCTTCCCCAGGAACTAAGGGGAGCTACCAGATTCAAAATGGTCATATATTTTGGAACACGCAGACTGGCTTGGCACAACACCCAAGTGATTCTTTATTAAGAAACATACCCTTGGGTGCTCTAGACACGTGCCCAACCCTCAAACAGTATTGTGTGAATATCGGGCATCAACTCTTAACCTCTACTCTGCGCTCTTAAGTGGGATATCTGCAGAAGCATCACTGAAATCAAGTTCTGTGTTTTAAGATGCTTTTGCTCTGTTGGATGTAGATGGCAGGCTAATACAATTGGGGTGTAAACCTACCCACTATGGTTACCATCCATACAAGAATGTAGGTAAAAGCAGAAATCCACACTGCGGACATGAAAAAGGAAAGCATGAACCATTTTTTCCAAAACGGTTTTCTGCAGTCAGGAGTCGTCAAATAAAGAACAGTAATGATGGGAAGGGCGAGCACCCACAGAACTCTCTTCAGATCTGCTTCAGGCATGGTAAACACACTGGGAAGATCTGTCAGATGACAAGAACCGTTTAAGAAATGAGATCCCGGTGCTTTTTAAAAAAATGCAGTTTTCCTGTTAATAAATGTAGCTATTTTAGTTCTTTACAAAGTTATCTCGCATAAATTTATAGGGCTTCATTATTCCAGTAAATTTTTCTCTATATATAAAAATCCGAAAATTTGCAGTGATTCCTGCTGTCTTACAGTAAAGTTATCTCTCTCATAAATTTATAGGGCTTCATTATTCCAGTAAATTTTTCTCTCTCTATAAAAATCACGTGTTCTGCATGAACCCATCCATTTTGGTTTGATGTGTATGCAAACCCAGCCAGTTGCAGCTTCTCCAGCCACAAACCTTGGCAAGACTGTTGTACGAAGCAAGTCAATGTATCTTGCTCAGCGCTGCCCGTTGCATCCAGCAGATGTTCTTGAGTTTAGAACACGTGTAGAGTTCCCCATGGGGGGGGGATGTGCGGTCATACAAATCAAATAAATAAAATCCGAAAATTTGCAGTGATTCCTGCTGTCTTACGGTAAAGTTAAGGTATCTTAGAAATTAAACCATGCAACTACATGCAAAAAGTAGGTATTTGTCTTTGGCTTGCCCCACAGGTATCTCAGGAGCCTGTGTGTGAACGGGGGAAATGTGCACTTAACCACAGCCTTTCTCTTTCTGCAAACTAATCATGGCACAGTCTCGACATACTTGTTAACAGACGTTTAGGTACCTTTGTGTCTAAACTTTATTTCAGGCATTTGAAAAATACGAAGATGAATAAAAGAGATAACTACATGCCTCCTAATTTGGGGGTTAGGATTCAAAAAATATATATATTAGCAGCTCTTGCAACACGGTCTAAAAGGGCCCTTGGTAAAAATACCTTCAGAAATTGTATCAAGTCCGTGTAAGCTTGCTGAAAGTTGAGTGTAATCAGACTCGTGAAAAATGTCACTGTCCGCTCTTGATTGTCGCCGAACAAGTGGTTCAGTCTCCTCCCTCCATCCAGACAGTGGCTGGTCTGCAGCCTCTTCCATAGTCGCCAAAAAACAGGTGCAGCAAGGACTAAACTTGTTCATGAAATATCGGTTGATTTTAACGTCAAAGCAGAGTACTAAAATGTAGACTCCGTATATTAACAGGAGTGAAGCACATTCATACCTAAGACAAAGTAAAAACTTCATGTCAACATCCATTAAGGTTCACAGTGGTTTTTTTTTTTTTTTTGAGATACTGCATTTTGTATCTCTCTACAGAACAATTGATTTTGAAAGTCAGTGTGCAGAATGATGCTTTCCACTGGAGATGAGAGCAGCGTGTATACGCTGTATTCCATCAAAAGAAAGAGAGCAATTGGTTTGGGGCTTAGGCTGCATGAACCCATCCATTTTGGTTTGATGTGTATGCAAACCCAGCCAGTTGCAGCTTATCCAACCACAAACCTTGGCAAGACTGTTGTACGAAGCAAGTCAATGTATCTTGCTCAGCACTGCCTGTTGCATCCAGCAGATGTTCTTGAGTTCAGAACACGTGTATTTTCCAGCTGTTCCCACAGATTGTATCTGGACTTTTCCGTGCTTTATGATTGAATAATATATTCTGTTTCTGCCTTTATAATAGCTCCGACTGTTTCCGATTGCAGGCCTTGTGCACAAGGACCAAAGAGATGTGAATGACCAGAAGAAGTCAAAGTATATCAGGTCCTATCTAGTCTGCATCAAAAATGGGCAGATTTCACTATAACATTTGCTCTGCGTTCTCACTACATCCCCAAGGTCCCGCAGCACGAACCAGACGCAGGAGATACACAGGGTGCACCTGTGGTTGGAGAATTATTCTTTGTTGCAATTAGCTCCTCCCACAGAAGAGCCATTCAAGATGACTCAGGGCCTCGATCTGCCACTGCAGTCAGCTGCAGAGGAGTGGGATGAAAGATTGAGGGCTCTGTATCATCTTTTGCTGAAATACCTATCTGAATAAGGAGGTGGCAACCTCTCTGCATAGCATTGTGATTTCAGAACATTGCCTACTTGGCAGCTAGCTGTCCATTATGATCTAGAGACCATACTCCACATGCTGGACTACTAGTTCAATGCAAAGAATTATGGCTCATCAGAGCACTTTTCTTTTGTCCCAAAGGAACATAGGTGGCCAAATAATGCTTGAAAAGTATTTCCTTGCAGTAATTTAGAAATTTTCCTCTATCTTGTTTCCAAGTCGGAGCTAGAAGTGACAGATGACTTAAATAGGCGATTTTATTAAGTGAGATTAATGGACACGGAAGCTCTGGTGTGGGCTGGTCCATGAAGTCAAGAAGAGTCGGAAGCGACTGAACGAATAAACAAAATGGAATATGCAATTTGCTACAATCCTCCCTTCTAGAACAACACTTTCAAACATGGCTGAAAAAAACTGGGACCAAGGATGGGTGAAAAAGATGGGGACAGGCTGGATTCACAACTTCATGGTTGGTTTAAACATGGCTTCATGAGTAAACCACAATTCACTAAGCTCACACAACAGACTAAGTTATACATATGATTATAAAACACAGTGGCGGGGTCACCCAAACTATGAACTCACGACCAAAGTACCTATTGAGCCCTGCTATATTTTACAATAGCATGCCGAAGCTTCATGGTGTTAGGAGCTATACCTACAGCCTTGATAGATAAGGCCAGCTTCTGTTATTAGGAGTGATGGAAAGACATTTCTCACCCCCTTTTTCTTCCAAACTATTGTCCATTTCATGCATAATCACACTTGCCCTTTTAAAGATAAAAATGGTACCCTTTTGCTTCCCTTTCTGGTTTCCTGGTTGTTTTATTTGCCTATTTTGGTCCTCTTCCAGCTATACAGTTTCCTTCTTGAAAAGCCTGTGATTGTTGCCAGATGAATGAGCACCCGATCACAAGAACTTAAATATGTTTTTCCACTCAAGTTGTTCGTTTTCAAAAGGGGGTTTAGTTTCTTCCTGCCTAGAGGCCATTACAATGAATCTCCTTGTATGTGTCAAACTAAATATGGTATTAATGGAGCAGTCCATTCATTCTATGTGCATTATTTATTTTGTTAGATTTATATTCCACTTTTCCTTTAACAGCTCAATGTGGCTTATGTGGGAATCTTCCTTCTGTTCATCCCCATATTAGTAACCCTGTGAGATTATGTTGGGCTGAGAGAAAGCAACTGGTCCAAAATAAATAAGGACTCGGGTCTCCTTGGTCCTAGTCCAACTGCTAATCCATGACACCACACAGACATTCTCTGTAATTCCAAGAATACAGTCCCAACATTTTTGCATGCTATTCATGCTACAAATTATGTGCAAGACCTTGGCCTTTCCACCAGTTAAAACCACTGCCTTTTAACTGATTAAATCAGTGCTTTCCAAACTCCCGCTCGGCGGCGGTGGCGATGCACCATCACCACTTCCGGGTTGTGTCGTGACACACTAAAGTGTCGTGACACACAGTTTGGAAAGCACTGGATTAAATCCTCAAATCTTTACGAAAAGTGAAAAATCTTTCAGTAAAATTTTTTACTGAAGATTTTAATTACAGTAATAAAAACTAATACAAACTGAACTCAGAGAGGGAGAAAGTAAAGTAAAAAGAGAGAGTAAAAAGTGCAAAGAAAGAAAAAAGAAAAAAGAAAAGAATAAGGAAAAAGTGAAATAAAAAAGGTAAGTAATATATAAAGAAGTGACTTCCAATTTTCATCACAAGTATAAATAAGTTTGGTAGCTCTTCACCCCCTATAAGGTTACACTCTCAGATATCTCTGAGTGTAACCCATCCCTTATCTACAAGCAAATCCATAAGACATCAACTTTTCAGTCAAGGAATATAAAGTTGGTTTATTTGATCAAGGTTAAAATAAGACATGTTTTTATGAAAAGTGACTTTTTGATGCTGGGGCTAGATTCACAATTGATTGAATTCATGATTTCTTGAATAAGTCACTGTTCATGCAACATACTACACCATAAGGAATGTTTTCAAACCACATTGTTCACATGTTAAGTCAGAATCAGATCCAATATGTTGTGGCTTGGTATGATGTGTCTACCAGGTTAGTGAAGGAGGGACCACCAGTTTTTATATTATAAGAGACAAATATTGATCATTTCTAGTCACCTCCCCTCCCTGGTGCAAAAGTATACTCTGTCTTACAAATCTCCAACACAGCTTACAAGAATAAGACTTTAATAAAATCCTTAAATATTTCCCATAATATCATATCAGAACCCCTCAAAATACTTTCAAGTGTGCCTTTAAGTGTAAGTAACCGATTAATCCACTTCTTAAAGCAACCATGCACCCTAAAGATAATGTGGAAAAGCAAAAAGATTGTGACAAGTTGTCTCAACGATCGACAGTGCGTATACTAGCCATCTCTGCTTTCTGTGCTGTTTTACCTGAATACAATAAAGGGAGGCAGTATTTTTACGGAACACTTACCAATAAATTTGGTTGTCGACAATCATGGCAAGAACTGCCCCGGCACTAATAACGTAAGCCAAGCAATCTCTAAACAATGGCCAGCAAGACAGATTTGAAACCTAGAGAATACAATTCAGACAGTAAGACATTTGGATTTCGTGAGCTTTTTCAAGTGTTCCTAACAAATGGATGCTTCAAGAACATAAGAGGTGCCCTGCTGGATCGGACCCCGGGCCCGTCTAGTCCAGCAGTCTGTTCTCCCAGGGGCCAACCAAGTACGCAAGGAAGCCCACTCGTCACCCAGCAGATGGCCTTCAGAGGCAGTCCCACTGCCATGAAGACTAATAGCCATTGATCCCCATGACTTCCATCAACCATGCTTTGGTTGGCGTGTTCCAAATTTCATCTGAAAATGCCCTGGAAATGTCAATATACCCAGTAACCAACTTCATTCTACTTAGCCTAACATATTTCTATCTGCTGTAAAACCACTGGGTGCAACTTGGATTAGGACTTATGTTCTCTAGCTGTCAACTTCCTAAAAGTACCCAGATCTCAGTAACTACCGTGCTAAACTTTTTTGGTTACCCCCAACTGATTACATCCTACCTGGCTAGTACAGTATACTGAATTGGCCCCAAATTAATTTGCCTTTGCAGTAAGTGGAAGGTTTAACAGAATCATAAAAGAGAGCACGTACCATGCTAGATAAGAGCCCGCAAGCTGCACAGATGCCGAGAAGGTTGTAGATGGCAGAGCCAAGGATGGTGCTGACCCCGATATCTCCCTTTGTGACAAAAACACCTAAAAACGAAGCATCGCTCGATAGAACCCACTTTTGCTCTTGCAAAGGCTGAAAGCAATCCTGCGTGCTGTCGAGAGGGTGACTTACCAAGGAAGGCGGTGACTAATTCAGGAGCAGAACTACCAGCTGCCATGAACGTTGCTCCCGCAACGTCCGGAGAGAGGCCAAGATCTAGAGGAAGGATCAATGGGGAAAGGAGAACAGATGCATGCAATTATAGGGATGGGTATAAATCTAGGTATAACATTTTCATTCCTCTATTTATTTTTATTACTTCTACGGATATCCCATCCATTTCCAGTGACTCCAAGCAACTTACAAGACATCGATATCATAGGACTGAAAACAGAGCCATGAATGATACTTATAATTCAATCAGCCTAAGGGTCCTTCGTTGGGGGGAGGGGAAACCATAGTCAATAAACTATGGTTGAAAAACCATGGTTTGGCTCAGAGTAGACTCGGTCAGGAGGGGAGATGGGCAGGGGTGTTGGTGGAGTGTGTGTGTGTGTGTGTGTGTGTGTGTGTGTGTGTGTCAAAAAAGGCAAGGTGGCAAAGTGCAGTCAAAGCACTTCCCCTTTTCCTGTGCAGGTGCCATCTTGACTTTTTTGACCTCTTGCTGCAGATGCCATTGGCAATGGGTTTCAAACATCAAGCAGTAGAGTAGTTTCATAGTATGTAATTATCTTGATTATAGATGCCCAGTCCTGATTTGATGTCCACCTGCAGTAAAGAATTCATATTCGTTTATTTTATTTATTCATTTTTCAAATTTATTCCCCGCCCATCTCCCATACAAGGGACTCTGGGAGGGTTACAATAAATAAAAATTTAAAAACTATACAAAATATCTAAAAACACAACAAAAATAAAATAAATAAAATAAAATCCAAGATGGATTGGGAACCGCAGAATAGATCGTGGAGCTACGGGGCCAGCCAACCCCAGGAGGCACTACCACCTCCGTCGTCCCAGGCCACGTGGCAGAGCTGCCTGTGGGACTCTAAGTAGTGGTAGGGCGCACATTTAGTATAGAAGGCCCCTGGTGCCAACCCTGGACTTTGCGGCTGAAAGGGTCAGGTCATGGGTGGGAAAGGTCATGGCTTGTGCTTTCAGACAGCTGCTGCTGAAAACCAGAGAAGATGTGCAATCCGATCCAGTTTCGCACAGCTTTCTGTCTTGTGATATTCATACGACAGAAAAGGAGTGAAAGTATTCCTCTCAATCAAGTGGCCGAGTTCACAGATTGCAGGAAACCATAATAGCACTTCTTTGGGTTTGGCTCAGTATGTTGTGCGAATTTGCTCACTGTGATCTGTAAACATATGGATTAATATGTTGCATAGATCCAGCTCAGTCTTCAATAAAAAAGGTAAAGTTTCCCCCCGCATATTTGTGCGGGAAGTGTCTGACTCTAGGGGACGGTGCTCATCTCCGTTTGTTGTCCGAAGATGCTTCCACGGTCATGTGGCTGGCATGACATACGCGGAACGCTGTTACCATCCCACCGAAGTGGAACCTATTCATCTACTTGCATTTGCATGCTTTCGAATTGCTAGGTTGGCAAGAGCTTGGGCTAGTGCGGGAGCTCACTCCGCACGCAGGGCTAGGGATTCGAACCTCCGAACTTGCAATCTTCCGATCGACAAGCCTGGCGTCTTACCCGCTGAGCCACCACGCCCCTTCGATAGGTCTTCAATAGGTTACGGTTAAACCAACTATTGTTTAGAGCAGTGTTTTTCAAGCTTGGCAACTTTTAAGATGGGTGGATTTCAACTCGCAGAATTGAACTCCAATTCTGGGAGTTGAAGTCCATACACCTTAAAGTCGTTGAGGTTGAGAAACACTGGTTTAGAGTAAACCAGGTTTTCCTTTCCACAGCTGGCCAGTTCTCATAGCCAGAAATGGCAACTTACCCTAGAAATCCATTGGGTAGTGAAGAAAAGCAGACTGGAATTTTAATTCTTAGAGTCAACCACATTTTAGCCTAGCAGGTTGTGAGAAGCGACTCCATGTGGTTAATGTATCGGTCATTGTGTATGTGAACCCGGTTAACTGGGGGGACTCAGTTAACCATGGTTGAAGCATGGTTTTTATATTGTTCTTTTATATAGCTTTTTAAGTGTGGTAAGCTGCCCAGAGTCATGTATTTGAAATGGGCAGCCATATAGATTGAAAAAACGAAGAAAGAACGGAGTTAGCCATGGCTTAGCACAGAGCTTCCCAAATTTTTCATGTTGGTGACACACTTTTTAGACATGCGTAATTTCGCGACACACTCTTACAGCAGGGCACAAGGCAGGCACTAGGACCTGCGCGGAATCACAGCAGATTTGGAGGCAGCAGCAGCCGCAACACACCCAGACACTGCAGCCGACACACTAACGTGTCCCGACACACAGTTTGGAAAGCTCTGGCTTAGCACATTATGTGGGTGCTGCCAATATTCTCTTAGAAATCTAACTTTCTCCAGAACACATTTCATAGCAGCTTTCCCAAATCCTTTTTATCCGCAGAGGAGATGAATACGCTTCCAGCACTTTGACTCCACAAAGAACGCCATTTGTTCAGTTCTGATCGAGTGCAAGAGATAATCTTTGAATTCTTGGCTAGCCAGAATGCTCCGTGCTTCGGAACCTTTCTCCCACACTAAGCCACAAAAGGCTGCATAGGTTTTTCTGAACCGCCGTTGCATTGTGAACGGAATTATCTCGAACAGCGATTTGGTTCTGTGAAGGAGCCTATGGTTGACAGCCCCTGCAGACCCACCGGGGACTTACTGTGACTGATCATCTCCAAGGCTGGGAGGAAGTAATCATCGCAGACAATGGACACCGCCAGGAACATGTAAAAAATGATGATGAAATAGATCACGACGCCTCCTTCTTCTCGTTCTTGCGGAGTAAAAAAGCCCTCTGGGAATTCCGATGACGGGGAGAGAATACACCGGCTTTTGTTTTCTGCAAAGGAAGGGTTAGTAATTTCGCAAAGAGCACTCCTCGGCTGCTCTAATAGATTTACCTTGAAAAACTGGTGGGCCATGCAGTGGTGACGGGGATGGTCTCCCTCTCTTCTGGCAGGAAGAGCAAATACTTAGCTTAAGAAAACAAAGCGCATTGGCCCACCCTAAATATACTTATATATATATAATTTGTATAAGAGTTCCTTGGACTGCAAGGAGGTCAAATCAGTCAATCCTAAAGGAAATCAACCCTGACTGCTCATTGGGAGGACAGAGACTGAAGCTGAAGCTCAAATACTTTGGCCACCTAATGCGAAGAGAGGACTCACTGGAAAAGACCCTGATGCTGGGAAAGACTGAAGGCAAGAGGAGAAGGGGACGGCAGAGGATGAGATGGTTAGATAGCATCACCGATGCAATGAACATGAACTTGAGCAAACTCCGGGAGACAGTGGAGGACAGGAAGGCCTGGCGTGCTATGGTCCATAGGGTCACGAAGAGTCGGACACGACTAAACGACTGAACAACAACAACAACAACAAATATATTTATCCTTATTGAAGCAGTCTCATCTAATTCTGGCAGGCGAAGTAGAACCCAGGGCCGAAGCAAGTGAACAGTGACGAGGGGGTTGCAAATGAAACAGCAGGATCCCTCTGTATGTGCAGCAGAAAGAGTGTATGACAAAAAAGCCCACTCTGTACCATGTGATTCAAAGCTGCTGGGTGGTTTCTCTGTGTATGTGTGACCCCAGGCAGTTCATTTGGGGATTAGTGTGGTGTGTGAACTCAGGCAATTAGGTTAATTAGATAATCACAGTTCCTTTAAGAATGGGTTAGTTAGTGGAAGGGTTCTTAAGCTGCAGGCTCTAACACCCCAGGGGACCATAGCCCAAAGTGAGGTTGGCGTTTCAGACCCTTCTGCCAAGCACAGCTGTTTTATCATGTATTTATCATTTAGCTTTATTTGGGAAGCACACAAATACATTTACCATTTAGAAGCTCGGTACTGCAGAGGCTGAGGTTTCAGGGCCAGATGCAGCCGAAGTCTCATCTGGCAGGACCTCATGTCCCCTTGCTCTTGGCTTTGGAGGTGAAGGGAAAGAGAGGGAGGTGGACCGACTCGGGGCCTCTCCCGTCACCCATCTCACACTTCGCTTACGCCACTCACTCGCCTCCTACATTAGGGCAGCCAGATCTGCATTGCAAACCTCCAGACCACCAGGAGATGCCAGCAAGGAGCCATAAAAATGTTGGCACTTTCCTGCCATCTGGAGGACAGCTTGATTCTTGCCGCGGAATGGTATGTGGGAATGACCTTAGGAGACAGGAGGAACAGCCACAGAGACAATGGTCAGACAAGCGGCAGCTGAGCCCGCAGAAGGAATGTGGGTGGGGCAAACGTCTCCGAAGGGACCCTCCCTAGTTTCTTGGGCTGTAAAGGCAAGGGGGGGGGGAGAGGTACTTTCCGTCTTGCTTGCAAGAATCCGTTAATGTAACCTTACAATAAAGTTAGAGCTAGTACTTCTGGGCGCGCTTCTTGTCTGACTACCTCGCAAGGCTGACAAGCAGCTTTCTCCAAAATGTTTTCTGCTCTTGGAAGGAAAGGATGCCCAGACCACTAACCCCATCATCCCCAGCAGGTTTGGTCTCTTCCCTAGTCATTTCCCACCCATTAGCAGAAAGTGTGGAGCAACCTTAACGAAGTTAGGTTCGTAAACATCACATACAGCCTCTTGGATTTTATATTTTTATATTTTTAATAATTGTATAAAGTATTTTATATGTTTTTAATTGCTGACTTGATTGTAAACCGCCCAGAGTCCCCTTGTGGGGGGAGATGGGCGGTGATATAAGTGAGAAATAATAAATAAATAAATAAACCTAAAAGCCCTTCGTGGCACCCCCAAACAAGACTTCTCCAGGTAGAGCCTCTTCTGCAGAAACCAAGCACCTGTATTTCAAGAGGATCTCCGACCTGGGACTGATCCCAAAGGCGGCACCAGGCCCTCCAAAACACACTCTGGAATGAAAGCTTTGAAAGCAGCAATCCTGATTCAGTATGACCTCTTAAGCCTTAAAACATACTCATGGTCAATGCTACTAGTTGCCGTGATCCCATTAATTTAAGCCATAATCTATGCTGCATCATCATCATCATCATCATCATCATCACAATTAATTTCGGGTGTCTGCATGGGCATATCTGAGAGCAACTTTCCGAGTACAACTTACTCCCACAGAAGACTCGCGCTACGGGAACAGCCCCGCTCTTCAGGACCCCGTTTCCCGGGAGAGCGCGCGCAGGACACGGAGGGAAAGGGGAACTCCTCCGGCCTTACCTGGATCCTCGCGGAGGCGCTGAGCGCTCGCGCCCGGCGCAGGAAGCCCCCCTGAAAGGCCTCCGGTGCCCCAAAGCAGCCCCAGACCCAGCGCGACCACGCAGGGCGGCCGGCGGCTTCTCGGCTGATGCCCAGCTGGCTGCATCTTGCAACGCTGGAGCCGCGCACTGGGCCGGGCGGGCGGGCGGAGACGGGCTTGGGGGCTGCGGGAGCATCATGTGAGTCCGCTGGGAAGGCCTGGTCGGGCCTGGGGCCTGGGGCCAGAGAGGGAGGCAGGGAGGGAGGGAGGGAAGGAGGCTTAAAGTCGAGGAAAGAAATGACTTTGGGGGGCGGCGCGAGATCAGCCGGCCACAGTTTTTCTCGTCAGAGGAGTTTGGCTCAGGGAGCCGCGCCGCCAAACTCTGCAAGCTTTCGGGTTCTTCAGAGCTCTTCGCCGGGGAAGAGGAAAAATTCGGAAGCCAGAGGAGATTCAGCTAGTGCCGTGTCTTTTTAGGGGCTGGCTTAAAGAGCTTTTATGCAGGGAATGTTGGAATTCGTGCACCGTTGACCGCGGGTTGCATCGTTGTTGGCTTTTTTTTTTTTTTTTTTTTTGCTACTCAGCGATTCCTTGAGCTCTCTCAGTCTTCAGCTTTGGCGATGTTTTAGTGATCGGCGACCCTGCCGTTTGCCTTATCCGAACGCAGACTTGGAAGAAACTTTTGGCATGAAGGTGGTTTAGAGGATTCCGGACCGAGTTGAAAAATGAAGATAAGCTCATGGCACAGGGCCTGTAACTCAAGGGCAATTAGGTTGGTTAAACAGGGAAGGCAGGCATGTCGGCAGGGTATGGTCAAAAAAGGGTCAAAAAAGTCAAGATGGTGGCACCCTTGAAAATGGGAAAGGGATTGGGATGGCCTCCACCTCCCCAAACTCAATTTAAGAGACAATAGAAAAGCCAGAAGACCAGAACACCTCCTTGCCAGCAATCAGTACCCAGGTATGCAAAGATTAACACCAAGATTAGAACCAGAGGAACAATCAAACAGCACAATATACCCTAATCAAGGAACTATTAACTCAGTCAATCAACCAAGCAGCAAACAGCCCAATCCAGGAACTCCTAAGGGGGGAACAGCACCTCCACCAACACAAGCAGGACAAGCCAGGGTATATAAACAGAGAGCAAGTCCCACTCCCTTTTCACACTGAAGATGTTGCCTAGTCCGGCAATGAAACGTCTGCAAGAAAACAACAAAGCTCAGAGAGCACCAAGGACTCCACATACTCAATTTTTCCTACTTTGATGGGGAGAGGGGGCAAGAAAGAGTCTCATGCAATCCAAGGGAAAAAAAATTGGCAGCATGCAAACAGCAGAACCCCTTAGCTGCTTCCTGGATGGTTTGTTCAGATGCCCCTTTTCAACACTGCCGCTATGCATGTAATTAAGGATTAAATGCCAATACACTCGCCTGTTTCAGGACACAGACTTTATCTGTCTAGGAATAATGACTGGCTCTTGAAAGGCGAAATGCCGAGTTACGGTTCTATTGAATTAGATAGCTTGCTAGCTTTCATAAATATTTGCAAGTCAATTATGCACACTTGTATTTTGATATTGTAAGTAATGGTCTATTAAGGTCTGGCTTATTATTTGCATGGTGATAGTGGGGCATATTAGTCGCACTGAATAAGAAGGTGGGTGGGAGAATCACCATTTGCTTCTTTAATTCTAACTCCCGTAGACAAAGTCAGTAATTGGGCGCTATGTTGGCGGGTCAGATGGGGAGACCATGCTCCCCCCTCCCCCCAATCCTCCAGGCCAGATCTCTCCATGCAGGAAGAAATTGAGTGATTTTGTCATCACCTCTCCCCACCGATTATCTGGCGCTTTGGCTGCTACAGCAGGGACTGGACATTTTTAACATATATGCCTGACATTATGCTTTTGAACTGCGGTGTTGGAGGAAAATTCTGAGAGTGCCTTGGACTGCAAGAAGATCAAACCAGTCCATACTCCAGGAAATAAAGCCAGACTGCTCACTTGAGAGAATGATATGAAAGGCAAAACTGAAGTACTTTGGCCACATAATGAGAAGATGGGATACCCTGGAGAAGAAGCTGATGCTAGGGAAAGTGGGAGGCAAAAGGAAGAGGGGCCGACCAAGGGCAAGACCGACCTTGCAAGGGAGATGGGCGGGGAATAAATTGAAATAAATAAATAAATGAATAAATAAATAAATAAATAAATAAATAAATAAATAAGATGGATGGATGATATTCTGGAGGTGATGGACTCGACCATGGGGGAGCTGGGGATGGTGACGGCCGACAGGAAGCTCTGGTGTGGGCTGGTCCATGAAGTCATGAAGAGTCGGAAGCAACTGAACGAATAAACAACAACAAAATGCCTGACATTAACCACCCCTAACTTTACATCCTCTGTGCGTTAGGAGTATGACTTTCGGTGTTCTCAAATATCATTGCCCAAAACCTCTGGAGGACACCAGAGAGGGCCAGCTACCCCTGATCTGTTTAGGGGTCCAGGAGCAAAGAGGTGTCCAGTGTAGATGACGTAAGACCCCAGTTAGATGCACCTTGAAGATCCTCCTAGTAAGGAAGCAAACCTCACTGTTCTGTCCTGTCTTCAGCCTTCAAACAGCCTTCAAGAGGAGTCCAAAGAAAAGAAAAGTGCATTGCAGTAGTCCTCCCAGGACTTTCCTTAACCCCAGAGAGCAGGGAAAAAAATCACATTTGGTCTGCCAGCCTCTATTGGCAAAAGGCTGTTGCTGCCAGTCTTGTACATGCTGGCTCATGTACCTTAATTTTAGGAGCTTTCCCAAGAACATCCCAACTGGTTGCTATATGCTACAAGGTCTCTTTTTGGGGTGGTGGCCTCCTATCTGCCTTCTGTTGGCCAGGCTCCAAATTCCCATCACAGCCCAGAAGGTTTTGATTCAGATGAGCTGCAGATCAGTTTCTCTGGTTGCCCTTTAGCATAGCTGTATCCAGGTTTGTCCACAATACCAGCCTTGCCGTGTGAGCACAGCTTCTCAACTTTAGGTAGAGCGATCGCTTTAGCCATGCACACTGCAGCAGCAACCCTAAATGTTGGGGGACAAAATCAGTAATGGTAATCTAGTGAAAACCACAGGATGAGCACAGAGCTCTACGGATCCGGACTTTGTTGAGCAATATCCGCCAGTCCACAGAATAGTGAAGAGAGTGGCCATGGAGGGAAAGTAGGTGCCCCCCCCTCCTCCAATGTTCTTGTCATTTGCAGACTGCACAGATTCATGCACCAGCTACAGCCACTCCCATCTGCCTTCTGTTTACTGAATGCCCAATTTCTGCTGACTCTTTCTTGTTCCCACAAACCTGCGGGATCTGCCGATACAAGGACTTTCGCCCCACTACCCCATCTCATCTCCCATCATTTTCTCTCCCACCACCAATCTCCCACCTCATCCCGTCTTCCCCCCACCATCCTCTTGTATCCCATCCTGGCCTCCCCAACCTCCATCTCCTGGCCCAACATATAGTATCCTCTCCGACATCTTTGACTCCCAACAAGTGGCATGTGACTCTGAAGTCAGATAGCATTGGTGTTAACTGAATCTGGCTCTAACATTGAAGTGGTTGTGGAGGACAATGATGAATGAGTGGAGGGGAGGTAGGTAGGTGGGTTGATCCAGATTTAAGGCTGAATTTGATTAATGATGACTTAATGGGAAAAAACAAATCATGGGTTGCCATGTAGCAAGCGAAACTCTCTGTCCTGGTTCATGCTTCAGACTAAGCCAACTGTTGGCATATGTGTCAACAAACTACATGTTTGTGTGACGTGTGAATCCCACTGCTGTGGGTAGCAAGCTGCAGTTTGCACCTAGCTGTTTGCCATTGATTCCACAAAGCATGAGTAAGCAGTGAGAAATCCCAGAATTCTCACCAGGCATTCCCTAGGAATCCTGGGAACTGAAGTCCAAATCATCTAGAGGACATCAGGTTGAGGAAAGCACTGATTGAGGAGGCTTCTCGTTCTCCTAGTGGTGGTAATATGTGAGTTCTACTTAGTTCTTGTGGGAAAAATCCAGCACTAGTTCTGGAGTTTGGTGGGAGAAATTGTCCAAGGCGTTGTGTGGGTCTTTTGTGAGTTGAGATTTGTGGTTTCTTCCAAAAGACATTAAGGTGGATCCAGTCACGGGCCTTAGGCTGGCAGGTACTATGGAAGCAAGCTAAACACTATCCATAAAGGACCTTCTTCATTTGGATCTTCTCAGAATGACTATCAAAAACAAAGCAAAATAAAAAACACACTCCCCCTGAAGTCAGGTTTTTATCTATTCCAATTTTTAAAGAATCTTAACATGTTTGTTGTTGCCCTCTTCGGTATATTGTTCCTGATGGTTTTACTCATTTAAATTTACATGTTTTTTTGGATTAAAAAAACCTTACATTTAAAAAACTATAGATTTTACTCTTAACAAAGCAGAACATCAATTATAGGGTAGTATACAAAGACATCTAATATTATCCTGCCATTCTGTAAATATCCAAGAACACAATAACTTGTCAAAGCCAGCCCTTCCGTTAGTATCTAAATGAAACAAGATGGATGGTTCTATGCCATTTTCACATGGAGCTGGTATTTTAAATTAATTATGGATAGAGCCCCTGGAAATTAGCTTCTCATTTAAGCCATTTGCGCTTGAAATATTTTATCCAGCCAGTCTGGGTCTGCTTCTCAGGTTCTTGGCAATCCCAGGGAGTGGGACACAGATTTGTCATGTTTCCCCTCTGAGACAGAGTGAAGGCTTCTGGGTCGGAGGGGGAAATCTGATGATAGGAGCCAGGTTTATGGAAGCATCACGGGTCAGTTCTTTTCAGGAGAGAAGGACACATGCTGAGAATGGTCACAGATCATTGACAGCCACTTTGGTCTAGTGGTTAAGGCAAGGGGCTAGAAACCAGGAGTCTGTGAGTTCTAGTCCCGCCTTAGGCATGAAAACCGGCTGGGTGACCTTGGGCCAGTCCCTGTCTCTCAGCCCTAAGAAGGAGCCAATGGCAAACCAGGAGACTGAGAGTTCTAGTCCCGCCTTAGGCATGAAAGCCGGCTGGGTGACCTTGGGCCAGTCCCTGTCTCTCAGCCCTAAGAAGGAGCCAATGGCAAACCAGGAGACTGAGAGTTCTAGTCCCGCCTTAGGCATGAAAACCGGCTGGGTGACCTTGGGCCAGTCCCTGTCTCTCAGCCCTAAGAAGGAGCCAATGGCAAACCAGGAGACTGAGAGTTCTAGTCCCGCCTTAGGCATGAAAGCCGGCTGGGTGACCTTGGGCCAGTCACTCTCTCTCAGCCCTAGGAAGGAGCCAATGGCAAACCAGGAGACTGAGAGTTCTAGTCCTGCCTTAGGCATGAAAGCCGGCTGGGTGACCTTGGGCCAGTCACTCTCTCTCAGCCAAACTCACCTCACAGGGTTGCTGTTGTGGGGAAAATAGGAGGAGGAGGGAGTATTAGGTATGTTCGCCGCCTTGAGTTATGTATAAAAATAATAAAGGCGGGATATAAAACAAATAGAAAAATAAAAAATAAAAATGTGTCAGGAAGGGGGCGGGCACCTCGAGCTTGTACGCACTTTACACCAGTTCTAGACCTAGTGTAATTGATTTCCCACTGATTTTATCCACGAGGTAGAGATGGATGACTGCCAAGTGCCCAAAAATATATTGTTTGTAAGTCCTCTGAAGAGTTGAGACTGTTGGAATAACCACCCTGGGATTCCACCATCATGATTCATCTTCATCACCTCCAGCGTGTTTCTAGTGAAGCTTGTCAGTCCCCGGATCTAGGCTGTGATGTCCTTTCTGGACGGTGCAACGCTGAGGATCTTGTGGTGGCCAATCCTGTTTTATTGCAAAGTTGTGTTTTGATGCGGGCGCATAGGTTGCCTTAGGGAAAGAGAGGGAGGCTCACAGAAACCAGTGAATTCCTTTTACAAAGGGGTCTTAGAATGCGAAATTCAGACTTGGCCTCGCTCTTTTGAGCTGCTAGGTTTAAAGCTTTCATTTCCTTTTCTCTTGGAGAGGTAAAAGGACCCTGTTTCCATTTTTTTTTCCTGCAGGAATCTGTTCTCTAAAATTACTGTCAACTGTTGGAGCTGTGAGCCTATTTCTATGCAAATTAGACCACTGCTATCTGTTGGTGCCAGCTCCTTATCAATTCACAAAGGACTTTTAAAAAAAAAAGCCAAGGAAGAGTTGAATTTCTATTTCAGTCCTGGCCTGACCAAACTCCATTAGGAGTCAGTCATGAAGCTAAGCAGTCGATTTCCCTCCTGGCTGTGTTCTTTTGACAGGTGCAAAGCAGTTGGATGGGAAAGAGAAAGCGGAGCATCATCCACTTTAACTAAACTAAAATGTTTCCCTTGTCATGTTTATTGCTGTCCTGGCTTGATTGTTAAAGGCAGGGATTTTGCTGTTGTTGTTGTCTTCTGCCAACAACCAGAAGTAGAGCTTTAAGATTTGATCCTAGAATTTTTAAAAGCCAGGATGAAACATTGGGAGAGGAGAGGAGAGGAGAGGAGAGGAGAGGAGGAGGAGGAGGAGGAGGAGGAGGAGGAGGAGGAGGAGGAGGAGGAGGAGGAGATTACTTTCCAAGGTTGAACTCCTTGAGGAGGAATGTATGGAAAGCCACATGGTGGGCAGGGCTGAAGAAAGAAATGGAGCTACCCTCCATCCAGAGTCAACTGGATGGCAGTTAGATCTTGCTTAAAAATTAGATGTCTTCCCACCCATCAGATTTTCACACCATGGGCCTCTGTTCCCTTAAGGAGGAAACACCAAGCAATGGGATAAGACCATTTAAATGATATAAGATAGGGTCAGTGTCATGTGAACAAAGGTTAAACAGAACATTGGAATTGCCCATCCATTCAAGCGCTGCTGTGAATAGCAAGTGAAGATGGGCTCTAGGAGATGAAATAGTTTTACTAGATGCTGGCAACCATGGGCACAGCCACAGGGGGGAGTGGAAGGGCAGAATATCTCTTTTGTTGCTTGTTCTTAAAACCAGGAATGTGTCCTGTCCTGGCATTTTCCTAAAGCGTTGAGACTACAACTCTCAGATATCTCAGATGGACATTCTGGAAATTATGGTTCCAGCATATATATCTGGAGAGCAGCAAATTGGGGAAGGTTGCCCTTCCTTACGTCTATGAAGGTTCTCAGTCATCCAGGTGGAATTGTCTGTAGCTTGAGTCATGTCAACTGGATTTCTATTTTCTCAGTGGAAACGTTTCACTCCTTATCCAAGGAGCTTCTTCAGTCTGAGCGAAGCGAATACTGCCTTCTGTGTCACCTTGTAGAAACTGGCCAGGGTCATCCTTCATCTAAAGCAGCAAGTTCTCAAACATTTTGGCCTCAGGACCCCTTTCCATTCTTAAACGTTATTGAGGACTCCGAAGAACTTTTACTTATGTGGGCTATATCTATTGATATTTACTGTATTAGAAAATTTAAAAATATGTATTAATTTGTTTAAAAATAACAATAATAAACCCATCGTATAAATAATATATTTTTTATCAAAAACAACTATATATTCCAAAACAAACAAAGTTAGTGAGAAGAGTGACATTGTTTTACATTTCTGCAAACCTCTTTAATGTCTGGCTTAATAGAAGGCTGCTGAATTCTCATATCTGCTTCTGCATTCAGTCTGTTGTGATCCATTGTTTTGGATGAAGTATATGAAGAAAATTCAGCCACACACAGAGGTAGATGGGAAATGCAGCAATATTTTAACAGCCTTTTCAGGTAATAACTGCCCAGAGTCGTTTGTATGAGATGGGTGGTGAAGAAATATGAATGAATGAATGAATGAATGAATGAATGAATGAATAAATAAATAAATAAATGGTGGATATTCTTGTTTGATACTACACTAAAATTCAACAAGTGGTAAAAAGGTAAAGGTTCCCCCCGCACATTTGTGCAGTCGTGTCCGACTCTAGGGTCCGGTGCTCATCTCCGTTTGTTAGCCGAAGAGCCAGCGTTGTCCGAAGACGCTTCCGCGGTCATGTGGCCGGCATGACGCACGCGGAACGCTGTTACCTACCCACTGAAGTGGTACCTATTTATCTACTTGCATTTGCATGCTTTCGAATTGCTAGGTTGGCAAGAGCTGGAGCTAGTGCGGGAGCTCACTCTGCACGCAGGGCTAGGGAAACCTCCAAACTTTGCGATCTTCCGATCGAGAAGCCTGGTGTCTTACCCACGTAAAAAGTTAGTTGCAATGTGCAATCTGAAATCATACCAATGAAATTTTTGTACTGTTATGTTAAAATCAATTAGTCTATCTTGCACTTTGACTGGATCTTTTACCCATGCCTGATTGTGAAACATCATGCGTTGGTGATTTGGAAAATATTAATTCACTGAGTTATGCAGATCTCCCAAATGTGGACACATATCGTTATACAATATTAAAAAAAATTACATTAGTTAATATCACCACCAATTTCATCAAAAACGTCTTTAAATATCAGGAAGCTGTCAAGCTCATGGGGGCAGATCCAAGTTGTCCAAAATTCTAATTTTTTCTTGAAAGCTCGAATGTTATCATTGGCAATAAATACTGTCATATTTGTGAATGAGAATGAGAAAGGCAGATAACGTCTTAGTATTATGAAAATAGCTTTAACCTCGTGGACCCCCTGAAAGGGTCTTGGGGACCCCAGGGGTCCGTGGTCCACACTTAATAGACCTGCTGATCTAAAAGACCACTTTTTCGGATCACCCCCATTTGTCAAACGAAAAGTGGCTGAATTCTTCCCCTCTTCATGTATTCCACTCAGATCAGTCTTTTGCAACCCCCCTCCCCTTGAAATTAGAGCTGTGATGCTTTTATTTAGACGTGCTGGCGGTTAACACTTGTGTGATTTTGTTACAGCAAGCGAGATCTGAGAGCTGATGCAAAAAGCTGAAGGGGGGGGGCTAAATTTAGCAACAGATGGAGCGCTCTATGGGGCCCCCCTCCCTTCTTCTGGCTATGTGCCGTTTGTTGAAGCTTGGCCGGCAAACAGATTTGCCACTAATATATCATGATTTAAAACCACGAAGAGAGCAGCTGCGCTTTGATTTGGTCTGTGCTTCTGCTAGGCTGTTCTTGAGAGCCGGGAGCACCCCAGTTGCTGCTGAACGAGGCAGGGAGCTCGGTTCCCCGCAACTGGTATTGTGTGGATCCTGCCATGATTGGAAGAGGGACGTCCGGGGGTAATAGCTGAAGTGGAAGAGTTTGCTTAGGGACCTTCATTCTGCTGGATAGACATTGCCCTTAAGCCTTTAAGGGTGGTTGCCTTTCATTCTCCAGAGACTAAGGGGCAGGGCCATTATCTTTTATGTCCGATGGAGCTGAGAGTGTGTGTATATGCATGCATACATTCGCATTCATGAAAAATAGAACGGCGTGGCCTGCGGGTGTCGCTAAACTACAGTTGTTGGCATTCCTCATCTTGGACGGGGTGGTGGTGGCGGGAGATGATGGGAGATGTAGTTCAGCCAGCTCCAGGGGGTGGGTGGGCATAGATTCCCCAGGTCTGAACTAGAGGATTGGGAGAGGCAATCCTCTCTCAGACCTCCTACATCAGCCCTCCATGGACAGGGGTGCTGCAGAGGGGTTCCTCGGTCCTCGCTTAACAACCATTTGTTTAGTGATAGTTCGGACTTATGACAGTGCTGAAAAAACCATCTTACAACCGGTCCTCACACTTATGACTTTTGATCCTCATAATGGGGAGCCATTTTGTAGTGGGTAAGGCGCTGGACGAGTAAAAGGGAGACCATGAGTTCTAATCCTCTTTTAGGCATGGAAGTCAGCTGGGTGACTTTAGGGTGGTGGCTCTTTCTCACCCCAACCCACCTCACAGGGTTAATCCATCAATCAATTGATCAAAATAAGATCTACAACACTAAGAGTAAATTAACAAGTCCTCTGGTTGGTGATTGAATCTTCTAGAGGATAAGAAATTGTTGGGCAAGATTTGGCCCCAGCATTCATGAGAACCAACATCAAATGTTTTTAGCCTGGATACTGTACAACTGCACTCATCTTTGGCTTCTGGGCTTGGCAACTGGGGATTACTCAACGTTGGATATGGTCTAGAATACAGCAGTTGCTGTACCAGGGGCATCTGTGGGCAGGGGTAAAAAAGGTCAAGATGGCAACTGCAACTGCATGATCAAAGTCCTGCATATTTTTAAGGTGCATATTTTTAAGGTTGGTGAAAATAGGAGGAGGGAGCATTACATACAACATCTCAAGTTGCACAAAATAAAGGCGGGATATAAATTTAATAAATAAACAAAATAATGGTGCGAAAATGCAAAATAAAATCAAGCATGCAATCAATGTAAAGATATTCTAGAATATAATCTGTGATGCTGTGTTAAAAAACCATCAGTAGTCAGATCAGCCTCCTGGACTTCTAGTAACTTTGGAGGAGGTCCATTATCAATGCCTTGGACAGTGAACGGCTACAGATAGTAGACAGGACAGAAATGGCTTTCCCCGTGGAGACAGTTGTCCTGTGGAATGGCATCCCTCTGTGTGGTCCAACACACCTATTTAGATACAGCATTAAAAAAAATCTATGTGGTCTCTAAGAGTCGACAATGACTTGATGACTCCTCCTCTTCCTCCTCCTCCTCCTCCTCCTCCTCATCATCATCATCTTAAAAAAAAACTTTTATGTTGGCCTTCCCAACCATAAGTCCCACAGATACCAGCCTTTTCAATGAATAGTTTTGATTTCCTAACATTGCTTTTACATTATTGCTTTGGGATTTTCATATCTACTAAGCAGATTTCAATGTTTTAAATCAATAAGTCAGGAGAGGAAAATCTGGGGAAAAGTAGAATATAGTAAGAGGGATGCTAGGCATTTGGGGCTGAGTGTGTAGATTTTCAGACATGTGAAAACTGGTTTTGGAAGTTGGGTTCCTAAGAGTCTTTCTCTATATCTCAGAGGTATCCACAGGGAGGGTAGAAAAAATCAAAGTGGTGGTTGCAACCACACAATCGAAGCCCTGCCCCTTTTTATGTGCTAACAGATTGACATTTTAATTTCTACGAAACAATCCCCTGTATATAAAAAGCTGTCATTTTTAAAGAAATGGTTGGGAGATCATTTTCATTTGTGCTCAGGGTGTGAGCATGTGTGTGTTGTGAGCAATAATTCTCACCTTATTCTCCAGAGATGGGTCTATCTTTCAAATGAGACCTGAACATCTAGTATAATTCTGTTCGAAGGTAGGCATATGCCTAGTTATGTTTTAATCTTCAGGAGTGAGCTGGCATTTGATGTATAACACAAATCACAGTCACCTTTTTTTTTTGTGGCTGCCTTTCTTCTTCCCTTTGTTGTCCTCCATCACAGCTGCAGCTTTCAGATAAGAAAGACCAAGAGGAAACTAACTATACAAAACTACTCTTCTGATTTTCTTACCTTAGTCAGGATTTTTTAAAAATATATTGTGTCGTACTCATTCTTTAATTGCAGGGTGTCTTTTAAGTCATTAAATAATTATTATGTTATGTCTTCTATAAAAGTAAGAAGAATATTGATGCTTTTGAACTTTAGTGTTGGAGAAGACACCTGAGAATACCATGGATAGCCAAGAAAACAAACCAATGGATCTTCAAACAAATCAATCAAGAGTTCTCACTTGAGGATGAATGACCAAAAAATTAATGTTTTGTTCACATTATGCGAAGACCTAGCTCTCTGGAGAAGTCTACAATGCTGGGAAGGTGGAAGAAAAGAGAAAGAGAGGATGACCAGAAGCAAGATGGATGGACTCACTTACAGTGATGATGGGGGCACTGTTGGAAGACATGAAGGGAATATCTATGTGATGGTTAAGAGTTGACACTGACTTGATGGCACATAATCCATCAATCAATTGATCAAAATAAGATCTACAACACTAAGAGTAAATTAACAAGTCCTCTGGTTGGTGATTGAATCTTCTAGAGGATAAGAAATTGTTGGGCAAGATTTGGCCCCAGCATTCATGAGAACCAACATCAAATGTTTTTAGCCTGGATACTGTACAACTGCACTCATCTTTGGCTTCTGGGCTTGGCAACTGGGGATTACTCAACGTTGGATATGGTCTAGAATACAGCAGTTGCTGTACCAGGGGCATCTGTGGGCAGGGGTAAAAAAGGTCAAGATGGCAACTGCAACTGCATGATCAAAGTCCTGCATATTTTTAAGGTGCCCTGCAATGCATGTTAAAAAAAAAAAAGGGGGGGGGGCTTCAATCACACAGTTGTGGCTGTCATTTTTAATTTTTTAATCTCTTTTGTGGATGTATACCCCATGCTAAATCATTGTTTGCTTAATTAGGATTTATTGAATAAACCACAATTTGTTGCAATCACCCAACATACTCAGACCCAAACCACCGTTTACCGGCCACAACAAGCAACAACTGACTCACTGTATTAGATCTTAGTGGGATGCCGAGACATTTATTCTCTCTGCCTAAATGCATTAATTCATTTTACAACATTTTTGTCCCCTCTCCCTCAAAAGGTCTCCCAGGGCAGCTTATAAATATCTGTATAAGACACTCCTTGACCTTAGCTTTATAATCTAAAAAAAAACATGATGCATAGGGAAAACAGATGAAGAGAAAGGAAAAGCAAGTTTTTCTCCCATGATCAGCTAGGATAAAAAAAATTGGGGGAAGATAGCTGCCTACTGTTCATTAGACTAGAAGGGTATATAAGCACCAGTAATTAATATTCCCTTGCAATACCATGTATTTTACTCCCTTAAAATAAAACCCTGCATGCCAGTCTGTTTGTCTGTCTTCATCCATGACACTAAATCCTAAACCATGGTTTACAATCTACAGTAGGCCAAACCAAGCCAATTATTGATCTGAGTGATATGACATTGCAAATCAGCTTGTTAACATTTCCTTTTTAAAAACAGCTCTCCTCCCTAGCTTTGGGGAATGATGACACTGGCCTGCTAGCTATCTTTGATTAAACCAGGCCCATAACTCATACTTAGGGGGCTGAGAAATTAGGCTAACCAAATTGCTCCTTCCCTGCATCATGATTGCTGTTGTCCAGAAATGTGCTGAATGGCCACAAACATGGCTTCTTCCATAACTCTGACAGCTGGTTGAATGCTCTGGTAGGTTTTAGCCCAATTATTGCAAGGTTTCAATTTCCACCTTAAACCCTGCAGATATATGTATAATCATATTATTTTAATAAACAGCCAGAGGGCTCCAAAGGGCAACCGAAGAAAGTGAACCAAGGAATAATACAAAGCCGTAAGCTAATGAAAAAATGCAAGCGTATTTTGTACAGGTGTCTGGTTATACATAACTCATACATTGTTCTTACCAGTTGTTGTCTTATGTCTACCGCAGCTACCTGAGAATTTTTGAGTTTGGAGTTTCTTTTGCTTCTCTGTAGCACCTTCTCCTTTGGCATTGGAAGAAAATTAGCTTCAGATGATCCCTGGTTCAGCAGTTTATCATAATCTGAATGAATCCGGTCTTCTACATGCCTTCTGCTGAATCCAAGTTGATGATTAAATTGAACAGGAATTGGAACAGTTTTTCCGGTGTCATTTATTTGTTATTCAGACTAGGAGTGTCAATGGGGCAGGGGAGGTAGGGCTCCAATTGCACGGTCATAGCTGCCGTCTTGAAGTTTTTGACCTCCACTCCTCCCCTGATTCAGATGCTTTGAAACTCTTGCTTCAGATGCATTGCTTTTAGATAAATGTTTTCAGGAAGTAGTAATTCTTTTCTTCTCCATCTTTCTGGATGTGGAAGATATTTCTTTTCAATGAATATTTCCTGACTTCTCAAGTCTTCAACCAATTTTGCTGGCTCCTAGAATTTCCTCCTTTTCTGTGCAAAATCCTCTTTTACAGCATCCATCCCTCTCTGTTTTTCCCTCCTCTGTCATCTGTTCCCTTTCCTCCACTTATTCATTGTCAGGTTTGGAGACTTTGCCATTCTGTGCCTATCACATCATTGATAAACATCATTGTTTATCATTGTTAGCTTGAAGGCCAACCCCATCCCAGATTCTCCCTTTGATAATTTATAGCCAAGACACACAACAACATTGTAGGGGCTTGGATGCGACACTAAAGTCAACAAGTATTGTCTGTTGTTTCACTGGGATTATTTTTTATTTCTGGTCTGCATATTTGCTGATCAAGGGGTCAGATTTCTCTAGCATTTCAAAGTGTACCAGGGGAACTTGTCAGATGAGGTTTCAGCAGTACAATTAGCACTATTCCAGTGGAAAAGGATACTATACTATTGACAAGAAGGTTGATTGGACAGAACTGGTGATATCACTGAGGAGAGGAGGGACTTTGCTCTGCGGCATAGCTCATGATTGGTGCAGTGGGTTCCAAGCTCAATCCATAACGTATCAGATTATAATGATCAGGTAGCTGATGATGGAGTAAACACCAAACCAGATGGACAAGTAGATTGAGTTCATACTTTGTGCTAAGCCATTCATTGGTTTGCTTGGTGTTGATTTAGCATGTCATTTGAACCCAGCCAGGGTGGTTTGTAAACCATGATTTATGCCTGATTATGCAAGCCCATACAGTTGTGGCTTGTTCAAAAGAACCATGGCTAAAAACACCACTAGCCTCTCTCAATCAGTACCTGCCTAAACATTGAGTTCAGCAGGAGGCAATTCTTCCTCCCTACCTGCAAGAGGCACGTTATATGGAGAAGATGATCTCTGTTATTTATTTTACTGGGTTTTACTGCTTCCTCTTGCTTATTTGATGGATTATATACTCACCTGCCAAAAGATCCTCTAGATCAAGGGTCGGAAATGGCGGCTCGCGAGCCAGATGCGGCTCTTTGGCCCCTTGAGTGTGGCTCTTCCGCAGCTGAACTCACCCCCGCCCCTTCCACGTGATAGGCCCCCGCCCGCAAACCCCGCCCCCTGGCTCTCGCACTGAGCGAGGCCCGGCGCGGCAGGGAGGCAGCGCCATCTCCAGCCGCAGCAGCCCCTGCGCGGAGAGAGGCAAGCAGGCAGATAAGCGGGCAGGCCTCGTTTCCCGCCCCCATCATCATCTTCGCTCAACGCGGGCGGGCGGAAGCAGCCGAGGGGGGCGGGCCCAGCGGCGGAGGCCAGGGCTGCCCGCTTACCTGCCTGCCTGCTTCTCTCCGCGAGGCCCCCGATCCGGCTTGGACCCTGGGAAGGCAGCGGGGGGCCTCGCAGAGGGAGGCAAGCAGGCAGGTAAGCGGGCAGGCCTCGTTTCCCACCCTCCATCGTCTTCTTTCTTCCACGCGGGCGGGCGGAAGCGGCCGAGGGGGGCGGGCCCGGCGGCGGAGGCCAGGGCTGCCCGCTTACCTGCCTGCCTGCTTCTCTCCGCGAGGCCCCCGAACCGGCTTGGACCCTGGGAAGGCAGCGGTGGGCCTCGCGGAGGGAGGCAAGCAGGCAGGTAAGCGGGCAGGCCTCGTTTCCCACCCTCCATCGTCTTCTTTCTTCCACGCGGGCGGGCGGAAGCGGCCGAGGGGGGCGGGCCTGGCGACGGAGGCCAGGGCTGCCCGCTTACTTGCCTGCCTGCTTCTCTCTGCGAGGCCCCCGATCCGGCCTGGACCCCGGGAAGGCAGCGGAGGGCCTCGCGGAGGGAGGCAAGCAGGCAGGTAAGCGGGCAGGCCTCGTTTCCCACCCTCCATCGTCTTCTTTGTTCAACTCGTGCGGGCGAAGAGCGGCCGTGGGGGGGGGGGCAGGCGGCGACGACAAGCGGCGCGCTTCAGGCTTTCAGCGCTGGAAGGCGGCCTCCTTCCAGCGCTGAAAGCCTGAAGCGTGTCGTTTGTCGTCGCCGCCCCCCCCCCCCCCACGGCCGCTCTTCGCCACAGATCCCGCCGGAGCTGATCTCCCCGGGCAGCTGGGCCGGGTGGACGCCCTCTCCCGCCCGCAAACCCCGCCCCCTTCCACGTGATTGGCCCCCGCCTGCAAACCTCGCCCCCTTCCATGCGAATGGCCCCCGCCCGCAAACCCCGCCCCCTTCCACGTGATTGGCCCCCGCCCGCAAACCCCGCCCCCTGGCTCTCTAGCATTTCAAAATGTGCACGAGCATGTCAAAATGGCTCCCGGCATAAAAAGTTTGCCGACCCCTGCTCTAGATAGTGGCAGGCTATAAATACTTTTAAATAAAATCAAATCCAAGTTGTAGTCTGATCTTGTAGAAAGCATCTGGCTATGTTACATGTTGCCAGGTCTCCATTCTTAATATATACTTTTTCTCAACATCATAAATAATACATGTTTTGGGAAGAGAACTATAGCTCAGTGGTTGCATCCATTTTAATTGCTGCATTAGAAGTCTCTTTTTTAGGTTATGTACTGGTTTCTGACATGAGCTGCCTTAGCAAAGAGATCAGAAATGTCAGTCGATTGAGAATGGAGCAACTAGACTGATAGTTCAAATGGCGTAAGTTATAGCACTATATTGATGTTCAGCTTTGTTGGCATTTTCCTTATTGAAACTGTTGAACTTAGCCCATGGGGATCTAAATGGTTTGGGACCAGGGTCAAGGTCTGCATGAATCTGGATTGAACCAGATCAGTAGCTGAACCAGGCATATGAAGGCCTTTCTGAACTTCTGGTGTGGAAGGGACCTCAGAAGTTAATAATCTCTGTTGCTTCTGCATTCCGATATTATAGAACTGGGATTTTCTGCAATTGTGCCTCTAATACAACTAGAAAGTCTAAAGTTGGAGAAGATTCTTTTAGTCAGTTTTAATACATTTCATTCATGTTTTGTTTGGTTATATTTAAGTTATGGTTCCAAAAACTCATGACCTTGTAATAATCACCACCTGAATCCCAAAACTTTAAATGTAATTTTTAAAAACTACCTAGAAGTAAGTGTATTCTTGATTTTATGAGGAAAACTTATGAAAGAAAGTATGACACTGTGGCTGATCTCTGTGCTCACCACTTCAGAAATAGTGTTCATATTTGTATAGACTCATTTCTTGGGGATAATTAGCATCTTCCCTGCTAGGACTTTCAAGGATGTTTTCTTTGGTCCTTTATTTCTAGGATGGTGGTGTGGTGGTGGTGACCTTGTCTAAGATGGAAGCAAACCAGCATTTCCTGGTGACTTGTAAAGGGCTGTGTCTGTTTGATCAGCTCAGGCCAAACGAGAAATGAGGTTCAGTGCATGAATTCACTTGCATGGATTGGGTTATCTTGTTAAGCTCCAAATCTGAGGACACGCTCAAGCAAGCAAGAATCACACAGATACTACACTTGTTCTTAACCCAAAGGCCGAGAGGCTATAAAAATCACCCAGACCTCAACAAGAATTTTAGTGGAAGAATTAGGAATAAAGAACAGAATCTCCAACCCTCTTTTATTAATGAGTTCATTAAGGCATGAAAACTGGCATGAAGGAGTAAGATTCATGATCTGGTGAATTGGGATTCCTCTTAAGATCTCAGGAAATACACCTCTATCTTTCAATGGTGGGAAACAGCAGAAGTATCTTAACAGCCTGAAGCTTTAAAGAACTTTGCAAGAATTCTTGTGATTCCTGATTCTCCCTAAATTACTAGAATGTATCTGGGCAAATACAAGAGGAGTATCATAGATTCAAGAGCCAGTTTGGTATAGTAGTTAAAGGCACCAGGCCAAAAGCTGGGAGACTGTGAGTTCTACCTGCCTTAGGTATGAAGCCAGTTGGGTGACCTTGGGCCAGTCCCTCTCTCTCAGCCCTAGGAAGAAGAAGGCAAGGGCAAACCACTTTCAAAAATATTGCCAAGAAAACTGCAGAGACTTGTCCAGGCAGTTGCCAGGAGTCAAGACTGACCTGAAGGCACCATAAACAAACAAATCATAGGTTGATACAAGGCATTTTTCTTAATGTTTCGTCCCAACCTTTCTGGTCTTGCATAGAAAGATGTGGTCATGGAGCTTCACTGGAAAGAAGGAAATTCCCACAGAAACAAACAGGTGCACTAACAGCCTGCAGACTGCATCACAGCATCCGTTTGGGATGCATTTAGGTTTCTTTCCACCCACACATTTTCCCCTCTCTCTCTCTTTTGCCTTCAGTGCATCTCTCCCATTTTATCTGGGCTACCCCTCCTTGCCACCCACCCTGCAACTTTTGGATTCAGAGGGACAAAGCGCCTGGATTCCCAGCCGCAGCATACTTGTTTATCTATAATGAAAGAACCTCTTTGATGGGGCCCTCTGGAAAAGCTGCAAAAATTGGCTTGCTGAAGATAAAAGAGGACTTCATTCAGCTCCTTTGAAGGGGGAAAATAGTGCTATGGAAAGGCTGCAAGAAGATTTCTCTCTCGCTACTCCAGCCTTAAGTACTCTTTAAAAGTACTCTTTCTTTCAAGAAAGGTTTTGATCCTGTGGTGACCTTAGCCTAAGACAGTTGACTCTGGCTAGGACTTCTGAGATGTATTGTCTCAACGCACACATCTGGAGGGTGGCAGGTTGAGGAAGGAAGGTGGGTGTTATGAACATCAAGGAGCATCGTAGGGGTATTACCGAATAATAAGGATTTAAAAGAATAGTTCAGAGGGTTTTGTTTTTAACCTTGTGGCATAATATATAATTGGAAAAGATAGTCAAATGCTGTGATGTATCTACTGTATACCTACCAAGATCAGAATCATGCAATCAGAACCATGCCCTGTGACACTCGATGGAAGCAAAAGATGGACTTTGAAGAAGCAGGATAGGAAGAATTTTGATGCTTTTGAACTCTGGTGTTGGAGAAGGCTCCTGACAATACCATGAACAGCCAACAAAGCAAACCGATGGATCATCAAACAAATCAACCCAGAGTTCTCACTTGAGGCACAAATGACCAGGCTCAAATGATCCTACTTTGGACACATTAGGACCTAGTTCTCTGGAGAAGGCTCTGGTGCTGGGAAAGGTGGAAGGAGAGAGAAGAAGAGGATAACCAGAGTAAGGTGGATGGACTCAGTTACAGTGGCGATGAGTGCACCATTGGAAGACCTGAAAGAGCAGATTAGGGACAGATCGTCATGGAGAAAATCCATCTACAGTATATGGTCACTAAGAGTTGATGACAACTTGATGACACATAATCCCTCCCTCCCTCCCTCCCTCCCTCCCTCCCTCCCTCCCTCCCTCCCTCCCTCCATATGCACACTGGAAATTGAATTGTAGGTCCTAAATAGACTATGTCATATTCCCATGTCCTTTCAGTGAGGCAGAAACCTTCATCCCATTAGTAAGTGTGCTCTGATATCTGCTTACTTGAGTGTGAATTTTGCTGAACATATCAGGGCTTGCTTCGGAGGAGGCATGTATAGGATTGCACTCTTAATAGTCAATATATTTGGGGAAAAACACAGTGCAACATAGTTCTTCTTCTGAGGGTTCCTTTAGTTCATGGTCAGACTTCTACGATGTCTGGTGGCCCACTTTGAAGAAGAAAACACCCATGCAAACAAATCAGTGATGTGCATTTTCACTCCCCGTTTGTCCTGTTCCCCAAGGAAACCAGCTCTCTCTCCCCCCCCCCCCCCCCGTTCTTTAAAAGTGGCTTGCAAATTGGTGGCTGTTGCTCTAATTAAATTCTCCTTCCAACTTGTGCTCAGTGAAGCCTTTGATAGCAAGTCTGAAAGAACATCCCATAAATAAGGATGCAATTACATTGGCTTGGGAAATCGACTGACCTGCCAGGAGCAGTGAATTGACCCAGAATGGCTTGTTTTGGGGATGACACAAGTCCACCGTGGTGGTGGGGCATGGATATGAAGACAGACAAAAGAGGAACAAGAGAGATAAACCGAGTGTGTATGAGTGTATTTAAAAGAATTTACAGTGGAGGGATTTATGTTGATTTAGTCACAGATTCCTGCAAAACGCATTATAAGAGATAGTAGTTTTAGTATACTAGTAAAGAAAAATAGAAAGAGAAGCACTGAAAACTGACTTATCATTTCTTCTTTGAGGAACTGCTAGATCAGAATAAATAGCTACCTGGGCCTGCTACTTTCTGTAGCCAACCAGAGTCTTCTGGGAGATTCAGAAGAGTTTTATAAGGTATAAGAGTTTCAGTTCTTTTTTAGTGTTTCCAGCAACTTCAGCAACTCATAGCCAGGTACTTACGTATCTCCCACAGTTGATTAACTCATAAAGTGGCAAGTCGTACATAGCAGTGGCAGTTTAGAGCCCACTGCTACATATATTAAGTTGGATGCTTCTCTGATGATCTTGAAAACAAGCTAAGACCCTTGTCACGTAGGTAGTGTGTTTCCAATGCCTAAATATTAATTTTTTATTTGGTATTGCTTTGATCTGCAATGATTTTGCAATTGAATTTGTTCTTTCTAAGGCACTATTTTATTGTAATGACACACAGAAGAATATTATTGCCAGTCTGACTCATATTGTTCTTTGTGCTGGTGGTGGGTCCAGGAATAGCGTTATTCCATTGACTATCAGTGCTTTATGAGTTTTCTGATATTTCTATCTGTTCTCTGTTTAAGTTCTGAACTCATCCAACCATGGCCTTGAGATATTTAGTACCAGCACATAAAGCAACTATGTTATTTCCCCCCCCCCATAGATTTAGTTTCTCCCTGTCTTTGTTGTATTGACACATTTACGCAAAGCTGTGTCCTCCTGCTTTGCCATGGTGGTGTGGCCAGTCCATGTTTGTTGTTTATTAGTTCAGTCACTTCCGACTCTTCGTGACTTCATGGACCAGCCCACGCCAAAGCTTCCTGTCGGCCATCGCCATCCCCAGCTCCCCCACGGTTGAGTCCGTCACCTCCAGAATATCATCCATCCATCTTGCCCTTGGTCGGCCCCTCTTCCTTTTGCCTTCCACCTTCCCAGTCCATGTGATGTGCTATTTAACACATCCCTTTCCCCTCTGATTATTACCATTTAATTACTGTATCTTCCTCTTTTGTAAATCAGATTCTCCTTGTCCTGGTTAGGCAAAACTCCTGCCTCCATGGACTTAACTTGTAGCTAATCTCCCAGGGCAAATCTAGTGTTTCCAAACTAAGCTGAAATTCTAGCTATCTTTCCTAATTTAGCTTAAGCTTTCAACATGACAGGTTTGACATGGGAAAATTAATCATGCTTACTTTTCCTTCTTTGGCTCCAAATTTAACTCTTTTACATTTATTTATTTAAAGCTGTCTTTTTTAAAACCTCATTTTTCAGCCAAAAAGGTTTTCAAAATTAATCACTTCCTATCCTCCAGATTATAATCTAAAATAACACTATCCATAAGGACATGGAATGTGGAGGGAGGAGGGAAGAAACATGATGGTAATGTTTGGTAATTACTCTTATCTGCATTGGCCCATTCTTTGTTGCTTTGCTATTTTCCTCTATTCTTCTCTTTTATGATTTATCTTCTCCTTTTATTTTCTGTTCATGTAAAAGGTAAAGGTTCTCCTGTACATTTGTGCAGTCGTGTCCGACTCTAGGGGTCGGTGCTTATCTCCGTTTGTTAGCCGAAGAGCCACCATTGTCCGAAGACGTTTCCACCGTCATGTGGCCGCATGACACATGCGGAACGCTGTTACCTACCCACCGAAGTGGTACCTATTAATCTACTTGCATTTGCATGCTTTTGAATTGCTAGGTTGGCAAGAGCTGCGGCGAGTGTGGGAGCTCACTCCGTCACATGGGGCTAGGGATTCAAACCTCCCAACTTGCGATCTTCCGATCGACAAGCCTGGCGTCTTACCCGCTGAGCCACCAGGCCTCTGTTCATGAGATCCAACTAAATAGGCTCATTTTTTCAGGGCAACATGGTTCTTCAGTAGCCTATTAGGGGGCAGTTGGGGGACTCTCCATCAAGGGAGTGGGTGGGAGCATGATATGTCCTAAATCTGGGATGCTTTTAAAAATGCTTTTACTGTCTTTTGAGAAGACAGTACTGTACTAAGAGGATATGTGTTTCTGTTCATATGGCTTTCTCCCCTCTCCACCTCATGTCAGCACCCAATGCCTCTGGACAGCTCCAGAGCCACCATTTAAGGTTCCTGAGGTTTGGATGTAGGCCGGAAGCTGTTTCTTCAGCAGTATTTTAAGCCTCCCCTTAAAAGCTTCCACTTAGATCTGGACTTCTTCCTGCCCTTTCCAAAGAAAGTACACCTTAGTTGGAGACTATACTTTGTAAGCCTCAGTGATGGCTTTCTGGTCTATTGATCCTGCAGATTGGTTTGTTTGCTAACATAGCCTAAAGTTGTCTTCACTTAGTTTTAATTTGAATATTGCTTTTCTCCCCATGGTAGGTGTGAGTGATTGGTTTTTTTTTTCACTTCCCAAATATGTCATCACACAAACAACCGAGGGGGATTTAGCCATATGTCCCTCCCCCAAACATTTCCCCAGCCCGTCCTTCTTAACTGCTGTGTTCTTTTCTGACACATTAGATTAACTTTTGTCTTTGGGCCAATCTGTCAAAGGAAAAGGGTCTGTCTCCTGTGATGACAGATTTGCCAGAGGCTGAGGTTTAGAAACAAGTTCAGTATTGCTTCTCGCACAAAATATAATTTCTCCCTGCAGAAAGAGAGCTATCGTTCTATCAGTGGAATAAAAATCTCCCACTCATGTTAGAAGGTTGTGATTGGGAAAGAGGCAAGATTTAAAAAAAAAATCACACACAAAAAATTATGCCAGAAAGGAACTTCTTGGAATGTCAGTTCAGTTGAATCACTCAGTATTGTAGCATCAAAATAAGAATCTTAAGACTCCAGTTGTCTTTTTTCAGCAGACCTGTCAGAAATACTTACCAGAAAAATCTAACTGGTCTAAAGTTGACCATTGAGCTTCATAGTTGAATGGAGATTGAAACCTAAGTTTTACTTAGGCTTAATCGGATGCTTTTATCACTCCACTAGTCTTTGAGACATAAGGAAGCAAGAACATGGTTCGTAGTTCAACATGAGAATTGTTGCTACAAGTTGCAGGAACATGAACTGCTTTAGGAAAGAGGAACAAGAGAACTCCATAGAGAGCAATTCTTTTCACGGATGATCATGACGACTAAAATGGGATCTCATGTTCAGCAATGATATGCCAGTGGCTGAGGGAGTAACAACAAGAAATGTTATTATTCCTAATAAGAAATAGCTGTTAGTCCAGCCTCTTAGATTTGCTAATATAACTTCTGCTGGACTAGAAATTTTTGTTATTTTATCTGTGGGGCTGGATTAAACATACATATTAGTTTCATGCATTACTAAGCCACAATGAAGTTTATTTGGTTTTGACTTAGTGGGCCCAACCGCTGTAGTTTATAAACATGGCTTATGAGCATATTGTCTTAATCAGGCAATTATTTCTTCTTCAACAAACATGATTCAAATAAAGTTGATTAGCTCAGCAAGGGAGCCGGATGATATGCAATAAAATTGCTCCATAAGTCCCATCAAACTTCAGCAGGCACATGTTTTAAAGGTTCCCCCTTAGCAAAAGGGGAAAAAATCAATATATTTGAAGGTTGATTGTAGTAATATAACCCTTTAGCATGGACATCCATGAGGGTGTGTGTTAAAGGATGAAATGTAGATGACAATGTAATCACACAAATGCTAAGGCTTATATATTTGCACCAGATGTTGGGATGCAAGACTCTAGTGGCAGCATTTCTGTGATGACGTCGCTATGTGCATGTTCTCCTTTTGGTGTCCTTGCAGTTGGCTGCTGATGCTCCTGCCCTCTGGGAATGTTTAGAGCAGAGCTTTCCAAACTGTGTGTCATGACACATTAGTGTGTTGGCTGCAGTGTCTGGGTGTGTCGCGGCTGCTGCTGCCTCCGAGCCCTGCCAGGATTCCACGCAGGTCCTAGTGCCTGCCTTGTGCCCTGCTGCCTCCAAACCTGCCCTGCCAGGATTCCACGCAGGTCCTAGTGCCTGCCTTGTGCCTTGCTGCCTCCAAACCTGCCCTGCCAGGATTCCACGCAGGTCCTAGTGCCTGCCTTGTGCCCTGCTGCCTCCAAACCTGCCCTGCCAGGATTCCACGCAGGTCCTAGTGCCTGCCTTGTGCCTTGCTGCCTCCAAACCTGCTGTGATTCCGCGCAGGTCCTAGTGCCTGCCTTGTGCCTTGCTGTAAGAGTGTGTCACAAAATGATGCATGTCTAAAAAGTGTGTCGCCAACATGAAAAGTTTGGAAAGCTCTGGTTTAGAGGTAGAAGATCTAGGTAATTTCCTTAAGAATATGAGAGGAAAAAAATATTTGTTATTTTGGAGCATGGCTTCATCATTGTTATTTCATTAGATGCCTGTTGAATGGCAAAGGAAGAACGATACATTAAAATGAAACTCTTGGAGCACTCCCATGTTCTTAGCATACCTCTCTCCATTAGCTGTCTATATTTTAGACAGCTGTCTATTAAATAAGAGACAGCAACAGAGAAGCAAACCCTTAACACAAACATCTGGCTCCGGTTCTCTTGAAAGTGGAGACATGCCTTGTAATACCCTTGCTTGTCTCTCTTTTTTTTTTAGTGGTTAAAACTTTTATTTTCATAATATAATTAAAATACAAAAAAGAAAAAAAACTATAGAATAGATAGAAAACAGAACTAAAGAAAAAAAGAACAAACTATAAAGATGTGAATAGAAAGAAAAGAAACAGATCAAATATGTATTATTATTCAGAAGATTCTTAAAGTAAATATACAAAGAAAGCCAGAACTTTTCCTTTAGGGGTTTGATGGAAAAGGAATTAGAGAAACAACATGGAGTTTTGCTATTATATATGATCACGGCTGCAAGATTGTTATATGCACAATGATGGAAAGATCCACAAATACCTACAGTTGAAGATTGGATTGTTAAATTAATGGATTTGGCTCAGATGGCTAAATTAACAGCTTTAATAAGAGAGCATTCTGTTTCTACATTTACAGTATATCAATTTGGCAACCACTTTTGGAATATTTGCTTGTAATGGAAAACAATGATGTTTTGATTTTGGGTTTTAGGGATTAAATGGTTTGTTGTAATAGAAATAATGTTATGATAGTTTAATTGTAAGAGATTAGATTTGTAAATTTATCTATATCTGTATTGGAAAAAGTCGGAAGTCGCTTTCCCTTGCATGTCTCTTGACTCTGATCAGGACAGAAGAGGCAAAGACAATGAAGCCCAAAAAAACCCCTTTCATCCATAGGATGGTTTCTCTAAAAGAGAAATCAGGAGCAGCAGTCAGTACTGCAGCAATCTGATTTGTGAATGCAAAAAGGGCTGAATAGGAGTGTGTGTGTGTTGCATGTGTATGTGTATAAATAAAATAGGTTTGTATGGGTATAATCAAATATATTTAGGTGGCATCTGTGTTCAGCTCTGCTTTGAAGCAGCAGTTCCTCTTCTTGAGGAGATTTGCTAAAGGCCCAAAGAACATTTCTCTCCTTTTCCTATGGTGGTTGAGAACTGTGTGTGCCAAAGAAGAAACTGACGGAGATGCCTAAATCAAAGTGTGGAGTTCACAGTATGCAAAAAAAAACACCCTTTTTTTCCTGATAGAGAGAGCTTACTTCCCTTATGAGGAGCCCAGAAAGGCCTGAGAGAGGAATCCATAATGAATTTAAGGTCACCCCAATTCAGTGGAATCTCTCAGCATGTCCTTTTGTGATCTCTCTCCCTGCTTTTGCAGCCCTCCCATTTTCTTAACTGCTCAGTTTTAAAGGATGATGCAGAACAGGAACTCTTTGGCTGGGTTCACACAACACAATCCGCCCTAAAGCTGGAATTAACACATCACAGTTACTCTGTTCACATTACATGCAATTTGCCCAAACAAATGAACTGTATTTTTATGAAGCATATGATGAGTTCTCACACTATTGCAAACCACAAACCATCTAATTTTGTTTGACTGTAGTCTTAGGTGTTGTGTGGTCCCAGTCACGAAGCCTAGGGTCAACGAGAGGCGTGGAGCTAAGAGTTCATTTGGCACTGCCAGTTAACACAGAGGCTCAGTTGCTGCAGGCAGGGCTCACGTCTCTTACCATGAACTCTCCAGGGTCCTGAAAATGTTTCAGTGTGCTCAAGCCCAACCTGTTTATACTTTTTCACCTCCTAATCCATACCTGGCTTTCTTGAGATCCTCAGGGATAGGGCTGGTTGGTTTAAGGGTGATGCAGGGTATGCAGCTGCATCAGGCCCCCTAAAAGTAAGAGCTCTCTAAGCAGAGCTAGAGCCTTACTATGGGTAAGTGAGCCTTACTATCTGGTAACCGCCCAGAGTCCCCTTGTGGGAGATGGTGCGGTGATAGAAGTCGAAACATAAATAAATAAATAAATGAATAAAAAGTGATCTGAAGGTATGAAAAGAGGCTGAGGCTGCCTGCCTCTATCATTTTTCCATCGGAGTGTGCCTCACGTTGGTCTTGGGCTGATAGAGTTTCTGGTGAGCCGGTCCACCCACAAGTTAACATGGCTCCATGTTAGCCAATGGGTTATTCTCCAAAGCAAAATTTATTGCATGGTGTTGTTTGTATCTAGGTAAAAAGGTAAAGGTTCCCCCCGCACAGTTGTGCAGCCGTGTCCGACTCTAGGGGCCAGTGCTCATCTCCGTTTGTTAGCTGAAGAGTATCTTTTGTATCTAGATACCTATTTAATTTTTAGTTTAGGTTCTATAAATATTCTCCTTTGAATACATAATTCCAAGGACCTTCTGGAGGACTACTGAGGTGCTCAAAGATGCCCCTTGTTCCATTTTGGGGATCATCAACCTTTGTCAAAAAATAATAATACTGATAACATTTAAGAGTGCTACAGAGCTACAAAAAATTCCTCAGTACATTTAATCAAAAATATCTAAAATCAATCTATAAAATAATCAAATGCAATAATTCAAGTTGAATAGATGGCTAATTTTGAATGGAATTAACATTTTAGCTTTGTTAGCATTTTCTACCCATCTGCAATGTTAATCTAGGGTTGGAGGACTCACCATATTCGTTAAACTGGATTACCTAAGCCAGGCCAGGAGAACCACTTTCCCTGATTTATTTAGTAGGGTTCAAGTAGGAATCAGCTCTAAGGAAGCCATGGCATCTTGGGTCATTGAATGGCACATTAATGAGAACATAAATTGAGTAGAAATGTCTTAACCTGTCACACTTTGGAAAGTAGAGTGTTCTAAGTGTAGAAGAAAAAAAAGGGGAAAGTGTGCAGTATTTCTTTGCTATATTACTTCCTCTGACTTAGATCGTTTGCTAGCTCTACCTTTGGATAAATACTGTTCATCTTTTGGGTTTTTAGTAGGCTTGTGAGCAAAAATGGCAAACCGTGAGACACCAGATGAATTTGAAAGCTCAGGGAGTTGTGAATAACGTGCTTAACTTTTCCCATGAAACCACAAAAAAATAGATACATAATACATGACACCTGCCTCTCCCTCTGGATTCATTTGGTGAGCTCTCTCTGGCTGCAGCACAAATCTGGGCCACAAAAATGAGATGATGATGGATAGGCTACTGAGCAAGGGAGGGTGGAAAATGGGCTGAAATGGAGAAATTAGGGAGGAACAGGCCAAAGAAAAGCTTTGTAAACATAGGAAGTACTGTTGGGCTTTTGCTCAAACAATTTAACAGTAGCAAATCTCTCTCTCTCTCTCTCTGTGTGTGTGTGTGTGTGTGTGTTTGTGGGAATGCTGGTAAATTGTCAACTACAGCAGAAGAGAGAAAAAGAAATAGATAATTATCTCTAATGCTTGTAAAGCAAGAACATTAGAGAAAGAATCTAGATAAGTAATTGCCATAGTTTTTATGTAGTGCTGTTAATGTACTTAGTGATTTACAAAGTAATGAACAAAAAAAAGTGGGCTTTCCCCTGAGGGATTTGGTTAAATTTTAACCAAGGAGAGACAGCAGAAGGCATCAATATAATAATAATTATAAATAATAATAATGTTCACGCAACATAATCCATAAAGAAGGAATTTGTGGAGGAAGGGATTAGAGTGTTTGTTTTTAATCAAGATTTATGGCAAACTAAAAGCAGCTATGAAATATAAACACACAAAAGGGAAAAAAAAGCAAAAATTAAAAGTTCTTCTTTCTCAGAATTATCGTTTAACTGGATTTGGATTTGAGAGGAATTCCAACCGAGAATATTTTCAGAAAGAAGGCTCTCTTCTAACAGCCTTTCAAAAGCAGAAATCGAAAGATTATTTTGCAAAGAAAGTGTTTCCCACTCTTTATCTCTTGGAATATGTGGGTTCTTAAGAATAGAACCCAAAATGGGTATATCAGTATTTATGGTTTTAAAAACAGCCTGGAGGCTTTGAAGGTCTGGAGGGGGAACAACAGGCTTCACTGAACCCTGGCAAGACTGAGTGGCTCTAGGACTATGCCATCTTTGATGCTGGGTGGGCTGGCACTGCCCCAGACAGACCCGGTGCGCAATCCGCGGGTCCTCCTGGACTCACAACTCCTGCTCAAAGAGCAGGTGGCAGTCATGGCTGGGAGGGCCTTTGCACAGCTTCGTGCTGTGAGCCAGTTGTGCCCCTTCCTGGATCCGGAGGCTCTGCTCACAGTCACTCATGCCTTCGTCACCTCCAGACTGGACTACTGTAATGCGCTCTACATGGGGCTGCCCTTGAAGGGTATCTGGAAACATCAACTGGTGCACAATGCAGCAGCATGGGCAGTTATGTGTGCTCCTAGAAGAACGCATCTTACACCTCTGCTCCGTGGCTGCCAGTTGGCTTCCAGGTCCAATTCAAGGTTTTGTTTTTGACCTTTAAAGCCCTTCGTGGCATGGGGCCAGGTTATCTGAGGGACCGCCTCTCCCTGATTATATCTGACCATCTGCCAGGGACTTGCATTTGGAGGCGGGTCTTCTCTGCTGTGGCGCCCGTCTTATGGAACATTCTCCCCCTGCCCGAAATGAGGTTAGCTCCATCCCTATTAATGTTCCAGAAGTCTCTCAAGACCCGGCTATGTCACCAGGCCAGGAGACTTGTGAAATCTAGAGATAGCTCCATCCCTGTGGTTAACATTCACTCTCTCTTGTGCCTTGTAGTTTTTAAATTTTTTAAAATAATGACTGGTTTTATATATTTATTGTTTTAATTAATTGTTGTATGCCACCCAGAGTCACTTTTTGTGAGATGGGAGGCCATATAAATTTGATAAATGAATAAATGAATAAAAATAAAGAAAAGATACATTAGAATTATTTTTCTGATAAAGCTATAATGGGGTGGGGGGAGGGGGAAGGAAGAACATGCAGATGAACAACTTGTATGAAGATAAATTAAAAGCAACAGCGCAACACCTCTGGAGCTGTTTTCCACCTCCCCACCTTTGGGGTTAGGGATGTTTGCTAGTTTACTAATTTGCAAAGTCGACTGATTTTTGCTATGGCCTTGTCAGCCATTAGTGTGAATTAGTGAAGTTCTCTCTACTGCAAAGGCAGGGAAGTCAATAGGTAGAAGAAAAATATGCACATTAGTAAAAGCTGTAGAAACAAGGTGAGATTGTTCCACCTGTAGATATTTGGTGTGTGGCTGAGACTTCCCAATGAATTCCTTAAGAGATCACACTTCAAACAAACTTGTTCTCTCTCCCCTGTGAAACTGGGAGAACAACAACAACAACAACAGGAAACTTGTACTATGTTTAGAACAGCGATAGATGGTTTTGGGGCCACATCTGGTTCCTCAGATCCATATTTTCATGACTTAGTGACAATAGTTTAGACCAGCATTCTCCAAAGTAGTCAGTATTGACCCTAGGGGTCAATGGGACTATCCAAGGGGTTGTTGTTGTTATTGTTGTTGATGATTATGATGATGATTTGTAGTGCTATTAGTTAAAGTACTATTTATTTCATTATTTTCATATAATAAATATTTGGGGGTTGATGAACAATCTGAAAATTCATGGAGGGGTCGATGAGCTGAAGAGTTTGGGGACCCTTGCTTTAGACCCATTTATTTCAACAAGGATTGAGTGTGACTAGCGTAATTTAGATCCTTTCCCATATATTGTTTTCCCCATATGCTTTAGTAGAACATTTGGATTTTTGGAATCAATGCAATAGCAGCCATACCATTCCTGGTATAATTCAGGGCTATTGTCCATGGGGAGGAACTAGATCTTGCATTGACAAAAGGTTCATAAAGCCTGCAGAAAGTTATTTTGGCTGCATAGTGATGGGCTTCCAAAGGCAGTTGTGACCATCTTCATCATTCAATTGAATCGTTGGTCACATTAGTCAGTAAATCATCTATCCGGGGTAACTCCCCTTAACCCTTAGTTAAGATTACGATTATGTGCCATCAAGTTGTTGTCAACTCTTAGCGACCACATAGATAGATTTTTTTTCCAGGATGATCTGTCCCTAATCTGATCTTTCAGGTCTTCCAAAAACACCCCCATCACCACTGTATCTGAGTCCATTCATGTTGCTGCTGGTTGTCCTCTTCTTCTCTTTCCTTCTACCTTTCCCAGCATTACAGCCTTCTCAAGGAGCTAGGTCTTCTCATAATGTGTTTGAAGTAGCATCATTTGAGCCTGGTCATTTGTGCCTTGAGTGAGAACTCTGGGCTGATTTGTTCAAAGACCCATTTGTTTGTTTTCTTGGCTATCTATGATATTCTCAGGAGTCTTCTCCAACACCAAAATTCAAAAGTGTCAACACTCTTCCTATCCTTATAGGAGCAGATTAAACCAGATTATACCAAGCAGCCTTAAAGGTAAAGGTTCCCCCTGCACATTTGTGCAGTCGTGTCCGACTCTAGGGGCTGGTGCTCATCTCCGCTTGTTAGCCGAAGAGCCAGCGTTGTCTGAAGATGCTGCCACAGTCATGTGGCTGCATGACGTGCGCGGAATGCTGTTACCTACCCACTGAAGTGGTACCTATTAATCTACTTGCCTTTGCATACTTTCGAATTGCTAGGTTGTCAAGAGCTGGGGCATGTGCGGGAGCTCACTCCGTCACGTGGGGCTAGGGATTCGAACCTCCGAACTTGCGATCTTCCGATCGACAAGCCTGGCGTCTTACCCGCTGAGCCACCACGCCCCACCAAGCAGCCTTGCTTGGTTCCAAAGTAATTCCGTGTGAACTTTCTTGCTTTCAGAGCTTTGATATATAGAAAGGGAGAAAGTATCTACTGGTATTTTGCTGCAAAGGTGCACCAATTTGATGCATCACCCTGGCTCTTGTTTGTTTGAATCCTTTTGGAGTGGTCTCTTCATCATTTTTATTATGGGTAAGAAATGTGTCACTCTGCGCTCCAACTATGTTATAGCTGCCGAAAATTAACTTGTGTTAAAGTGGTCATTTCAGATTAGACGTAAAGATTCCAACAGCAATGTTCCTTCCTTTTAACCGATAGCCACTTTCATTCAGCAAAACAGTGGCATTTGGCTTGTCAGCTTTTCTAATATGAACAGAGGGTTCTTTTTAAAAAAGAAGCTCCTTTGTGAAAGTCTGGGCACCACAATTTCCTGACTGAAGTCTCATAAGCATTCCCTTTGAAATGCAGTTAGTATCAAAATTCACCCCTTATCAAAATTCATCTTCCTCCACCTCTGAAAATTTCTGGGTCCAATATTTCTTCAAGTAGAAATGCCTAAAAGCAGCAATTGCTTGTCTTTTTTTTTCCATTTATGGAAAAGGAAAAGAAAGATTACTGGGTAGCAAGTATGATTCACAATGCACTAAAAAAATGGGTGGGGGGGAGTTTTATTCCTGCGGCTTCCAGCAGAAATTGTCTACACATTGGTGATGCCACAGAATGTTCACCAGCATTCCAACAGAGTAAAGAACAAACCCATATCTGTTGGACTGCCTATCAACATCCTGTGGCATCTCTTTGTGTGACCCAAAGAAAGCTGCCTGCTTGATGGGGATGAAAGTTATAGAATCCCAATAAAAGGGAGAAACTGCTCTTGTAGGGAAAATGAGGAAGTAGAAAAATCAGGGGAGGGGAAAACTCTTTTGTGATACAGAAGTTGGGAAGATAGAAGGTCTAGAACAGATAGAGAAAGAAGACAGCTATTATTTTGTGAGATATCGGAAAAGAATAGAAATGGGAGGAGATAGCTCTGCAACAAAGGACTTGTAATGAAAAGATGGGCTGTAGGAAGCATTCACACATGGTGTAAAGATATAAAGCATTTTCTCTCAATAACAAGAAAGAGGATGAGACACAGTCCAGGCAAGCAAAGGAAAGGGTGTTAATGCAGCAGGATAATAGCAGAGTTGGGACTGAAGTCAATGGTAGATGAAAATCAGTCACTTTGGTTTGTCTCTATTATTAGAAACAGCAATGGCGGAAAAAAAGGTGGCACCTTTTAATGTTTTATTGATAGTATGGATTTTTAACCTTGCTATTATGTAAAAAAAAGGTAAAGGTTCCCCCCGCACATTTGTGCAGTTGTGTCCAACTCTAGGGGCCGGTGGTCATCTCCGTTTGTTAGCCGAAGAGCCAGCGTTGTCCGAAGACGCTTCCACGGTCATGTGGCCGGCATGACGTGCGCGGAACGCTGCTACCTTCTCACCGAAGTGGTACCTATTCATCTACTTGCATTTGCATGCTTTCGAATTGCTAGGTTGGCAAGAGCTGGGGCTAGTGCGGGAGCTCACTCCGGACGCAGGGCTAGGGATTCGAACCTCCGAACGTGCGATCTTCCGATCGACAAGCCTGGCGTCTTACCCGCTGAGCCACCACGCTATTATATGTACTATTATATATGTTATAATATATTATATATATTATAATTATTAATTATATAATATAATATATTATATTATATATGTTATAATATATGTTATATAAATATTATATATGTACTATTATGTAGTACAGGTCAAAATGACTTCAGGTATTTTAATCAGAGTAGATAACTGATACGGGTTCAGGGTGCTCCACTGTCATTCCAGATCATGCAAGATCGCTAGTCCTGGTGAGATTTTGGCTCTCTCTTTCCCCGCCCCTGCAATGCACGCAAGAATGGTGAAATCTCACGAGAAATGCCCATCTCACAAGATTTCAACCGTTTTTACTTTTTCTAAAAAAATTAAATCATTTTAGTTTCTGCACATTTGGGGGTGCCTTTGTGATGAAACGTCTAAGAGACCCTGGGGATGTGGAGGAGGAAGCAGGACCGTGACAGAAAAGATCTCTGAATCCAGGGGAGGGGAGCAGCAGAGGAAAGAGACCCAGCACAACTCCACTTTATTTTCACTAGATGTAAATTGTTCTGGAGAATTGCTTTGGCCGGCTTTCAAGATTCTGTTATATTCTCCTCCCAGCAATAAAGATCATTCCAGAAATCCGAGAGGTTCTTGTTTTTGCCAGCCTTGACGGACTCAATAGTCACGGACATTACAGAGCCCATTGGTGACCTGTTGCTGGCCAGTGGACTAAAAACGCACCTGTCATATTTCTGCCTGTTGAGCATGAAAAAGAAAGGCAGAATGATTGATCCAGGGCAGTTGCTCTAAAGTAATAAACCTTGCATTACCTTTTGACAGATGACAATTTTATAGGCACCAAACATCATTTCTTTCTTTCTTTCTCTCTTTCTTTAAATCTCCCCACCAAGAACAGTTTAATGCCTACATTAGTGGGTTTGTAGATAACAAATGACTGGCTTGCCTGTTGCCAGGCGGTTTTAAATGTAACCATGCTGTGCTCACATTTCTTTCTGATCTGCACTTAAATTTTCATTTGCTTTTATAGGTTGCTGGCAAAAGGCTGCCAGTGTATCCATCTTGGGAAATGCTTGCAGAACGCAGAGATTTCACATGTCGTCTTGTGCTTTATTCTCTTTCCCCCATTTCTTTCCTCTGAAGAGGTACCTTGCAAGGGGTAGATTGGAAAGTGGGGTCAGCATTTGGTGTAATGCCTTGAAATGTGTCATTGTGAATTGTAGATAATTTCCCAATTTCTCACTTCCCCTGATATAGGACCTTGTTTCTGAATGACTTCCTTTCATGGCTTCAAAGATTTACTGGTGTATTGGAATGCCTGATATTGGAGAGGCAGATGAACTTCAGAAGGTTGAGATTAGACCTATACAAGTGTTTTATTTAGTTTAATAACAATCAACTAATGAAAATTGCAAGTACTTCTCTGGAGAGCATATGTTGGTAGGGGGCAAAAAACTCACTTTTTTCCAGCACAGCGAGGGCATCATGAGTATCTGAGTGAAGATGATACTCCATCAGGGCCATAAAACTGTTATCGACAAAGGTATCTGCTTTCTACCAATTCAGACCATTGGTCCATGTACCCTGATAGTGTCTATATCAAGTGCCAGTACAGAGGAAACCTGGAACCTGGTTTGGTTAATGGCTGGGAGAAGATAAATGTTCATGCATCTCCTCCCAACCTACAATTTATTAAAGAGCTGTATCAAGAAAGAACCAATCAGGAAAATGAAATGATGATTTATGGATTTAATGATTGAAAAAGATGAGGATTAAATAAGGAACTGAAGGGATCTCTAGAATAGTTAAGAGGGAGGGGTTTGTTAATATCTGTTGAAAAGAAGGTTGGAAGTAATTTTCTTTAGTTTCTTTAGATATCTTTCTTTTTTCTGTTTTTGCTTTCGTCCTTTGCACTTTATTTTCTTCCTTTTTTCTTCTCTCTTTTCTTTTTTAGATTTGTCTTTTACTTATGAAATTTTTTTTTAATACAAATTATATATAAAAAATAAAGAACCAATTCGATTGCCTGGAGAAGGATCTTCTCTGCATGGAGGGGCAGCAGTAGAATATGGGACAAGGTCTGTGTTTTTGGGTGGTGAAATTGTAGATGATGGTACAATAGATGTTTTATTAATTTTTTTTAAATTATGGCATTTGTGGGTTTTATGAAATTTTGGCTGGTGAGGGCTTCTAATGTAGACTGCCAGTCATCTGGTGTTGATTCAGTGTGCAAACTGAAGGGTTAACATTTAGCCTAGCAAATGAGACAAAAACCTTCACCATCCTGTAGGAAATGCTTAGAATGGGATTTGCAGAACTAAATAGGGAATCTCCTTGGCAGCTCACAAAGATGGAACAGACTTGTTCTGTGTATACACAGGCAGAAGGTGGCCGTGGGATGAAAAGAAACCTGGATAATGTATTTGGCAAAGCAAACAGTTTTTAACCTGAATTCACATTCTAGTTCCCTGGAGAACAGGTGTTACTTTAGGTACAGTACATGATTCTTTCAAGCTAAGATTGGTAATACTGATTTGCATTGTGTTTAGTTTTTCTAGTGTTCATTCTTGCACAGATGGTCTACAATTGATTTGGCTTTCTGACTGGAATAGGAAAAGACTTTTTTTTGTTTCTCTTTCTTTTTTTTTCTAATGCCCACCAACCATAGCATTGAGCTCCATCAGCTGCAAGGGATGTCTTTCTTCATTCTGATCCTTCTCCCACCCAATTTCCCATCCTGCAGACCACCGGAAAATTCAGCAAGCATTGTTTACCTGCTAAACACTTTCTATAATCAAGGTACCTTGTTCCCTTCCCTTTTAAGATTTTTCTGCCTAATGTTAAACATTTTCCAAACCATGGGTTTTCCTCACACCTGCTGATCTTGCCATTCTGAACCCTTTCCTCTGAACTTTGGATTTACAGGTAGTCCTCATTTAGCGATCGCCTTGTTTAGTGACCGTTCACAGTTACAATGATGATGAAAAAGTAACTTTGCGACCAATCCTCACATTTTTTACCTTTACAGGTCTGTAAAGCAAAGGCAACCTGAAGTAAGATCATAAGCACAGTCGCAGTTTCACATAGCGACCACTTCGCTTAACAACCGAGTGGCTGGTCCCAATTTTGGTCGCTAAATGAGGTCTACCTGTGAAGCAAACAGTAAAACTAGCATTTTGGCAATAATCTCTCCTCTAGGTGGCAGCATCTCCCTGTCCTATTCTTTGAGCTTGGGAACCTGGATGTAATTCATTCTTTTCCCGATTTAAAAAATTAATGATAAGCTATCTGACATCTTTCTCAGTTGTCACCTTCTGTCACATGAGCAGCAATATCCTGATATAAATGTTTCTCACTCTTCGCCGAGTTGCATCTCCTTGTATTTCATTTTTCTTTCCAGCGTGGTCTTTGCATTTTCTCTCTCTCTTATTTTCTGCATTTTCTTTGAATTCATCTCTTGCATTTATATCCCACTTTTTCTCCTCCTCCTCTGTTCAAGGCAGAGGAGAAATCTGCATCCCTGTTTTATCCTCAAAACAATTGTGTGAGTTGGTAGGACTGAAAGATGTTGACAGGCCCAAGGTGAACGTCAAGGTTGAATAGGAATTTGAACCTCCTCAGTCGTTCCAGGCACTGTAGAACACTCTCTTCTCATAGCTGGGTCACTTTGAAATCAGATGATTTAACATACTGGATTTTATTTTAGTTGATTTGTCATAGGAGAGTTCTAAACCACACTGAATGCCTTAGTCACAAATGTGAGATGGGTGGCTATACAAATTGAATTAATTAAATAAATAAATACACAAATCAAGTACAAAAACATTTTGCAATTTAGTAAGGCTTGGCATGGCCTAGTAACCACACCCATCTTATTTATTAATATAGTCTCAAAAGGACTACATCTACTCTGGCAGCTGCCCAGGGGTATCCACAGGGTACGGTCAAAAACATCAAGATGGCAGCCAGAATGGTGTGATTGAAGCTTCACCTGTTTTTATGTGTGTTGCATGCAATGCACATAAAGAATGGATGCAGCTTCAAATGCACCGTTGTGCTTGCCATCTTGACTTTTTAAATCATACCCTGAAGACACCTCTGCCTCTGCCAAAATTAAGCACATTTAGAGACTGAAGGAGCGTGGTGGCTCAGCGGGTAAGACGCCAGGCTTGTCGATCGGAAGATCGCAAGTTTGGAGGTTCGAATCCCTAGCCCCGCGTGACGGAATGAGCTCCCGCACTCGACCCAGCTCTTGCCAACCTAGCAATTTGAAAGCATGCAAATGCAAGTAGATGAATAGGTACCACTTCGGTGGGTAGGTAACAGCGTTCCGTGCGCGTCATGCAGCCACATGACCATGGAAGCGTCTTCGGATAACGCTGGCTCTTCGGCTAACAAACGGAGATGAGCACCAGCCCCTAGAGTCGGACACGACTGCACAACTGTGCGGGGGGAACCTTTACCTATTTAGAGACTATCAAGTTCAGCAGGAAAACCAAGTATGTCCTTAAGTCTCTTCTGTCCTTTTATAGAAAGACGTGAAACTCCTATATAGCAAAAAAAAAAAAAAGAGTCCCTTGCAAGGGAGATGGGCGGGGAATAAATTGAAATAATAAATAAAAAATATAAATAAATAAAAATAGGCCATTGCCCCTTCCTTAAGAACCAAAGATCCTACAGGTTATATCTAAACTCTATCAAATATAACAATATTGCATAATAATTGAATTATAAATAATGACTCTCTCCCTCAGTTAAATAGGAAGAAGATTAATCTTATCCCCTCCTTCATAGTTATGGTGATTTTATTCTGCTTATATGGATTCTGTTTCTTGGGAACAGCCCTGCAGAGTTGGTTTTACAGAGAGCATCTTACCGCAGAGATCAACATCTGAGGTGCATGGTTAAAGGAAGACTTGGACCAAGATATTCCAAGAGACAATATACACCATAGAAGCCTTTTCCAAAATAAAGCATTCTAGGTATTTTGGGACCAACACTCCCATAATTACAGCCAGCATAAATTCCTTTGGCTGTACTGTTTGGGAATTCTGGGAACTGTAGCCCAAATGTATCTGGAGAGCCTCTAGTTGAGTACAGGTGTCCTACAAACATTGGAAGACCCAGGCTAGATTAGACTGAAGGTCTATCCACTGCAGCACCTCCCAATTCCTGTCCTGGATTAACGGGCTTCCCTGGCAGTTACACTGAGGTTGGTTGGCTGGCAGGTTGCAGGTAAGAGTGAGAGATGCTAGTAGCTCCTGGGCCATTCAAGGAGAGAGGAGACCAGTGGTGAGAAAATCAAGGCCACACTGTTAGTTTTTCCCTTCAAAGTTTGAGCCTGCTCACTCTGTCCAAAGTACTGTGCTAAATTTTCTCTTTGGCATTAGCAATAATAATGATTTTTAAAAAGTCTGAGAGTTCCCTGTATTAGACCCTTCATTACTAATTACATTTAATGCATTTTCAGATACAGTGCAGAGGCACTGTGTTCTATCACGGGCCTTTCCATTGACCAGCTGTCACTGCGTTTGCAGCTGAATCCCAGGTGCTAGTTAGTGCATTAGAGGCCTTTCCTTTATTCCCTTACTTACACAGGGAACAAGGCAACCAATAAAACAGTCCCACTGGAGAGCTACTTGATTTAGCCCTGGGGAAGGGAATCCAGGACATGACACGGTAGCTCTTCCCTTTTCTGTTTCTCTGCAGGAGGGTGACTCCTTCTCCATGCCGAGGAAAGAGGAAGCTCATGTGCATAAAAATTTCATAGTTGATTTATAGCCTAGAGTTGCAAATGTAGAAATAATTACTATCATTTAAACGAAACATGTCTTCCTATAGTGAGAAAGACAGCAGTGGGTGTTGTGCTTAGTCCATTGGCAATTACTAACTGTTGACTGATGGGCAACTCTACCGCTCTTTGTTCTGAAAGATGTTTTACTTGAAACTAGACTGGCAAAGGCCCTAAAAACTAAGAATTGTGGAGCCTTCCCAGTTCATTTTGCTCCAAAGTCATGATAATTATCATCAATTTGTTTTGTGTTCCGGGCATGGTTGAAGGATTATGAATTCTAGTCCTTGGTTTGCTTTTCAAGCTCCCAATACAGCTTAGTATGGCAGCTGGTAGAATTTGTGTATATTATGGAAGTTACTTATTATTAGGATGCTGTTGCACTTTTATTTTAAAGCGTAAAATATAAAGGAACTTGTGTTGGTAAAGAGTGAAAAGCTCAAGAGAATCATATTGGCTCAAAGCCTTATTGGAGAACCTGTTTGTGGGAAAACTCTGGAGTCATTTGAGTTGATTCTAACTTGGGCATTGAGTTCTGCACCATGGAAGTTCCATTAATGACATTGCAATAATCAGGCGCCATGTGTTAGCTATGCAAAACCCTTTTTGTTTTGTTTAGAATTTGATGGAAATCCCATCAAATAAAGGACTTTCCCCTGTAAATCAAAATACACGGCCAACTTCGTAGCAATGGTGCATCTTTTTAGTGAAGGAAGATTGGGAGTGCAGAGTATGGCTGTGGGGTAGAAAGCTGGAGGGTTCAAACATTCTCTCCCAATTTTTTTTTTTGATTCTACACATCCTAGCTCTACCTCCTGTTTTGGGTACTGATAATAGTACTGTACCTGCTGCTGCCACCCATCTTCCCGAGCATGCCTCACCTGATGTTCCTCCCCCCCCCACGCCAACTCCAGTGTGTGAGAGAGATTGGCCTCTCATAACCTGTGCTGCCTTTTTGGCAATTAAAAGGTAGAAAAAAGAGAACTGTAATGGTATGTGGGAAAGACCTTGGGAGACTGGGCGAGGAGACGCTGCCAAGGGAATGGTCAGATAAGAGACAGCATAGCCCACAACTGGATAGTGGGTTAGGTAAGAGGCTCAGAAGAGACCCTCCCTAGTTTCTTGGGTTGTAAAGGAGGTGTGTGCGTAGGGGGGGGGAGAATTGTACTTTCAGACTTGCAAGATTCTGTCAATGTAGCTTTACAAGCTCCCCTTGACGAAATTTGATAAACAAACAAACAAACAAACAAACAAACAAACAAACAGAATTAGCTCATCTGGTTGTGATTTCTGGATTACCCTGCAAGGCCAAGAAGAACAGAAATGAATAATGGCTACAAGACCACCTCCTGGCTATGTAATGTAGAGGTGTGTGACTAGAGAATTCAGCTTCTCTTCCCTGCTCCCTTTGGCCTATGGCTGCCCAGAGTCATGTATATGAGATGGGCAGCCATATAAATTTAATAAATAAATTAAAATCAATAAATCAATCTTACCAGACATAAACAAAATCAAACTTTTGATAAAATTTAGTGACTTTTTAAACTTTACATATTCAAAAGCAAAGACGTAGATCAGTGTTTCTCAACCTCAGTAACTTTAAGATGTGTAGACTCCAACTCCCAGAATTCTCCGACTCCCAGCATGCTGGCTGGGGAATTCTGGGAGTTGGAGTCCACCTATCTTAAAGTTGCTGAGGTTGAGAAACACTGATGTAAATATTCAAATGCAAACAAATGAAGGGGAAAATGCAGTTAAAAAATAAAATGCTCCAGTCTGACCACAGGATGCTTCTGACTGGCTGCATAGTCTTCACAAAAAGACTGGATGATGATGATGATGATTGTTTATTATTTATTAATGATGATATGATTACTATCATTGATGACAGAAGAATTCTAAAGAAAAATATTATATTCCCCTGCAGCCTGAAGCATGTATGAAAGAAGCTGACATTAAACATCCTCATTTATTTAATATTTTGCTATCTCGTTACAAATTACAGTTTGGAGGCAACTGGGCACAGCAGCCCAGGATTTCTGGGTGATCTGGGCATCTCAGGACCTCAGTTTTGTAATTTTGCCTTGTAACTACAGGGCTTCTTCTCTACCTTTCCAATGTTGTAAAGGGGAAGAATAAGAAAGACCCAGGTTTTTCCACTTTTGGGCTTTCTGAAAGAATCAACCTGTTGCTGCCCTTGAAAATGCTCTTGTTTGCTTATTGGTTTATGAATCATCAGAGTGATATCCCCAAAATAATAACTGACTCACACAACTTATGAAAAGAAAAAGCGATGCCTCTAATAACAGGAGAATGTCAGCCCAGATCTAAAATAAACACCAAATGCACCGTCGCCTGAGTGATTGCCAGGGCAGGCTGAGGCTAGAAGGAAGAGGCCCCACTGATCTGGATCTTGAAGGACCACAAAATAGGGGCATCACTAAGGTCTCTGACTGCAAGCTGCCTCAAAAGAGACTTCCAAAAATTGTCAACAAATCCAACGCTTAATGGAATAGAAGGGGGAAATGATTCAGTGCATGATTGGAGAGCAAACTCATCATGTCGAATTAGAAGCCATTTAATTATATATTTAACGATACTTGATTCAGCAAAGTATTAGGTTGCATTTGAATTCAGTTTAGATTTGGTCTTGGTCCTCTTCCCCCTTCCTAGTTTTGGGAGCGTGGTCCTCGGCTCTCAAAGGCTAAGTGGGATGTCTGGCCCGTAACATAGCACCAGGGCAAGAGGAGAGAGCCTCTTCCAAGAAAATAGAGATTTGTAACTACCAGGGAATTTTCATCTACCCAGACTGGTCATTGGCTCTGCTTAGCGGGGAAGTATGTTTTGCTGATGCCTCTGGAAAAGACTGTAAATGTGGGGTTGGGGGCTAGGAGCTCTTCCTTGTCCTAAGTCTTCCAGTCTAATTAAATCTATAAGGTCCAGGCACTGAACTATCTCTATATTTTTTGTCTTCCTTGATTCAATATAGTTTTATCTCCTCCAGCAATGTTTATGTGAAATTGTGTTCTCTAGCTTTTCAACTTAACATCTCATTGTATTGCGCAAGGGGGCCATAAATGTGAACGGGCCCCTTTTCTTTCCAAGGCAGAAAGGCAATCATGGCACCTGCTGGTGATCCCAAGGGGTAGCTGGCAGGTCATGATCCAATGAGCACGCCCAAGCTTTCCCTGGGCCCATTTGCGTTCTGGTACAGACCATACATAGACCATGGCATCAAAGTCTGCATGGTGTTCTTGCTAAAATGTGTGATAGGAGGTATGTGGAAATTCAGTAGAACAAGTTGATTGTTGTGCTGAATCAATCAGCTTGTTGTATTTTGTATGCAAACCTCCCCCTCCCCCTCCCCTCCCCTCCCACCAACTTTATGGTTCCCACTATACTGTTTAATATCACATGGAAAGCATATTTAATTTCCGGCATTTAAAGATCATGCAGAGAAGTCTGGGCTTTATTATAAATTCTGGAAACAATTCTGGGTACCTAGAGCAGCCTCAAGTTTGGAAGATGCAGGGCTTAATTTTTTTTAAGGAAAAATGTCTAGTGGAGGATTAAAATACCAGTTTTGCTTTTCTTTTCACATTACAACATAAAAAAGTAGATAACTAAATAGTGGCAGGGCAACTGGGGGTGAGGTTGAGGAGCAGGATGTAGGCAGGGTGCTCCATGCAGGAAGCCAACATATAAGTTGCAGGTTGCTCGTCGTATCATAAGCCATGGTCTACAAACCACTGTGGCTGGATTCCCACCAGCCATGTTGCTGTCCAAGGACTTCTGAGCCACAGAGAGATAAACTAAGAAATCCAACAGGACAGGTGTTTTCACTTACGGTGACCACCAGGAAGTAGCATGTGACCAGTTTCATCCTTATTAGGAATCTTCAGATGCACATAGCTAGATGTTACTCTATGGCAGAGTTTCTCAACCTTGGCAACTTGAAGACGCATGGACTTCAACTCCCAGAATTCCCCAGCCAGCATGGCTGGCTGAGGAATTCTGGGCATTGAAGTCCATATGTCTTCAAGTTGCCAAGGTTGAGAAACACTGCTCTATGGTGTTCAAACCCTCTACTGGGAATTGAACCCATGGCCCTTCGTATTTAGATGACTATACACAGTCCATTAGCTTTAGCAGCTATTTAGGTTTTGGCGCTCTTTGGTTGTAGGAAGAGATAAATAGAAGTTATATATACCATTTGGATAACTTCTAAAGAAAGGCGCAGCTGTCTACCATTCTGCTGGAGTTTTTGTTTTTGCTTTTTTGCATATTGTCTTTGTCACAGTAATAATCACCAAACAACACATGATAAAAGCAATCAGCAAGATGAAATATGGACTACCAGGAGGCAGAACGTGACCAGTTTCATCCTTATTGGGACTCGTCAGATGTACGTAGCAATAGATCTTTCTATGGGGTTCAAACCCTCTACTGGGAATTGGGCCATTGCACTTTGGATGATTATATACAGTCCATTAGTATATGTATGTGTGTGTATGTGTAAATATAAATATAAATATAAAATATAAATATAATGTTGCAGGTTAAGGTGACTGCAGAGTGCAGAAAATCTGGTGCAATTTCCAGATGTGTCTTTCTGTCTCTTGGAATAATACAAATATATAATAATACAGTAATAATATAATGCTATAAATAATGCAAACTTGTACACTCACGTTTGCCAAGGCTTCCCTCATAACCATTTGAGTAATATGCCCTTTTCCCTCCTGCTTCGCCGGGCTCTTCCAATTATAGTATACCAAACACCGCTGGCTCCAAATACATTAAATTACATACCCACACAGTAAAACGACATGCTTTGGAAATGGGCTGTCAATTGTCCAAGAAGATTTAACCTTATGGTTTGGAAACAGATTTCAGAATTCTATTTGGAAGCAAGACTGAGATGCTGCTTAGCAAAAGAGCAATGCTGTGAAAAGCTCCTTCTCTGCACTACACACACACACACACACACACACACACACACACCAACAACCAGGGTTCTGCAGCCTTTGTGCAGAAGCTTCATCTGGGTTTGTTTGTTTTGCTCCCTCCAAGTCAGTGTTGACTCCTGGTGACTGCCTGGACAAGTCTCTGCAGTTTTCTTGGCAAGGATTTTTCAGAAGTGGTTTGCCATTGCCTCCTTCCTAGGGCTGAGAGAGAGGGACTGACCCAGGGTCACCCAGCTGGCTTTGTGCCTAAAGTGGGACTAGAACTCATGGGTTTCCGGTTTCTAGCCTGGTGCCTTAACCACTACACCAAACTGGCTCTCTAAGAAAAGTACATGGACGTGGCCATAGAGTCACCAGGAGTCAAGCTTGACTTGAGAGTTACTTTGTGTATGTGTTGGCCTTCAAGTCAGTGTTGACGCCTGGCAACTGCCTGGACAAGTCCCTGCAGTTTTCTTGGCAAGGTTTTTCAGAAGTGGGTTGCCATTGCTCCTTCCTAGGGCTGAGAGAAAGTGAGTGGCCAAAGGTCAACCAGCTGGCTTGGTGCCTAAAACGGGACTAGAACTCACGATCTCCTGGTTCCTAGCCTGATACCTTAACCACTACACCAAACTGGCTCTCTTCATCTGGCTTAAAGCACCTGAATGTCATGCTCTCCATAGCTTCTTGTACAAGCATATAATGGCCGTTATGTTAGGCTGCAAGTAGAATTGATTACTGTACAACAAACTCCACCTTCCCTACATGGTGTCCTCCCTCTAGCTAGGTTGAATTCTGCCTCCCAGGATCTCCATCCAGATTTTGGGAGCTGAGGTCCAACCCAGTTGGACGGGAGCCAGTTGAAGAAGGGCAGTCTAGAAGACTTTCCATACACTGCACTGTAGCTACATTAAAAATCTTGCTCTTGTATCTTCTGTTCATGGAGTGGATTAGCTTCAGTGCAGAATTTTTCACTCATTTTTCACTCTTCCTTCTCCATCACTTTTTAACCCCCAAAGTATTCTGGAATCGGGGGCAATTAGTCTCGGCTCAAACAGGAGTTGTGCAGAATAATTCTCCACTTCTCCTCCTACCAGATCTCATTCAGTTTGGAGAAAGAGAATTGCCTTCAAATTGAAATCCAAGGGTAAGCCTCTTGAAGGAGCTTCTGCCATGGAGTTTTTCACGTTGAGAAGCAGCCATAAAATACCACCACCAGAAGCCAGACCTTTGTCTCCACATCCAGTAAGAATTATCTCAAAAAATCCAGCAAGAGAAATCTGTAAGAAGGTCTCAGACCTCCCGAAAATAAGGGACAAAAGCAGACATCTCTTTTACAAGGGAAGATCTTTGTTTTTGTCCTGGAGAAATTGAGCAGCAGAGTTTAGCATGGTAATATTTAAACTACTTTAAATTTTTTTTTCACAATCAATAATTGAAATGAAATACGGGAGTCCCGCAAAATAATTTACTAATGGGAGTGGGGATGTCACCACCGTACGCTTCCCATTTAAAGCACTGTTTGAAGAAGAGCAAAAATTGGCTACCTTGTCAATGTAACATTTGCATATATGAGATAAAGGGCCATGCAGCATGCTTGGCTGATGGAGGTCTTTCGAGGGCAGAAAACAGAGCAGCAAATGAAATGCCAGAATCTAGTGCTGGCTGGTGAGTCCCAGTCCAAGCAAAACTGACCTGGATAGACTGCCCATTGCAACCTCTCTTTTTGCTTTGGGCAAATAAAATTTGAGAATAAAACAACTTCTTTATGTAAAACCAACCAAAGAGCATAAAATTAGAACTAGGGCCATGTCAAGAGCTTTTGCTGACAGAAGAGGACAAGATGGAGTGAAAGAAGAACGGAGTGAAGGAGAAAGCAAATAGCCCTCACTTTCTCCTGCAGTGTCCCCATCATACTAGCTATTCAGAGGTCCACAAGTCCCTTCAAGGTCAGGACAACCCCACCGCCGCCAACAGCTGGCCTAATTACTACAGTACCTCTGTTTCAGGGGTGTCTGAAGGTTGGCTCAAAAAAGTCAAGATGGCAGGTGCAACTGCATGGCCTGCACATAAAGGGGCGGGGCTTCAATCCCAAAGGCATGGCCACCATCTTGACTTTTTTTCACTCCCCATTGCAGATGCCCCTGCTCTCTTCCCAGTCGGATTGACAAAAATTAAAAGTCTGATCTGAGATTGTTCAACTGATCCTGTTTCTTCCCTCCCTTCTCCCTTTGGCACAAGTTGGCTCCTACTTGTGGTAATACATATTCAGCGAGCACTTTCGAGTTGTTGCAGCCAAGCTACCGGGGGTGGGTGGGGGTGGGAGATGCTCCAGATGGAAAGATCATTGCATCTGGGGGAACGGTAACAAAAGACTTGGCAGTTCCTAAGGAAACCTTTCTGCTAGGAGCAGGTGTCTTGGTCTGACAAGATTGCAATTTTATCCCTGCCTGCTTGGAAGCTTAACGCAGACAGGGTGGGACGGACGGCCTGGTCTTTCTGATTTCATCTCATCATCTCCCTCAGTATTAGACAGAGACGTTTTGTAAGAGTCTCTTTGGAGCACACTGTAAAAGTATGGAGAATGTCTAACGAAACAAATTTCCTGTTTATTAATGTCATGATCATTTGGTCTTGACGAACCATTGGGTGATGCTTCAAGGATTAGCCCTACATTAGCACTAAGCACCATTCTGGAAGATATCAAATGTATCACAAAATATGTCATCTAAGAGGATTAAGTGTACAATACTGGTAGCAATGGCGCTGCGGCTTTTTGAGAAGAATGACTATGTGATGAAGCTCATTGAATTCCCCCATAATTTGGAGAAACAAAATGGGCAGGAAGTTTTTAAAGAGAGGGCTCTGTTTTGAGGTCCTTTGATAATATTAATTACCCTGCGTCTTGGACAACAACAACAACAACAACCATGTGGATCTTGGAAGATCTTCATTTGAAAAATATCTGTTAAAGGAGAAATAAGTTTAAACTTTATTGATTTTCAGAGTATAGATAAAATACAAAATAGAAAATACAGAAAAGCATGAAAATAGAACTAAAGAAAAAAGAAGAAAAAACTATAAAGTGCAAATAGACAGAAAACAAAGACGGAAAAGTGACTTCCGACTTTCTCCAATACAGATATAGATAGATTTGCAAAAATAATCTCTTACCAATGATTAAACCATAGTAACATTATTTCTATTAAAATAAACCAATTAATGATTAAAACCCAAAATCAGAACATCATTTTTTTCTACCACAAGCAAGTACTCTAGAAGTGGTTGCCAAACAGATAAAAATCCAGAAACCGAATGTTCTCTAATTAATGCTGTCAACTTAGCCATCTGGGCCAGATCCAGAAATAAGTGAACAAGGTAATGTTGAGTGAAGTCTATAAGAATTTTGCTAAAGGGTACTATCCCTCCCCCTCCAGACATCTCCATCACTTAACCATGATGGTCTGGATTTCAGTGTGCTGAATGTAGGGGAGATTTAGGGATTAGCTTTGTTTAAAAGCCCGGTGTGCTGCTGGAAGAGGAATCTGGTTTTGCTCAGTGGCACAAACCAGACTTACAGCGGAAGAGTTAATTACTGTAATGTTTTCCATCGTCTGGCATGCAAGGCATCAAAAGTGTTATTAATCCTGAAGTGCTAAGTTGTTTGGTCAAAATAAAAGAAATTGTCTTGAAGATTCATGATTAGAATTCGATTGCTGTGGCTTGAATTTTCAAGTACCAAGCCAGAGGGGCAAACAAAGAGAGATATTACGTTTGAGGGTTAGACTTTTTTTTAAAATTCCTCTGAGCAACAAACATTTGCCCTTCAGGGCTGCATTAAGGGGGCGGGGTTCAAAAGGCAACTCATCTGTGTTTCTGTATCTTGGAGAACTTGACCTATGTTTTAAAACCAGGTTGGGTCCTTAAGAGGTAAGCACTTTACACTCTGAGAAATGTATTTACACTAACCAGTCTCCTCTAACATTCTTGTGGATTTAAACATTTCTTCACCTGTGTGATCTTAGTTTGCCATGATCAAGGAGCTGATCATTCAGTCTTGTACTGTATTAAAAATTGCCACCAAAGCAAATGAGATGGGCTTTGTTTCAAACCTCCTCAATTGGTCTAGATGAGTTGTATTGTCAAAACAGAGAGAACCTGACTCCGAAGGGCTGAGAATTTAACCCCTCATCTCCTTAAATCAGCAAATACATGGAACTGAAAGCAAATGTTGGTTACAGATAGCAAATGTCAATAAATGAAGGTTGTTGTAGTTAAGACTCTTAAACTTAGGCCACAACTGAAATCTGCCATGTCCGAGTTCACTGTAGCCAGATATCACTTTCTTGAAACCCACAGGTAGCCATTTACTCACAGCAAATCCCAATGAATTAATTTGGGCTTATTCCTAGGGAAGGGAATATTTGAAGTCACAGATATGGCCTCTTCTTGTTAAGGGAAATTAAATGTGCTAAAGAACACATGGAAAACAAGTTACTTTGTCATTTTAAGCACATGATTGTATTATTATTATTTTAATAGTACATTTTAACATATACATGATATTTAATCATATTAAGGTTCATATTGGTCTGGGGGTTTCCAGTTCTGTTCAGTGGGAAGAGATAGGAATAAAAATATAAATCTATTTGTTGAAGGGGGTAGGGTTTTTTTCTTTCTTTCTCTCTTTAATATAAGCAAGCTTCAAGATCACAACATATTTTGGAAGATGGTGCTTTTGCGTCTGCTGAAAAACCTGATCAGAGCAGTCATCTTTCAGTATACAAAATTGTAATGTAGAATCAAATTTGTCCTCCAGATCCAACAATAGTAGCAGAAGCACAGGCTGGATAAACTTTCTTGAGTGAAATTATATATTATTTTGAAAGATGAGGGTGTGTTTGGAAGCTCCATGCCGAGAGGCGTTGGGCATGTTGTGATAATGATAAAGGAATCAAGGGTGCGAATGTTGTTGACCAAATCCAGGGCGAGTTGGTGATTGGTTTAGCCGGACACTCTCGTCGACGCATTTGTTTAAAAACAGATGGTCCCCTTTTCAGTTATTTCTCTTTCTGAAGGGTGGTCCAGCAAATTAAGTAAATAAACCAATTCATATGCAACAGTAACATTTCAACAATTGCAATTTGCAAGTCAATGTATGCACACAAGAGATACAGATTGAAACAATGTATCACCCAGATTTAACTTTACCAAAGACGTTGTCTCAAAAGACAGATTGGTTTTTGCATCTCTTCTGAAAGACATCCAAGCTAGCGGAATTTTGTTTACTTCTACTGAAAGTATGAAACATTGGCAGGGATCCACAGCCAACCACCCATCTTCCAGTTTCTTGCTGAGGGCATTGTAAATCCATAAAGTCTTACAGTTAGATCTTGGTAAATTATTATGATTTCTTCTTTATTAAATGTACATCGTCTCCACCTCCGTGGCAGCTTGCAGATGAGGAGACGCACGGAAGAAAATATTCTGGACCAGATTGCCTGACACTTTAAAACTGGGCAAAGGCCAAATGTGGTTTGGTTGGTTTTGATTTAGTGCATTGTGTGAGTTGAGCAAATTGTGCTTGTTCAGTAAACAGTGGTTAAGCAAATAATGTCTGGACCATAGGTAGTGGAACCAAAGAAACACAAACAAGCAAACCTCCTGCTAGTCACACTGGTTTCTTTTTCGACTGGAAGCAAATTTGCCACTAATGAAGTCCCTTTAATACTGGAATTATAAAGTTCTGATGGCAATCTTCAGGCATTAGTGAAATATCCACCAGCCCATCTTTTCATGAGGCTGCTGGCATATAGATTTTGCACCATTGCTGAAGCAACTGAACAAGGGTGTCCACAGTATGATCAAGAAAGTCAAGTGGCAGCCACGATGGGCAGAGCTTCAATCACACTGTCATGGCTACTAACTTGACTTATTTTTTTAAACATACCCTGCAGACACAATGGCTACCAATTAACTTCCAAGCCAGATTCAAGAGTTTGCTTTTGATAGCTTAAACGAGTTGAGAATGGGATTGTCTCCAGTTATAGGCTGGAATGATTTTTAAGATTGCTTGGGAAGGTCCCTTGAATGTCTCGAGAACCCTGGAATATCAGAAATGGTACTTTCACTCTGGAATGTTCTCCCTATTTATATTTGTGACATGCCAGTAACATCTTTTAGGCACCTGTTGAAGACTTCCCCCTTCACCGAGTCCTTCCTGAAAGGAATGCAGTACATATAGCATTGTTTTCATTTCTACCTGCCACTCCAGAAAGGCCTCCTACTTTTTACATTGAATGCTATTTTTCTAATGTTAGTATTTTAACTGATTGTAAACTGCTTTGAGATTTAGAATGATGGGAAGCAGTATAGAGATAAATTAAATAACAAATAAAATATGTTGGGCAGTGAGGGGGTCAAATGAGATGGTTAGCAAGCAAAGTGCATGAGATTTCAGAGGAAAAAAGTGACATTTTTTGGATTAAACTTTAGCCATGCAAATGAGGGCCTTTGACAGTTTTATGCCATTGAGCAAATTTACCACTTGGCTAATTTGTTCAAGAGTACCCACCCAGATTTGAAATGATGCCAACTCTTTGACAATCCACACCTTTGCATACAAAATCTACACTGTGCTATATCTATTGTTCTAACCTTGACTTTTGAGAAACAGAACTATCAATGGAGTAAATCTAATCAAAGGTGGAGCTTGATGGAGCTTGGTGCTGAGTGATAAACCAGGTTAATTGCTCTCACAAGCAGGAGCTGAAAAGAATCTCATGGGATCTGGAGAAGTAAGATCTTTTTAGTTCTGTCAGATTCCTGCTAGAAATGAGATGCAAAGAAGTACAAAGCTATAGTTATGATAAGAAATGGCTATTGAAGTAATCAAAACAGTGTAACGGACATATGAATGCTCCTTGTTTTATGAATGGAAAGGTCACAAGTTCTGAAATGGATTACCAACTTTATTTTTTCCCTTGTCAAAACACTGGAAATCAAATTCTGCTGGGATTTGCAGAGAACAATAGGGAGATACAGCAATCAAGTCATGATGCAAATATACTAGAAAGAGTGGATGGTGTGTGCATTAAAAACTAGAGTCTTTGGGGAAATAAAAGATGTACGGATAGAAGAAAATGGACCTGTTGAGGCTAGTACCACCTGGAGGAGGTATCATTTCAGAATTCTCCAAGATCATTAGTAACCTCATCACTACTGAAGAGATGAGTAATCGACCATTGTTACCAGGAAGGGAAAAAAAGGGTATAATTTTGACTAACAAGGAATTTGATCCCAAACAGCTGCTATCTCAGCTCAATGTACCTTATGTCTTCTGGTAATATGATCACAGGCTGCCACAGTCATAAGAAGTCAACAATGGAAGACTTGGAGAGCTTCTCCGTTACAACACTTACAGCAGAAGAGCCACCTCATTGCAAGATTTTTGATTTTGGGGAGAAAGTACAAAAAAGTGATTTGATGTGGAAGATATGCTCTGTTACCCAGAAAGGTGATGGATTCTCCTTCACTGGATGTCTTCAGATGGAGGCTGAACAGCCATCTGTCATGGAGGTCTTAATTTGGATCCTTGCCTGGGATGGGGATTGGAATGAAGCTGGTGAAGCAGGGACCAGCTGTTTCCAAACTAGTGAGAACCATTACATCAAGAAATCCCAGCTGCTTTCTATGTCCTTGAAGAGAACGATCAGCTCAGAAAGGTGGAAGGGTTTCAACTGCATGGTCACAGCAGCCATCATGACTTCGTTGACACCACCCGTAGATCTCTCTGGCAGGTATATTAAAACAGAGAACGGTCCCAAAGCTTTGCTACGTACTTCAGCTCCCCCTTGCCCCAAGAGAATGGAACCCCACTGTCAAATTGCTCAGTCCACCTTCCAAACCTGGAGTCTAGCCTGCAAGAAGACGAGCATGATATACCAACACTACCAAACAGGAACCCCATCTCTCCAGCTGCACTCTCATTAAATATTTTTTACCGGCTCTATGTCCTCTTCTCTGATCTATGGCAAGATTCAGGCATAGAAGGTACCCGAGGCTCCTCCAAGCTAATGTAATTTTTAGCATTCTCATCTTACACTCTGCAAGATATTTAAAAGAGGGGAATGTGACCCTGCCTTTTGTAATTCATGTGTATTTTTTTTAAAAAGCTTCTAATATCCAGCCAAATGAACGGGGCAGCAGATTTACATCTGGTCAACCATGAAGCATATTTACCAAACCCTCTGCCGAGGCAAGTTTAAACAGAGAAAGGGAGCAACAAGGCACTAGAGATTCTGATAAAGTAAAATGAGCTAGGAAACAGAGGTCTCTTTTTGCTGCATGGAGAACAGTGAACAAGTATTTTTTTATTTTCTTTAACATCTCAGTATGTCGAGGGCAGCAAGTGCACTGAACGTATTGATTTTTTTTTTTACAGACAATGCTAACTTTAATGAAACAAGAGTGGAGAAAGCTGACATATATTAGCATATTTTCTTCCCCATGCCACTTCTCTTTTCTTCTGTTCTAAAATTTCAGTTGGAAATCCACAACAGACCAACCAATGTGGAGTCCTTGGTGCTCTCTGAGCCTTGTTGTTTTCTTGCAGATGTTTCATTGCCAGGCTAGGCAACATCTTCAGTGCGAAAAGGGAGTGGAATTTGCTCTCTGTTTATATACCCTGTCCTGTCCTGCCTGTGTTGGTGGGAGTGGTGTACTCTCCTTGGTAGTACCTTGACTGGGTTGTTGTTTGCTGCTTGGTTGACTGACTGAGTTAATAGTTCCTTGATTAGGGTCTATTGTGTTGTTTGATTGCTCCTCTGGTGCTACTCTTGCTGTTAATCTTTGCCTATCTGGTTGTTGATTGCTGGCAAGGAGGTGTTCTGGTCTTCTGGCTTTTCTATTGTCTCTTATGAATGGTATGTAAATGTTGTTTACCTCTATGTGTCTGTTGATGGCTGCTTTGTCTGAGTGCCAAGCTTCCAGGAATTCTCTAGCAATTTTTCGATTGAGACCAACCAATGTATAACTTGGATGAATTAGGTGTTACATTAAACATGGTAGGGGTATGATACGTTTTTGATGTAATGTGTCCCTTATGGCTATCAGTAACTCTCACCCCTATGTAGAGACCACTGATCTTCTGTTTGAAGAATGATGTGGGTATGGAGGTGAAGCTACCTTAAGGGACGGTCTCCCAAACCTCACAATGCAGCATTCCCTTGGCTAGGATTTATTTCTTTATTTAGAACATTTATATGGTTGCCCAACTCAAACAAGATGACTCTGGGCAATGGAGAAAATGATGAAACAAAGAATACAAAAGAAAAATAACAGATACCACTAAAGCAAGCTAGAACAATTAAATGGCAATAAGGAATAAAATATATTATGTCTCACAAATTGGGAATTCATCCTGACCCAAACGCCTGTGGAAAGAGCCAGATTTTAATTGTCTTTCTAAAGGCTTGCAAGATGGGGATCAACTCTATAGTTGGGGGGGGGGGGGGAGAGATTGTTCCAAAGGGCAGAGGTCACCAGCAAGAAGGCATGCTTCCTGGGTCCCCCAGGGTGACGTGGTTTCAATATCTTCCACTTTTAATACTAAGGAATGGTTATATCTGTTTTCACTGTCAGTTTTAGAATTAGTTATCTTCATGGCAGAGATCCAGAAGCTTTGCCCTTTCATTTCTTTATGAAAGGATTAGAACGTGCATTTAGAACTGCACAAAGGAGAGTTCAAGTTAATGGCAGGTTTTTTTTTTTAAAAAAAACAATTTATTGTTTCTCATAGGGGCATCAACTTGTCTTCTTCATCTTTCTGTCATTTCAAAGGATGCACCATAAGAATGTGATCGTCCTCATCAACAATACCTTATTGGCGTGAGTACTTTTTCTGTCTTTTGCTCTCGGTCTTGCCTTGTGTCCCCGACATCTATTTTAGTACCTCTGCAATGTTGTACAGCCCCTCAAGTCACTTCATCGACATCATTTGCTTCATCTGTTCTCCGGACTTAGTAGTACAAACAATCAGCCATTGGGTTGCGTAATCACGGCTCATTGCAAGATCGGGGGGGAGGGGGGCAAGGAGGCTCTTTAACAAGGCTACGTAAATGCCCGCTCTTTCCCAACAAGGAATAGAGGCTAGCAGCTTCTGAAACTTGTCTGGACTGGCAGATGGAACAATGCAAAGAGAGAACAACATGGAAAAAAATGCTGGACAGTATGGGGAGACGTGAGGCTTTGGGGACAGTAAAACTGTTTGCTGCTATAAAAACAAGCAGGTTGCTGCAAGTCTCAATGCGCAGAAAGATAATTGCCCCACGACAAAAGAATCAAGTCAGCAAAATTAAACAAAGTTGTCCTTAAGCACCTGTCTGAAGGAAAATAGACGGGAACGCTGCCATCTAAGAACAGGCTAGAAAGCTAATCTCTAATAATGTTTTGAAAAGAAGAAGTGCCAGAAACACTTTCAGCCAATCTTACATTCTCAGATGGTTGAGTTTTCAAATCTGGACTTAGGTTTTTTTCCCACCTTTATGTGGACCTGGTTGAGAATTGCCAAGTGTACCATCCCATGGCCCCAAATATGGTTTTGCTTCGTGGCGTCTGACAAATTTATCTAAAGCCTGGTGCTTACAGTTTCATGCTATCAAATTAGCTTTTTTGAGATACAGTGTGGTGTGACGGTGAAGGTCTTGGACTGCAATCAGGAAGATCCTAGTTCAGGTCCTCTGTAGCCCTCTGTCAGCTCTACGAGGTAGACCAGACCAGGAAACTGACTCCACAGGAAGATGAGAGCAGCTATACTTTATTGAAGTAGGTTATAGTAACAGAATCTTGCAAGTCTGATTGTGCAAGGAGCTTGCCTGAGCCACTTCTGAATACTGTCTTGCTTCCCAGGACATAAGGAAAGTTTCAGCCCTCTTTGTTCATGTAACGGTTCTTGCCAATTTCCCTCAAGGACCCTGATTCTCCCTGATTCTCTACAACCTCCCTGGGTGACTTTGGGCCAGTCACACGTTCTCAGTCCAAGAGCCAGTTTAGTGTAGTGGTGAAAGTGTTGGACTGGCGTCAAGGAGATCCTGTTTCGGGTCCCCTGCCAGCCATGGAGCCTCCGTTTGTGACTTTGAGCCCGTCACTCTTCCTCAGCCCAAGGTGATACAGTGGTGAAGATGTTGGACTACAAGTGGGGAGATCCTGATTCAAGTCCCCCCTTAGCCCTGGATGACTTTGGGTCAGCCATTCTCTTTCAGTCCAAGACCCAATTTAGTGTAGTGGTGAAGCTGTTGGATTACGAGTGGACAGACTAAGGTTCTAGTCCATCCTGAGGCTTGGAAGACCTCACTGAATGACTTTGGGCTAGTCAGTTAACACATCCTTCATTAGACCATTTTAAAGAAAATGGAATATAATGCCACACAAGCCCCCCCCTCTTCATCCAAGACTATTTTATGTCATTTTCAATTAGAAGGACTGCAAAGTGTATGAAGAGTAAGAATTATGATGCAATATACCACACCTCCAAAACCCAATGTTCAAATAAATTAGTATCCTTTATTTCTAGTGCCAGAACTGCTGATAACACTGAAAAGCCCCCCCCCCCCACACCTCTCCAGTGATGAAATTCCCACAAAGGCACTGATTGTTATGTACATTATTACATTGGTTAAGAAATGTAATGGTCCTCACCCACCTGAAGCCTCCCATTTTGCACACTATATTTAACCGTACTTTGGTTTGATCCGTTGTACACACAATAACTAGTAATTCCTTTACAATCTGATGGGGGAAAACATCTTGTGTTTACAGTGTGGTTCCTAAAAAAAGGGAGATCTAACGGAGTAATTATATTACAATGTAACAACCAAGGTTAATTCAGTTGTAATCTTGACGTTTGATGCTGAGGAAAGTTAATCCAGTGGGGCCGCAAATGGGATAGTTCCAAGGCATCACTTGGGCTCTAAGTGTATTTATGAAGAAGGATGAAATCTCAAAAGGGATGTTTTTCTTGGAGATGGGGATGAGTGACCTTATTGTTGGTTATTACTCATTTGATTTGTGCCCCAGCCAAAGGGCACTGGCATTTGCTTGGTTCAGCAGTGTGAGTGTGTATGCATGCATACGTGTTTTGCAAGAAATGTCCTTCTCTGCAACGGTTATCTCCAAAATGATGGCTCCAGTTTGGAAGGTTAATAAAAGGATTGCTTTGTGTTATGAAAACCATCGGAGATCTCTAGCTTGAAGATCTGAACAGAGGGATGAAGATTTCAGGCAGAGGAAATGGTGAGCTGCTATTTTGAAAAATAAAAATGATGACATTCTAGGCACTCTTGTGAATTTAATGCTAGTTGTGGAAATGCCTAGTCATTGGGTAGCGGACAGAATTGCATTTCATCTTAAATTCATGATCAAGCAGAAGGATTTAAAGAGTGATGCCCTTCTTTAAAAGGCACACGTACTTGCATATTAGTCCATTACCGGTTATAAAATAGCAGTTGTGGAAAGGGTAATGTAATCACTTGGAGTGAGTCCTAATAGAGTTTTTGAATGAAGACCTGATTTTTGTTAACTCAAACAACTTATTTTCTGAGGTGTAAAACCCCCCAAACAACAGCTATTATTTTGAGAAGAAGACAGCAGGAAGATTGGAGGAGGAGAAGAATCGCCTTTGATGGCATGCATCTTATTTAAACACAGGAGGGTTTCAATTCATGGGTGTAAATATACTTAAAATACATCTCAAGTCAGTTGCATATGGAGACTGGTTCTGCATAGAAAGATTAATTTTGGAGAAATGCTTGACATGTCTACTCAAGGGACATATAGGAAGAGGCTGTCCATAGCAGTATTTTCATGGCATATATGTTTGTTCTTAGGCCTGATTCAGAGTCTGTCAAAGTAAGTAAAACATTTCCACTGGTAATTGATCTGGCTTCTTTCCCAAAGTCTTTTAGAATGCAAGGTGTTTAATCCTTATTTATTTATGCGTCGCTCTTCCTTTAGAATGTGTTCCCCAATGCTCCCAGGACAGTGGTACTTAAATTGGCAAAATTCAGACAGAATACCAGTTCTAGCTCTGGTAATTGAGAGCATAAGGTCTGGAGCTTACCCAGTGTCTACCTAATTATGCATCCCATTTCATCTATCTAGCCAGATACCACTTGGCAGCCTACAAAGAAGGAAGAAATCTCTTGAGCAGCTGGAAGTTCAGGATACAGTTGGGGTTACCTCTTGAGGAGGTCACTGTTAGAAGCATACTGCTTCCCCTGAAATAAATAAATATCCATCCATCCATCCATCCATCCATCCATCCATCCATCCATCCATCCATCCATCCATCCATCCACCCACCCACCCTTCCTATCTATCTATCTATCTATCTATCTATCTATCTATCTATCTATCTATCTATCTATCTATCTATCTATCTTCTCTATCAGCTTCCAATATTTATATCCAGTTCCAATCCTAACAGACTTTGGGTGAGTAACAGTAAGATAAAATATACAATACAAGAAAGCAAAGAAAAATATAAAGCACATACTGTAAAAAGGTGCCAAGAACAGCTAAGGGCCAAAAGTGTGCTTGGACAAGATGGTTTAACTTGTTTGCAAAATGTAAGTAGGGTTGAGGCCCTCTGTACTTTCAGGGGAAGAGTCTTCCAAAGAGTAGGGGCCACCAGGAGAAAATCTGTCACCTGGTCCACACTCCACTAAGGAGAACAGACTCTCAATAGGCCCCCCTCTAGATTTCGAGACCGGACAGACAGATTATGTCCTGGCAAAATGTCACCTGAATCATTCCAATGTTGGTTATATAGATAGATAGATGATAGATAGATGATGGATGATGGATGATGGATGATGGATGATAGATATGAATGTGACTCTGTCTCTCTCTTACCATGTCTAGAAGACTCTTGATGAGACACCTTGAGCTATGAACTTTTCATTCCTGTCACAACGTTCCTTGTGTAAGTGTCCTTGTGAACTTAAGCATCCTTGAAATGTGGTTTCTTCTTCTGCACCATACAAGCAATGGAATCAATATGATATTTTAAACTTTTGGGCTGTTTTCTGCCAGTTTTTCCCCCCCAAAAGGCCCAAGAATGTGTAAATCCTGGAGCAAAATAAGCATGGCCAGAGGATGTTTCATGCTGTGATATGGAGATGGCAAAGCACACAATATGCTTAGAGGAGACTTAGAAATCCTCTTTCAATAAACCTTGCGATATGTTTCTTCTGCAAGCAAGTGACTGTGCATAAACATTCAAGGCTTTTAACTGAAGCAAAGCGTTGGGACTATTAGTATGCTTAGGGGGGGTTTGGCAAGGGGGGGGCGCTAAGCATCAGTTATGAGTTACTAATATTGTACTGTGCAGTGCAAGACACAGATTTCTGAGATGTTCACACTTTTCTATGCAACTCCTGTTACTCTCTTCACTTTTACCTATTTTCTTACTGTCAGAAATGGAGAGTTATTTTGGACTAACAAAAGGGCGAGAATATGTTTCCTCTTAGCTATATTTAAGATGCTTTTCGTTCTCCCTTATTGCCCAGAAACGTTTCAATGTATTAAGTAACCTTTCAGTCTGAAGCTTTGGCATAACACTTTTTGCTGGGATCGGTAGAGTCAGGAAGGGATTAAACCTTCACAAAAGCTTTTACTCTCTAATGGAAATATCGCTGGGTGCGTTTCGAGGCCCACATGTTCCAAAGAATCGCGGAAATGGGCTGAATGAATGGCCCCATTGATGGCCCTGAATGGAGCAAGCGAGGTGGTAAAATGATGTCTGCCTACATTCTAGGTCAGTAATATCGGTTCTTGATGCTAATGGAATGTGAGGTCGATTGGTCTGGAATGGGCCTTGAGCTGCTGGTGGTGGAAGAATGAAGCATTTGGCCACCAGATGCTGTACCATATTGACAACGCGGGGGGTGGGGGAGGAGAAAAGAGAGAGAGAAATGAATTCCACTGTCATGACACTGTCAGAGGAGGAGCAATGCCTCGCTACCAATGAGTTTCATTTGAAAAACCATTTTAAATGCTACTTGCCTGTCTGGCCTTTGCCAACGTACGTCTGTTGCGCAACATTGGCCAACCATGCTGGCTGGGGAATTCTGGGAGTTGAAGTTCACACATCTTAAACCAGCCACGGTTGAGAAACACCGCCTTAGACTATCCTCATCGGTTCGAGTCCTGCAAGATGGAAACAGTCAGTGATGATGTCTAAATAAAAAGCAAACTTTGAATTTCCATTTGTTATTACTCTGGTCATGCTTTCCCTCATGTTTTTTTTTTTTTTTTGGCCACCCAAACATATTCCAGAAGCTGTCTTGCTCCCTGTTTAACAATGTTTCTTAGGGGAATGGTTTGGAGCCCAGGGCCGTGTTCCTTCCTTTTGATTCTTTCTAGCCCATCCGCAGAGGATCTCTCTGCAAGCTGAAGAGAACTGAGGAGAAGCTGGCAAAAAAAAAGAGAAGAGAAGACCAAGTTTGAAAATGGGCTGGATCTGGCTGGGGGCTGCAGGGAAAAAAATCCAAGAAACACCCCCCCCCCCCAACAGTGTATCTTAAAGGGGAGGCTGTTAGGCAGCGGCTTTCAATGTTGCAAATAGTTTATTGATCGATTGCTTTGATTTCTTCCTGACACAATCAAAGATTCTCAGTGGGTTACAATCTCATCAACTTGGGTTAAAACACCCCTGGTATGGATGAAACGATAAAATCAAAAGAAGAAATTAAAAATACAAGTTCAAACTATCATATAACACAATAGCTTAATATTCACAAAAGCAAATCTCAAAACATAGCCACAAAGAAATGGCAACATGGTTCCATTTTAAGCCCTCCATGTCTTCCCCTCCTGGTTGCATGAGCCAGGGTGAGGGGGCTGGAAAGAAGTGTGGATGCCATGCTCTGCAGCCTTCTCCTGCCTTGCTTATTTTTATTTTATGCAGGGCTGGCAACTGTTTCCCAAGGAGAGTACAAGACCCCCACCAACACAGGCAGGACAAGCCAGGGTATATAAACAGACAGCAAGTTCCACTCCCTTTTCGCACTGAAGATGTTGCCTAGCCTGGCAATGAAACGTCTGCATGAAAACAACAAGGCTCAGAGAGCACCAAAGACTCCCCTGTTTCCCAATAGCTTAATCAAATTACATTTGCAATAGTAAGGTTTTCTTCTCTTCCCCCCCACCCCCTAAAAGCATTGTCTTTATTTTAAGTAAGCTTAAGGGGCAGCAAATTTATTTATTTATTTGCTCACATTTATATGGCCGCCCATCTCACACAAGGCGACTCTGGGCGGCGTTTTGTTGTTTATTCGTTCAGTCGCTTCCGACTCTTCGTGACTTCATGGACCAGCCCACACCAGAGCTTCCTGTCGGCCGTCACCACCCCCAGCTCCCCCACGGTCGAGTCCGTCACGCCCAGAATTAAACTGGGTGGCGTACAACGAGGTAAAAACGGTGAATAAATAAAAACAATGATTATAAAAAGATAAAATGATTATTAAAAAGAATATTATCACAAATTTTTATAATATACCAAATTTTAAATTTATGAAGTTGGTCTAAGCTAAGTGGAGAGATCAGCTTCAGGAATTCTTAAATTGCAGAGCTAGGTGGTATCTAAAAGGGTTGGGAAATAAAACTCTAGTTGTCCTAAGCCAAGGATGCAGTACTTGAACCTTTGAGTTGGAGTTGAGTACCTTAAGTGGGGTGAGTGTGCATCCAACCAAAACATTGGTGAAACCAGGACAAAAAATGCTAAAACCTAATTTGGATTTAATTTAACTTCCATGTGAATGGAATTCAAATACAACTCAATTCAATTAATTATAGACACTTGGTAAGATTTACTTGTTCATTGATTAGATTTCTATCCCATGTTTCCTCTAGGAATGCAAGATTTCTCTGCCTGTATTTCTGACCTACGACATTCTATGGAGAACCCCTGGGTATCTTCAGTTGATAAGCGGTTGAACATGTATCAACAATTTTGCAATATTTATTTTGCAATTTTGCTAAACTTTTAATGCGAAGGATTTATTTTACCTTGGCTTGTTTTAATGCTCTCTATTTTCTCTCTCAGTTTCCCACATATTTCCTATTTGTAGTCTTTAAATTACTGTTTGCAAGAGAATACAGTTTTGAAGCTGAGTCATGAGTCATGTATCTCAGTGATCCTTTGCTGTTCTTAGCAGGTCTTTTCTTTTTCTTTCTTTCTGATGAAGCATGCACAGAGATGCTAAGCAAGAATGATTGGGGGAATTAAATTTAAAGAAAGGTTAGTAGGGTGTCTTCTTTTTGCCAGAGGCCTACGATGTAGATGGTTGACCCAATATGAAATTAAGGCCAACTCTGACATCATATTGTTTAAATACAGAATTGCTGGATGTACAGATCCCTTTGCCAACAACGTCTCAATGGAAATCACTCTATCCATCAACTTGTGCAGATGCCCACTAGCTTATCAGGAAAAGCTGCGCTGATAGCACAACACAACATATGTGCCTAATAGAGAACAGCCCAAGATATTCCTTCTTTTTGTTCCTTTGAGAGATGTTCATTCTTCTCCTTCCATTTGTCAGAAGGCGTTCCTTCCTCTTTTTCCATATGTATTCCATCAAGCAGCTTTTCTGTCCTCTTATCTCAAAAAGCAGTAACATAAACCTTTGTTATTTAAGTTGATGGTCTCCCATTGGCTTTATTTTTAAACATAATATTTAATACTTTAAGTGCTAGGATGAAAGTGCTCACACTCAACCCAGTGGATTCAATGGGTTTTGGTTTTTAAGGTTCATGCCATTGGCATCCATATCAGGTTCTGCTGTAGACATTTGTGCAGGCCTGTGATTCCTTGCTTTTAAATCAATGGAAAAAATATCTCAGTAAACCCTGAGCATTTAAATGCCTCAATCCCTCTGCAAAAAGAGATTTTTGCACAGAAGGTAAGTCTATTAGAAGTGCGGGAAGTTCAGTTGAAGAAGAAAGAAAAGGGCATTCGTCAAGGTAAGCTGCGCACTTAAATGGAACACATTTTAAATATCAGGATGTTGCCACTCACTGGATTGAGTTTTAGGATTACCATTCCCTTTCCCTACAAATTAAACTAAAAGCCACCGTGGAGCCTGTTTTATATAAAACCTGCATAGGCGAAGGGATCCAATGAACATTAACTAATATTTGGTACAATGAGCCTGTGCGTACATTTGGTAATGTTGGAATAGATGTTCCTGAAGTTTGTTCAGAGAAACATCTGTGTCACTTATATTTGGAATAGACAAACGGAGGACAGAACTTTTGATCATGGTTTGCCATACTAGGTCACCTATGTCTTCACAAGCCACAGGAGAACATGATTGCCTTAATGCCTTATGTCAGGGTAGTCAACCCATGGGCTGCAGGTGGTCCATGCTCCATTTTTGTAACCTCCTGAAGGAGGTCTGGAGACATGAAAATGCCAGCTTTGCACACCCAAATGTTTTGAAACTTAAGAGAAGAGAAAGGCTACCAGCACTGCTGCATTGACTAAGGGGGTAAAAGAGAATGAACAGGGAGAGAAAGAGAAGGATCCAGCAGAAGGATAGAAAGAGAAAGAGGTCAAGAGAGTGAGAAACTGGAGGATGGAGCATCCATAAGCTTCATATATGTTGAACGCCTTACTAATATTACAAAGAAACAGATGGGACCAGAGCAGAATAGACTGATATGGGGCTAGAAGTTAGAAACCTGAGCAGGTTGGGTAGAAATGCTGAATTTCAGCAAGTCTGTACCTCAGTGTGATTTGAGTGAAGGAGGCCTCATGGCATGCAGGCTGGATGAATGTTCTGGAGTTTGTGAGATGGAGTACTAATTACCAGTGAGGCTCATAAATACATTTGTCAACAGACATACAGACCTATTAGTCATGTTTGCTCACTCACCACCCCCTCCCCCATTCTCCTTTTTAAACTATAGAGACATGCAGTGTTTTTATCATGGAATTAAGTTACATCCATAAAACTCAACGTGGAAACCTTTGATCTCTGTGGCTGCAAATCAGGCTTATATTCAGAATGTGATGACAGCAAAGGATTTTTTTGTGGGGGTATATAGTATTTTCTCTTGAGGCAATGGCATTGAACTGGTGCATTGTCAGAGAGTAAATGGGATAGTTATAGCCCACAAAATCCCCACAAGATTGTGCAGCACTTTGGAAATATTCAGAAAAGGTGCTTCAAAGCATGCGGGAATCATCAACATAGCAGCTGTCTGCACCTCTTTAAAGCAGCTGCATCTTTTCCCACAATCACACAACTGCCCTTTTCAGCTGCTACATGATCTCACGAAAAGATGCAGCAGCTTTAAAGAGGTGCAGACGGCTCTTACATTCACAACCCCACACACTCCCAAGCACATTTTTGGAATCAAATCCGCAGCATTGCACAGCCCTGAAAAACACAATCCATCCGTATTCTTGTTGCCTCTTTGCGTTGATATTATGTGGCTTTCAAAAAGAAGTAACGGTCTTAAGGTACCTTCCGCTTCCTTAAATGCTGGCTTCTTGAGCACTCTTTGAGTGGTAAGAGGAGTACCATTTTCTAGTGGTGTCTTGGTTTTATTGCTTTGTTGGCATTATGAAGTCCTGTTCTTTCTTTCTTTGTTGTGATTTTTGACACTTGAGCCTTCATTATTTAGTGATCATGGATTGCATTAGATGTATTCTTTGTTGTGGCCTCTAGGCAATGACCCATTCAGATCTCTCCAGAATTAGGCCTTATAAATTAGGGATTTCTCCTAAACTGTACCCTTGTTTTGGTGGTGACTTTGTGGGTATCCTCTTCTACTATTTGATATGGATGCATGGATGCTGGGGCGTGGTGGCTCAGCAGGTAAGACACCAGGCTTCTCGATCGGAAGATCGCAAGTTCGGAGGTTCGAATCCCTGGCCCTGCGTGACGGAGTGAGCTCCCGCACTCGCCCCAGCTCTTGCCAACCTAGCAATTCGAAAGCATGCAAATGCAAGTAGATTAATAGGTACCACTTTGGTGGGTAGGTAACAGCGTTCCACATGCGTCATGCCGGCTACATGACTGTGGAAGCATCTTCGGGCAACACTGGCTCTTCGGCTAAGAAACGGAGATGAGCACCGGCCCCTAGAGTCAGACACGAGTGCACGACTGTGTGTGTGGGGGGAACCTTTACTTTATGGATGCTGTAACTCTGTATGCAGTTTGGGACAGCCCCATAGAAGCTCTCTGTGTGTGCTTTCTCTCTTTCACTGTGATTTGCCTATCACCATGCCCTTTTTTTCACCTTAGCAATTCCTTATATAACCTGTTAGCATTCTCAGTTATCTCAGCTGAATAAAGAAGTTTGGAGACTCTGCTTATCCTTGGGCTTCAACAGTTAAGCTTCATACAACAGAACTTGCCATATCATCCTTGCTGAGGCTCTGAAATGTGGTTGCTTCACTTGGTTAGCAAAAGTTCAAGACGTTTTAAGATATAGGGAGCAGCAGTTGTTTTTACTGGCATCGATGCCAGCTGTGTGGTTAAGCTGTTTAGATGATAAATAGGCTTCAGGCCTCTCATGTTGCCAAAAACATTTGTATGCTACAAGCTTGTGGTTCTCCTAATATGTAACTTGGCTATAGTTAGTTCTTTCTATAACAATATATAAAATATACCTTTGATTCCATTTTCAAAGTCAACCCATCCTAAAAGCTGCAAGCTAGGAAGAAGCTAAAGCCACATAAGGCAATAACAGTATAAATTTTAGCCTTAGCTAATCTATAACCTGCAGGTATGTAGGAACAGAATTCCAGTTCTCCATATAGCACAGCAATTAAATATGAATGAAATATGACTATATTAGAAAATACTTAAAGTGCAGCTGAGAAGTGCTTGAACTTGCCAAGGTATCATCAAGCTGTGATGTGGCCACTCATCATATCCCTGTAGATATCCTTATGTCCTTGCAGATGTTTGGGGTCTAATGTATTTTTGAGGCAATGCCCCTTTTATAATATGTCTATAGATGCAGAGTGGAATCCAGGGTGGAATAAATAAAGGAGGTTTCTGATCAAAAGCCTTACAGATCTGAAATGGAAGAGGCAAAGATACAACCCTGCTGAGAAAGGATTAGCTGGCAACAGGCATTTTAAAACATAAATAAGACCAAAGGAACATTTGGTGTCAGCAGCAGTATTTAAAGTCAGTTTTGAATCAAAAAATGATGAAGGATACAGAAGGAAGGTTGTGTGGGCAGAAGTATGGTTTGATGAGTAAGAAACCAAAGAGAAAAAGGATAGTCCTCTTGTATTTTTCAGAATTGCTGTTAGGGTGTCATATGTCCACCTCATGGGTCATCATTTTATGGGGAAAGCTTTCTTTTGTGGTAGATAAGATGCGGCCTGCAACTTGTTTTTGGATCTCCTTGTTCGCTGCAATTACAGTCGGTTCATTTATCAGATTGGGGGCCAGAGAGTTAGCTTTCTGGATATAATGGACCACCTTGACCATTCCTTCAGATCTGCTGCACTATTGGACCATCTTCATTAGATGAAAATACCCAGCAGTTGCCTTTCATGGCCACCCATCTGCTGATAATGCCTCTTTCTTTTTCTTTAAAATTTTAAAGAGCTTTCCTGGCCTGTTTTTAAGGGTCATTTCCTTGAATATAACTCAAGCCAGTATGAGAATCACTAGCAAAAGAAGAGATCAGTGTGGCAAATGCCAAGTTTCCAAGGCACTGGATGGAGGAAGCATATATTCAAAAAGTGCCAAAATCTCCCTCTGAACTGACCTCAAGGATAACTTCTGATGAACTATACATAACCCATGTTCATAATAATAATCGAGCTAATACTCCTGCCAGTGAGACATGGCCATTTAGGCAGTGTTTATGTCTGTATTTTCCTACCCTACCCCACCCACCCCACCCCACCCCACCCATCCCCATCCCATCCCATCCCATCCCATCCCATCCCATCCCATCCCATCCCACCCTACCCTACCCTACCCTACCCTACCCTTCCCTTCCCTTCCCTTCCCTACCCTACCCTACCCTACCCTACCCTACGCCCAACACCAATTTCAAAATGGATTTTGCTGACACTAGTCAGGATAATTTAGATCTCTTTACTCTTGCTGCTTATTAACAAGGGATGTTTGCAGGCCAGCAGATTTGCTGATCCTTAAGAGCCCCTGATGCCACTTTTTACCTTCCTTCTAATCTTCTGTGTATGACATCCCAGTTGGTGGCTTTGCGGATAACCATGGCATCTCTAGCCAATCAGTGTCCTGAGCAGATGAGCCCTCTCAAGACAATGGTTTTCTCTGGAACAGAACAGTTATATTGAGAGTTGGAATGAGCAGAACCGATCACTAACTCCCAGAAAACCAAAGAAATACAGCAGAACTGCAGATCAATGTGTTTACAAATTGTTTTTTTCAGTCCCTCTCCTCCTTCCTTGGGGCCTTAGAAACTTTCCAAATACTCTCTTAGTCAATTATTATCTAAGTTTTCTCCCTTTAGGGAATACTTTCCACCTTAATTGGCCTGCTAGGAGCCTTCTGGGTGTTGTCAGTGTCCTGCTAGAATTGTGAGTCAGAATCTGTGGGGCTAGAACTAGGCGCTCCCCTCTTTATATAGCTACATTATGGGGTGAGAGACTGGAAAATATGGTACCAATAGAGGAGAATATACATAGTTCAGGGTTGAACTGTGGAGTCCTTGGTGCTCTCTGAGCTTGGTTGTTGGCTTGCAGACGTTTTGTTGCCTGACCAGGCAACATCTCCAGTGCTGGAAATATGGCCTGGTGCACCCCTCCGGGCAAAGAAAGATGTTAGACTTGGCTGCATTTAGCTGATCCACCTAACCTAAGTTGGCCACTGGGTGTTCATCAACAAGAGAGATCTATACGTTTGCTGGAGCAAAAATATTTTTCTTGGGTTTTATTTATGTCTGATGTCCTTAAGTTCTGATTCCTAGCTTTGTCCTTTAACTCCATCCCTGTGGAATAGCTCCTTGACTGGTGCTGCTGATTTCTTCCTGATATTACAAGGGTGCATTCCTTAAATCGCACTCAGTAATTTACATTCAGTTGCATGTGCTGGGGCATGCTCATATTATACACTTCCCTTAGTTAAGTACATTCATGACGCCCTGGACCTGCCAGCAAACCCTGGATACTGACCTGTTCTTGAGACAGACCAGTACGCCAACCTTTAGTTACATTTCCTGCATCCCTCAGTGGAACCTTAAAAACCATGTACTAGTTCAGATCTTTGGTAAAAACTATCAGCCACTCCCTGGAAGTCTAAGGGAGGAAAGACGGTACCAGAATGAGAACGAGAATGAAGAAGGGAACAAGGGAGTTATTGCATTAAAAAGGTAAAGGTTCCCCCCGCACATTTGTGCAGTCGTGTCCGACTCTAGGGGCCGGTACTCATCTCCGTTTGTTAGCCGAAGAGCCAGCATTGTCCGAAGATGCTTCCACAGTCATGTGGCCGCATGACGCGTGTGGAACGCTGTTGCCTACCCACCGAAGTGGTACCTATTAATCTACTTGCATTTGCATGCTTTCGAATTGCTAGGTTGGCAAGAGCTGGGGCTAGTGCGGGAGCTCACTCCGCCCGCAGGGCTAGGGATTCGAACCTCCGAACTTACGATCTTCCGATCAACAAGCCTGGCGTCTTACCCGCTGAGCCACCACGCCTCCTCGTTATTGCATTACTAGAGGGGAAAAAAATGGTGTCTAAAGCAGAGAGAGGGGGCGTGATGGCTCAGTGGTTAAGACACCAGGCTTGTCGATCAGAAGGTTGGTGGTTCGAGACCTGAGCGCCGCGTGATGGAGTGAGCTCCCCCACTCGCCCCAGCTCTTGCCAACCTGGCAATTCGAAAGCATGCAAATGCAAGTAGATTAATAGGCACCACTTCGGTGGGATGGTAACAGCGTTCCGCGTGCGTCATGCCGTCCACATGACCGTGGAAGCATCTTCGGACAGCGCTGGCTCTTCGGCTAAGAAACAGAGATGAGCACCGGCCCCTAGAGTTGGACACGACTGTGCAGGGGAAAACCTTTACCTAAAGCAGAGAGAACACACAGAAGGTATTGCCTTTTGACTCTCTCTTCACCAAACCCTTGCTTCAGCTGCCCCCCTTTCTAGCATGCAGCCCCCAGCAGATTGTGCGACCTTTAACAGATCAAGGTTGCCTCCCTTGGATTAGACTGATCTGCATGCGATTTAGAGCGTGTCCCAAGTTCTTGATTTACCTCCTGGCCAAGATTACAGCATGCTCCTAATACCATCTGGAAAGCAATGTCTGAAGCCCTTTATCCATTGCAGAGGAACAGACATGTTTGCCCAGCTGACATTGGGTGGAAGCCACCAGGATAGCAAAACGGCCCCAGGGATTTGGCCTGTTTAGTGGAGCTGCTCAAAGGGCAATATTACTTGTTCTTCACTCCCCCTGTAATTGGCATCTTGCTAGGAAGACACAGCCATGCCACCTTGGCAAATATGTTCAATGTTTAGCCCTGCTTTTTGCTGATATTCCTCGATATTATCTCTATCTTAAGAAAGGCGGGGTGTGCATGTGTTGATTGATATCTTGGTTTTCCAAAAGCGTTGGATGGGGGGGGGGGACATGATAACTCCAGGGTTAGTCCTAAATTGTTACAAAGTTTAGAAAAAACAACGAAACAAACCTTCCTAAAAACCAAGTTAAAAAAAACAAAACCAAACTTCAGAATGCTCCAACACTCATGGGTGAGAGTGGGCCTAATTCATTTTGTAGCATTATTAAAAGTAGTCCTCTCTCCTGCTAAACATTAAATGTTGCTGCTGAGAGTTTGACCCCTCCCATGGCTTAACATCAGGTTGTCTGAAAGGTTGCCTTCTTCCATAGTTTCCTACCTGAACTTCAAAGACATCTACAGAGGCCTCCTAACACTTCATGAAGAGTATCAGGAGGACCTTTCTCTAGTAGCTACTTAGCTGTGGAATAAACTTCACCATGTGAGATGAACATGGTGAGATGAACTTTGGTAAGGCCAAAGCTCTTTCTAGAACACAATTCTCTTCCGTCCAGTTGTCTATGAGAAACCTCAAGGACAATATGAATGTAGTAACACACTTCCTGTAATGTGCCCAGCATACTGCCACTGATGATGGAACTCATAGGTAACCAGCTTGATTAATCTTCCCAGAGAAGAACATTGTGCTCTCTTTGGCATCAGTGAAAATACTTTTGTATAGTCGAAGGCTTTCACGGCCCGGAAAACCCACAACAACCATCGAAAATACTTTTGTTCATCCAACCCTTTTAAATAACTTGGGTTCTGAGTTGACCTGCTTCTTAATAGTTTTGTTAAAGATGGTTTTGTATTAATCAATCAAATCTTTATTAGGGTCATAGAACAGCATAAGGTTTTATATTATGTATCACTGAACTTGCACAATCATAACTCATGTGCTATGAGTGGCAAATGTATAAAGTGAGTAATAAATAATAGATAAAGTTCCAGGACATGTCTTAATTTAGCTTACTGGATGTTGCAAAGAAACAAGCAAACATCTGAGATAACAGAATCTGCTTCTTTGTTAGATGCTGGATGTTGGTATACGATGGTGCAATTTTCTGAAAAGACAGTAATGAATAAAAAAGGCTCATTACATGCATTGGAAGCTGGGTCTCCTAACACAGGGAAAATCATCAGATGGGATTCTAGTGCTGGCACCAGGTCAGAAGACATATAACATTAAGCCACACGTGATAAAGCCACACCACACAGTGTACAGTCTGATTAATATTAGAATTTTTTCCCTATATTCAACTGACGAATGATTAGTCCTGCACATGACCTTTACTCCAAGCAGAATTTTAAAATTAAGCAAATGAATAGCAAATAGCAAATGACAAAAAAGTTCCTGTGGCATGTCTGAGAAATTTGTGAAGAGTTTTCGTTGCATATTTTAAATATCCCCCAAATCAGATTTTTCTTGACATCTGAGTTGTAAGCTTAATACAGACATAGGCGAAAGATAGAGCAAATATTCTTGATATTTCTGGAAGATTACCAATAGTTTAACGATGGACTTCCAAAAGTTTAATGATAAATTCTTGGGGCACATTATTGGAATGAAATGAACGAAGTATTGACTTTGTTTAATGGCTTGGCATTCATCTTCAACGTTAACTGTAAAAACAGGAGCTTTTAACTGATTGCCTTTGACCAAACCAAGAAGGATCCTGGTATGAACTCTGTCTTGCTGCTTCTTTAAGTGCTGAGCCCCTCCAGCCACATGGGGAAAGTAGTACTGGAAGAAGGGGATGGATAAACCCGCTTCAATTCTATCTGTGCTGCCACTGACAGCAATCTGGCCACTATGGATTTCTATCTGCTTTTTTTCATTGTATATCTGTATGTGGCTGTGTATGCAAAGGGTCAGAAGGGCACTGTTTAAAAGGATGCTCCCCAATTCACCAGAGCATTTGTGATCATGTGCTGCCAACGCATTGAAGGATGGCACCTGGGTCAGTCATGACATTTGAAGATGGCTGTAGAGAGGTTAGGGCCAGAGTTGCTGAAATATAACTCAGATGTAGGTCTGGGGTAGAGAGAGCCAGTTTGGTGTAGTGGTGAAGGCACCAGGCTAGAAACCAGGAGACCGGGAATTCTAGTCCTGCCCGAGGCACAAAGCCAGCTGGGTGACTTTGGGCCAGTCGCTCTCTCTCAGCCCTAGGAAGCAGGTAAGGGCAAACCACTTCAAAAATCTTGCCAAGAAACTGCAGGGACTTGTCCAGGCAGTTGCCAGGAGTCAACAATGACTTGAAGGTACCAAAAAAAAAAAAAAAAAAAGTCTATGGCATGGCTATTGGGTGCATTTCACTATCTCTCTACCTCTAGATTTGTATCTTGCTCAGATTCATGGACTTGAGGATTCTAGTAAAAACCAGATCCATTCACTAATTTGCCCACCATTCCTCTGATCTGTGAAACAATGCATAAGTGTTAAATGAGAATGCAGGTCTGAATAAGCTACTGGCTAGGCCTACAGAAGAATAGAACCAGCTTCACCAGTTGTGAAAGAGCCTCACTGGTTCTGAGTCCCATTCCAAACCCAGTTTAAAGTACTTTCTTTCATTTTCAAAATTTCTAAATCTAGAAATCTAGAGTTAGGGACAGAATTCTTTTTCATTGTAAACTTCCATCTAGCTTTCTAGCTTTCGACATTTTGAAGGTGGTGAAGACCACTTTATTCAGTTGGGCGGTAGTCTGCTTGGCTGGATTCTCTGGATTTTTCTCTGAATTTCATAGAAAACGATGTTACTATGCATTTATATTCATATCTTCCCTTAATATAAGGAGTCTTCATATGCACCTTCCTCTGACGTATGTAGTTGTCAACATAAACTGACCTAGAACTTTTGCTTTTCAATGTCAGTCTCCCTGATGGTCCTTTATTATTTAACCTCCCTGAACTAGTTTTTTTCAATGTAAATTTCCACTAGGTAAGATTGTTTTTACATAGCTATTGCTCTTTGTTTACAACTTTCAGCAGTGTAGATCTGTTTCAGATGTAGCTTTTGCAGTTTTTTGATAGGAGAATGACAGATGCTGGCAGATTCAGTTTAATCCCAGTATTAGTGTTGTTGCAAAGTACATCCAGCAGATTCCCAATAGAGTTGCCATGCTACTGTGTTGGATGCTAGTCTGTGCTCCCAAAAGAATCTTTGTCAGATTTCTTTCTCAACTCTAGTCTGTCATTTATAGTGGGGAGATTAACAAGGGAAGTAGAAATTGTCTTTATAGCAATTGCCTGCATACCTGGGTATTGCCTTGCCATATGCTTACTGCTCACTGCTGCATATCTTTATCAGAATTATGCTGGTCTATGACCATAGGGGCCAGTTTGGTGTAGTGGTTAAGGCACCAGGCTAGAAACCGGGGAGATCCTGAGTTCTAGTCCTGCATTAGGCATGAAGCCAGCTGGGTGACCTTGGGCCAGTCACTCTCTCTCAGCCCTAGGAAGGAGACAACGGCAAACCACTTCTGAAAAGCCTTGCCAAGAAATCTGCAGGGATTAGTCCAGGCAGTCATCAAGAGTCTACATTGACTTGAAGGCATTATTATATATATTATATATGACCATAAAAAGATTGATTTGATTTATCAGAATGTTTCCATTTCTTTGCATATGTAGCCATTTTGTCTATCATTACAATGCTGCTGATACACATTTTTTGGGGACATACATATAAAATACATTTATACGAAATGTCAATTTTCTCTGCCTTATGAGAGTCCCCTAAAAATTCTAAGCCATTAGAATGAGTGACTGATTCTCAAATATTATTCTGCATATATTACTACTTTGACTCTAGAATGAAAAGTCTATCTAGAGTGCCAAGAAGAACTAGAAATGCAAGTTTTGTTTAAAACAAAATCTGAGACATTGGGTGGGTGGCGGAGAGTGTGAGGGTTTCTTCAAGTCTTGAAGTTATAAATGTTCAAGGAAACCTCTATCTGTCTGTCCTGTAGCAACAACCCACAAAACATCTAATGGGCAAAGTTAGATACTGAAATAAAGCAAGTGTCCATGAAGAGCCTCGTGTGTCGCAGAGTGGTAGGCGGCAGTATTGCAACCGAAACTCTCCCCACGACCTGAGTTTGATCCCAGCGGAAGCTGGTTCTCAGGTAGCCGGCTCAGGTCGACTCAGCCTTCCATCCTTCCGAGGTCGGTAAAATGAGTACCCAGCTTGCTGAGGGAAAGGTAATTACGACTGGGGAAGGCAACGGCAAACCACCCCGCTCTATAGTCTGCCAGGAAAACGTCGCGAAAGCGCCGTCTCCCCAGGGGTCACATGACTCGGTGCTTGCAGAGGGGAACCTTTCCTTCCTTTCCATGAAGATATGCTGGGAATTGCTAATGGCAGTTAGGATTGGCCAGGAGAACAGAGCAAGCTAATGGCAGAAGTTGCATTTCTGTGTACAATAACCTCTGACCAGTGAGATGGATCACTACCAGTCAGAAGTGAGACTGGGGCTGAGATAGCTAAAGTTCAGTTCTGGGTGAAGATCTAAAAGATTATGAGGCCAGAAAGGGATGATGCTTTGAGAGCTGGGGGACCCAAATGATGGGTAGATTTTATTATTACGTTGCACATTCTCTGAGGTGTGCTCTATTCCTCTCTCTATTTCAAGATAAGATAGGGTGATTTTTTAGTAGCATCAGGGGTAATCTGAAGGTCACGTCACTTCTCATCTAGCAGATGTCTCATGCAAAATGGAGGAATGCCCCATGAGAGATCTTCAGGGCAACTCACTCGATGTACTTGCTTTCTGTCAAAGTCAAAATGAGGGACTCTCTCGCAAAAGCAAGGATGAAGATCATTCAGTGGCCTGTTAGAACCAATGAATGGAACAGAGCTTAACGTAGTATAAGCTTGTGCACAGAAAGAGAATATTGTTTAAAAACAGAGCCAGTGAGCACGTTAGAGAGATCCAGGATCCTAATCTTACACTTTCAGCCCACCCAAGCATAAAGAATCACACACTTAGACATAGTAGGTTCAAAAAGTAAGCACAAAAGAGTTCTTACGTTTATTGGTCCAGTTACATCCATTTTTGTTGAGAAATGATTCTTCTTTGGTTCCCTAAACTTAATTCACTCTCACCCCTCATTGCTGGTGAAGGCTGCATGGAGAAAGGGGGGGGGGGAAAGCCTCCTGAGTTGAGGCCTAGCACATGGCCTCTCCATGGATAGGAGCAGCATGCCACGTGCGTCCTTCTTTTCCGGTGGAAGAAATCAGAGAGCTGACTATGAAGGGAGAAGGAGGAAGTGGGAGTGACAACAAAACAACTTCCTCAAAGACACGGAGAATTGCATCCTGGGATGAACTCATCTACATGCAAATGAGGCATGTTGATTTGCTGAAATTCCAACAAAGAAAACATGCTACTATAAGTGAAACCTGTTTCAAAGGCTGTCCGGTCCAACTCTGGTTTAAAAGCATAGAACCTGATATTTTTGCTGAGATTCGATGACTCTCCATTTTCCCCTTCACCTGATCCAGACAGATTTGAAATGCTACCTAGTGCTCATCCCACATACAATGTAGCATGTGACCCACACAAAAGACCAGGAGCCATAATGTCATAATTGGGTGGGATCTGGATGTCAGAGGGATATCCTTTTGGCCAGCAGGACCAGTCTCTTCCACCACTTCTGGTTCAAGCTTCATCATAGCATCCTTGTGGGGATAAGGGGTGGGAATCAAGAGTAATCTCATCTCATTGGAAAACTATAGTAGTAGGAAGAGTCAGATTTCGTGAGTGGGTGAAGCTACAAAAGGGGGTTGAGTAATAGCATTCAGCAGGGGAAATAAATGGATTCACATCTAGGTATTCTTCTGCACCTTGTGCAATGTTTCCTCCAGCAATTTTGGATAGAGCAAGTCATGCCTATAGTCTATAAAGCAGTGCTTCTCAACCTTGGCAACTTTAAGAGGTGTGGACTTTAACTCCCAGAATTCCCCAGCCAGTAAGGCTGGCTGGGGAATCCTAGGAGTTGAGGTCCACACCTCTTAAAGTTGCCATGGTTGAGAAACACTGCTGTAAAGGTTTGGTGGAACCTGGGGAAATCAATAGTCCAAGCTGTGGAAATCTGCATCTCCACAATATAGATTGTTGCTGTGACTTTGTTTCCATTCAGGTGCCCTCCCGCTCCCACACACAATGGGCAGATGCCACCAGAACTATGATGGAATACTGGGAGCCATCATCTTCTGTGGCTGAAACTCCAGATATTGACACTAGGGTGTGCCAAAGAGCAGGAAACGTCCTATTAGCCCCCCTCCTTTATTTTATAACCCTGTTCCAAAACATGGCAAGTGTGGTTTTTAAGCCACTGATGCATCCTTTTATACACAGAAGAGGATTTTCATCAGTCAGAAGCTGAAACATTTTCCTGTTGAAACACCTGGTAAATATTTTACGTTAATACTCCATCTTTCCTAGTGAAGGGTGGCAGAGCTCATTGTAAAGGACAGATACATGACGAAGAGATCCAGCTGGGGGAAAAAGTCTTGAGAAACAGGAAATTTGTTCAGGGATGGAATATTGCTCTTAAGGGTAGCATTGGGGGCTAGATGTGAATCCAGACTGGGATGGAAGGCTTTCTCAAGTGTCCTTTTTAAAAAAAAATTGATATAAATATGTGGACTTTCTAAAGTTCTGCCTAACTGTTTGGAGGCCTGGTGTGAAAGGTAGGAAGACAAAATTATATCTCCCCTTCAGTAGTTTGGGAGTGTGAGAATACCAAGGGGAGGATTACAAAGCCCACTGACTTCTTAGTTGGTTTCCTTGTTCCTCCTGGTGGCTTTCTGTAATTTCTCCAGATATTGTTGGAATGATGCAATCTCAGTATGATGTAATCCTTTCTCAAAAGCTGAATGATCAGGAGGTGGGAAAGCACCAGGGCAGAGAATAAAAACGACAGAAGTCTGGAAGTCCACCCTCCCTCCCTATCTGTTATTTTAAAATCCCGGAGACGGAGTTAATTAGCTGAGTACCTTCGAAAGCCATTTAAGTTCATATGAAAGCCAGTTCAGTGTAGTGTTTAAAGGTGCTCCAGTAGGAGAGGAATGTTCCTAGCTGTAGTCCTTCCTTAGGTACAAAAAAACAGCTGAGTGATTTTGGGCCAGTCCCAGGAAGAAAGGACTAGCAAACCCCTTCCAAAATGTTGCCAAGAAAACTGCATGGACATTTGCAAATGTTTTAAGTGAATTGAGTAGTTTGGCTAAAGTAATGTTGCCATATATTTTCCTTCAAGGCCACACTATAAAACAAATGGCGCTTGCTATAATAAAAAGCTGACCATCTCACCTTTCCTGTACAGAACCGTGACGTCACATTATGATGAAGATCCTATTTTGATGTCTTTATTGTCCAAACTAGTTTCCCTACCTTCTGTTGTATTTTTTTTATTTTGTGATCTAAAAAGAATCTAGGTCACAAGATTCAGTTTAAAAAGACAAGCTGAGGTAATTTTTTTTCTTTTACTCACTGGAGCCAAAGGTCTGCTGGCATTCAGATTCCATTAACCATATAAGGCATAGCTTTCCAAACTGTGTGTCGTGACATTTTAGTGTGTTGCAACACACAGTTTAGTGTGTCATGACACAACCCAGAAGCGGCAGCGGGGGCGTGCACGGCGGGGGCGCGGGAGCACGTGCGGCGGCGGTGTGCATGGCGGCAGCGGCAGTGACGCGCCATCAGCGGTTCCGCGTTTTAGCGGAAAACATGAGGCCGCCGCCGCTGCTGTCACCACCGCTGTGCACGCTGCCGCCGCGTGCGCCCCCACGCCACTGCCGCTGCTGTTGGTGTGTTGCCAACGGCGGCAGTTTGGAAAGCACTGATATAAGGTTTATCTTTGTGTTCTTAAGGTGTTTGTTACCATGTAAAGTATTCTGGTTTGGCTAGGCTGACTCTTGGGTAAAAAGGTAAAGGTTCCCCCCGCACATTTGTGCAGTCATGTCCGACTCTAGGGGCCGGTGCTCATCTCCGTTTGTTAGCTGAAGAGCCAGCGTTGTCCGAAGACGCTTCCACAGTCATGTGGCCGGCATGACGCCCGCGGAACGCTGTTACCTTCCCACCGAAGTGGTACCTATTAATCTACTTGCATTTGCATGCTTTCGAATTGCTAGGTTGGCAAGAGCTGGGGCTAGCGCAGGAGCTCACTCCGTCACGCGGGACTAGAGATTCGAACCTCCGAACTTGCGATCTTCCAATCGACAAGTCTGGTGTCTTACTCACTGAGCCACCACGCCCCTCTTGGGTAGTCACATGCTAATTGGTTACTATGATGAATGATTGTTTATGATCAAGAAGTTAAGTGTATAAAGGTGATCCTTTTGTAAGGATTAGCTTAGCATAACCTACGCCATCTTGCTTTTGGAAACTGCTTGCTGCTAGAAACTAGGTGAAAGGAGACGCAGGGCTTTTGCTGTTGTCTCTAGGGAGATAACACTCTCCAAGGATTGTTTGGAATACCAGGAGACATGAAGACTGCCCCTGGAGGTCTCTAAGTATGCTTACTGCTAGCGATGCAGATTTAGGAACCTTGCCCTGTTACTGGGAGGAGAGTTCATTATGCTTTCTAACTGAGCTTTGCAAACCCTATATAAGTACTGTACTTGTGTGTGTGTGTGTGTGGGTCTTCCCAGGCATTTTACTGTCATGATGTCTGTGGAGACCTCACCCAGCTATGTCTTGGCCAAAATAAATGCTGTTATTTTATATCTCCAAGCCTCGACTCAAGACTGTTATTTGTAACTTCAGGAACTTGGGTAAAACAGTGTAAGCAGGGGCCTTACACTTTGCTCTGCCTGCTGGCTCTGCTTATCTGTTTTCTATTCAAATGAAGATGTTAAGCCTGCCTGCGCCTCTTGTAGATGAAAGAGATTTGTAAATATGTTCTTGTTTTTTGAATAAACATAACTTTATTTTTTACTGCAAAAGTCTAGTTTATTGATCTCTCTATGCAAGCTTCTAAAACTCTAAAATCAAAATAATATTAAAACCCTCTCTCACTTCTCCAAGTCTTTTAAGCTTTTTCATAATAATTTCCTTGCAATGTCCCCCCACCCCCCTCTTTTATACTTAATTAAGTATAGAAATACTTGTCTGCTTTTGTTTCTTTTGCTCTACTCATAGGATGAAACAAAGACAGTACAACCCATCTTTTTAGACGGACTTCAAAGTGCAGCTGGACTTCAAAGAATTCAGGTCCCTGGTATCCTTTCTTTTTTTAACACTTTATAGTCATGTGATACCTGGTTAGATATGTACATAATTTTAGATCCTCATTTCATAACCCTTACTTGAAAATATATTCTTTTTGAAATAAAATGGTCATTATTCCCAAATAAAAACAAATGTTTATCTCCTTCCTCCAGTATTACTGTTAAATCTAAGGTTGAAAATTGCCTACATCTATCTTGGGTTTTGATTACTGCATATCAGGCACAATATGTCTGATGTCTGGTGCTCAGAATGGCCAGTTCACACTCAAGGAACAGAGTGATCTAAGATATTTTCTTTCTTGCTAATCTCTTGATATCCATAAGCCATGTATTTATGGAATTTGCTGTCCTCAAGTGACAACTCTGAATTGAGTTTTAAAAGGGGGCTAGAACTCAGGGTTTCATAGGGGATAGAACTACTATCTTGATGGTTCAACACTACTTTCTGAACTTTCTGAACACATCATAAATATCAGCTGTGTGAGAAACAAGAGTGGAAGAAGGCATTGTCTTGCTGTCCATGGTAGCAAGCTTCTGGAACACATGTGGTTTGCCATGCACGACACAAAATACAAAATGAGATGAACCTTTGGCCATATTCAGGAAGGCTCTTGATTTTTTGAGCATTTGTCTCTGTCCAAAGGGGTTTAAATATGAGAAGAATGGAGTCCAAAAAGGAGAGGGGGAAAAATAGGGGTGAAGTTGTATGTAAGGGACACATCTTCTATCAGCATCATGCATGCAGTCTTAAGAAATTATCAACCTAACGTAAGTTGGATGGCAGCAGGGAATTTCCTGAGGCACAAGATAATTATTCAGTGGGTATTCCATTAACAGTAGTGGTAGCTAATTTGGGACCTCTGATTGATTATGTGCCATGAAGACATTTTTGACTCCTAGCAACCATATACTGTAGGTAGATAGATCTTCTCCATGAGGACCTCTGAATGAAAATGTATAGAATAGCCCTGTATTTACCTTGAGTAGGATTCAGGATAGGGTTGATTATCCAGCTAAAGCTACCTTAGATATATCTTCTAAATTGTAGCCCTTGTGGTACAAACCTGTTCCTTTGAGCTCTTGGTTGAGCCTTATGGTCATGATACCACATCGACTTTCTAGGCAGGAAGCTCTTGTGTAGACAGATACACCTTAAAATTAATTGCAGTGTAGCACAAAGCTCTTTAATTTATTTAGGACTTAGTCCTGAGGAGCTTCTCCTTGCAGTTTGTAATAGCTGGATTGCTTGTCATAAATCATTGTGACTGCACAGAAAATCCAGGTGCCGGGATGGATTTGCCATAGAATTCAGAGTAGCACTTGGAAGTGTTATTTAAAGCTTTGCAACAGCTGTAGCTTGTTAGCTATCAGAAAATCTTCTAGTGAGAAAGGCAATACACAGTGCAGGGCTGTGTGCTTGAAATAACAATTGGTGCAATTCCAAAGAGCCCTTTAGGAGTCTTCTCCAGGTAGAATTTAAGTTGACACTTTCCAAATCTGCAACTTGTTCAAAATGCATTAGAATTCTAGGGAGGGGGAATGAAAAGTCAGGCAAGGCGGTTAAGATCCAGTCATTCTCATATCTATGGCTTTGATGGATTTAACTAAAGCACCTTTTAGTGCACCATTCTACTTTTTCACATTGGTCAATCTAATCTTCTTGAGAAGCTCATAAGAAGAACCTGAAGGAGACTGTTTTCATCTAGTACATGTTCATGTGCTTGGGGTAAGCTGATTCTTAAAAGTGCCATTCTGCCATAGCATGCACGTACCTTCTGGGGGGAGATGGGTGGTGGCAAAATCTGAAAAATAAATAAATAAATACCTGCATCAACACTTTCCCAACAATTATGTATATGACTTGTGTCCCCACTGAAGCTTATCAATCCTCCCAAACCCTCTACAATTTCAGTCATTAGAGTTGTGGCTCCCTTTTCTAACATGAAATTAAAGATGTGTGAGAATTGGAAAAGCACTCAGGGCATAACAGAATTTCTGTGATATTTCTGAATATGTTAACTGCAGGATGAGCAAAGTAAGGCCTTGTCCAGATCAAACAAATGTGGGTCTTCTATAGAGCCATCCTGACACACTATTGATAGCCCATTTTCTATAAATCTAATTCTTTTTTAAAGCCATGTAAATGTAGTGGGCATTACCAGTGCTTATGAGATGAGGGTACAAAAAGTGCAGCTTGTTGGCATCCTTTTGCAATCTACTGTGCCCTCTAAGAGCCACAAAATGTTTTTTTTAATGATATAAAAATGTGGGATAAAACAACAACAACAATAAGGTTTTGGAGAGATTTTAGAAAGACATGATTTGGGCCTTAACCTTATCCTGTGAAACTCTAGAGTTCTTCAATAGAAGAGAATATCTGTAGCTTAGGGTTGAACTATGGAGTCCTTATTCTGGTCTGTGACCGTAATAAAATATTGATTGATTGATTGATTGAGGAGTCCTTGGTGCTCTCTGAGCTTGGTTGTTTGCTTGCAGACATTTCATTACCTGACTAGGTAACATCATCAGCACTAGCACTGATGGACCATAGGACTAGCACTGATGTTGTTACCTAGTTGGGTAATGAAATGTCTGCAAGCCAACAACCAAGCTCAGAGAGCACCAAGGACTCTAGAGTTCTCCACCCAAAAGGAGCTCTTGGAGTGTCTTGTAAAGCCTGGTGTGGCCCTCAAGGTGGGTGAAAGTTGTACACCGACCCTTTCTGTAACTAAAGATGACATCATGAAAATGCTGGGTATAAAAAGCAATGATTAACCACTTCAGACAAGAAAAATATCAAGAGATCTGTCAGGTTAAGTCTCTCTCTCTCACACATACAAAGATGCAAGCTTTCAGAGATTTTGGTATCTCTCCTTTGGGCACAATGTTACAGAAAACAGGTGGGGCTGAGAGAAGGAGGGGGAAATCAGAGTTGATGTCCAAGTCTGCATGGCCAATCAAGATAGAAAACGAGGTGAGGAGGAGGCTAGGAAGACTTGAATGTCTCTCAAAGGTGCTCTTTGCAACCTCTGATCTGCTCAGGTTGCCTCCAGGAGCACCCAGGGAAGAAGAAGAAGAAGAAGAAGAAGAAGAAGAAGAAGAAGAAGAAGAAGAAGAAGAAGAAGAAGAAGAAGAAGAAGAAGAAGAAGAAGAAGAAGGAGGAGGAGGAGGAGGAGGAGGAGGAGGAGGGGGAGGAGGAGGAGGGGGAGGAGGGGGGAGGGGGAGGAGGGGGAGGGGGAGGAGGGGGAGGAGGAGGATTAATCTGTTTATTAGGTGCATCAATTGCCAAAGCAACTCTAGAATGAAGAAACAAACTTGATTGGAAAATATAAAATCTAGCTAGGATGGAGACAGTTCTAAGGACACTTGGATTTTGTGTTAGTCAGCAAAAGGGATGAGTCATAATGTTGCCTAGTCTATCAGAATTAGTTAGTTAATATCACTGAAGGCGCATGAGAGCAGAAGAAAGGCTACTTGGATTACTCACAGAGATCTTTCCCTATCAGAGATTTGGCTGGTACTGATGCGGGCAAGTGAGGGCAGGTAGAGTAGAACTGAGAAAAACAGCAAACATTTCTTTTTGCACGGAGAGCCAAAATACAGTATAAAAATGGAAGACAGTTTCTGATATGGGTGAAAGTAAACACATCCCCTCCACCCTCTGGTCTCTGTTTCAGATTTTCTTGGAATCAGATCTCATGTCTTTTGCATGTAGTCAGGCCAAACCCTTCTAACCAGCAATTTCTCATCCTTCTCTCCTAATAAATGTTCTGACGTTTGGCTGGCAGGACACACAATGCCATCTTTTAACTCAAACATCTATTTAATTTGATGCGCTCACCCACCCACTAACACAGAGCCGTATTACCCTTTTATTTTTTTTTCTATGCATATTGTACGCCTTTTTTTTTTAATGAAACAATGTAATTTCAAAAATGCCCTAAGGAAAAGTTTTAAAAGCTTCTAAGAGTTGATTACTAAAATATGTAAATAAGGCATTTGATAAGCTTTTTAAAACTAAAAACTACTTTTATTGAGATGGGCTATAATAACAGAATCCTGCAAGTCTGATTTGACTGTACCTCCTTCCCCCTCTTATATTCCTGTGAATAAGGGAGGTGTCTACCTGACCCACTTCCAGATGTTATCTTGCTTCTCTGGATTTAAAAAATGTTTCGGCCACTTTTGTCTAGGTAACGGTTCTTGCATATTTCCATCAAGGCCATATTCCTTATTCTCTACACTCAGCTTGAACCCATCAGTGAAGGGGAACCCACCATCTCTCTGGGTGTTTGGCTCTTCTGCCTGTGCTGTTTGTGTGTGTGTGTGTCCTAATGTTCAATTGGAATCTGTCTTTTGATAACTTGGTCACTGCAATTGGTTGGTTCTTGAATTTCAGCTTGGAAAGAAAAAGAGAAAAACAGAGATGAAGAGGAAAAGTGACTTGGCTGACTTCAGCCACGAATACAAACTGAAGTCTTTGCTGCAAATGGCCCTAAAAACTCAGGATGTGCTGCTCGAGACCCCTCTCAAAGTTGTCACTGAATTGTAATGATTCATGTTACAGAATACATGGGCAAGTAATTGCATTAACTGTGTTGGATTAATTTAATGTCCATTACAAAGAGCATTCAATTGACTCTAATTTAGGGTTGTGTCCTGGCTGTGCCACTTGGAAGGTGCCCTCAGAAGGGCAACTGTGGCCCTCAACCTGGAAAAAAAAAAACCTCCACCCCTGCCTTAATGGCTTCTAGATTCTCAGAGGAAAGCATACTTCACACTCAGAAACCATGAGCAGGTTCTATTGATAGGTGAGGATAAGCCACAAGTTTTGTTGTTGTTCTCCCTTGTTTGTATAACTGGCAGTGTTAAGTATCCTCTGGTAGTTATCCAACCAAGGCAGTAAACCAGCTAAGAAAAGCCATTGTATGTTTGTAGTAAGGGGCAGAGAAAGGATAAAAAAAAGGTAAAGGTTCCCCCCGCACATTTGTGCAGTCGTGTCCGACTCTAAGCCGAAGAGCCAGCGTTGTCCGAAGACGCTTCCGTGGTCATGTGGCCAGCATGATGCGCGCGGAACGCTGTTACCTACCCACCGAAGTGGTACCTATTCATATACTTGCATTTGCATGCTTTTGAATTGCTAGGTTGGCAAGAGCTGGGGCGAGTGCGGGAGCTCACTCCATCACGCGGGGCTAGGGATTCGAACCTCCGAACTTGCGACCTTCCAATCGACAACCCCGGTGTCTTACCCGCTGAGCCACCACGCCCCCAGAGAAAGGATATACATGTCTAAATTTACCTTCTACACTGGTGCATTAGTAGCAGGTGACCGCAGAACAGTTGGGCCTCTCTGTGTCCTTCCAGCAAGCAACAGCATGACGGATCTCCAGAGATGGTCAGACTCAGTGAGTTTCATCCATACAACCAAGGAAAGGCAAAGTTAAAGTCACCCTTCATGACTTACAGACATGTCATTTTCTTGCAAAAAGTCCAGAACTGGTTCATGGCTGTCTGCTTCTGAGCTGTTTTTTTTAAACTTCCCCATCTAGCCCCTTGTGGTTTCCTATCCAATTACTAACCAGACCTGACCTTGCATAGCTTCCTTGCCCAGTTGCAGTCATTGGGTTCTACCTTAACTTATAACACCTCAGTGTAAAGCAGAGAAAATCTTTACAAGACTTCATTGTTCTTGTTCTTCCTTACTGGCAGGGCAAGCTACTGTATATAAACAGGGAGCAAACCCCACACTCACTTGCACTGATGATGTTACCTAGTTGGGTAATGAAACGTCTGCAAGCCAACAACCAAGCTCAGAGAGCACCAAGAACTCCACACTTTTGTAATGTTTGGACATATCAAGCAAGGGAGTAAAAGCTCTAAAATCTTCCAACTTATTATTAAAAGGTCTGCTTTTTGAAAGAAAGAAAAGAAACAGAATCCACTGTTCCTTTTGTGTATTTTTAAAGGAAATGTAGCTTCAAGGAGCACAGAGAGGAGAGAGTGATTAATTAAACTCATTTTTCTTCTTTGCAATAGAGTTCCATTAAATTTAAAAAAGGGGGGAGTCTACTCTCCGTGGATATCCAACATTTAGAATAAATCTTTTATAAAGATGTTTCAGAAAACAGAGTTTGTGAGTATTTGAACAAAAAAAAAGGAAGGTTGAGGGAGGGGTTAAAGAAAAGCTTTATTTTTTTCCTATTATTAGTTTGATTTTATTTTTGGTTCTTCTCTCCCCCCCTCCCAGATTCTTAGCATATGGGGTGTTAATTAAACAGTTGTGATTTCCTTTCATTTGTGCTGCAAATTGCACCCATAATTATGCCTCTATTCATGGAATAGGTATATAGTTTGCTAAGTGATCTTGAGCTTGTGCAGAATGGAAAATAAGAGAGAGAAGTATAAAAAGTTCAAGCTGACACTTTCAGGATTTCCAAGGTGTTTGGGATGTCTCTGTTGAGGGATTTTCCCTTCCCTTTGAGAGACATGAGCCTTGATAACAAAATAAAGACCCAGGGCCTTGGCTCAGAATATTACTTTGATGGAAGTCACTGAGTTACACAATTCAGTGTCTTCTGTAGATGAATGGACTCCGTCAGCTGCGAATTGGTCTGATGAGATGAAAGAAATGCAATAGTTAGCCGAGCTCTGATCATCTGGAACAACAGCTATGGAAGTAGGTCAGTTTATAGTTGCTTTGAAAGATCCCCTCCTTTTTTCCCTCTGTAGAATTTCACAGTCGATTAATCTCAATGAAGCACTTAGCGCATTTGGTAACTGATCATGTGCCAATTAGACGTTATCTTCAGATTGGGCGGATTCCCCAAGAGATGCTTGAACATCATGAAGGCTAACAGCAAACAAAATGTTAAATCAGTTGGCTCTTAAACAGATCTCATCTGAGGAAGACCTGTTTTTCTTCTTTTTCTCAAACTCTTATATTCAATGTTTACAAATTTTGGGTTCAGGAGGTAAAATAAGCAGGCAGGATTAACAGCTTTTTTTTTCTCTTCTGCATGTCCCAACAGATGTTGTATTTGATTTTATGGTAGATGTGAGTTTGAGGAAAAAGAATAGACTATTCTTTCTACTGTACTACTTTGGATGATAATCCAAAGTTGAGTGAAGGTGGGTGAGAGAGAGGTCCTCCTTGGACTTTGCCTAAAGGGACAAGGGTATAACAGGATAGCTTAGCCCTCTCTCTTAAACATTGAAGCCTCCTCCCCTTTCCCTTACTTTTAGAGTTTTTGTTGTTTATTTGTCCAGTCGCTTCCGACTCTTCATGACTTCATGGACCAGCCCATGCCAGAGCTTCCTGTCGGCCGTCGCCATCCCCAGCTCCCCCACGGTCGAGTCCGTCACCTCCAGAATATCATCCATCCATCTTGCCCTTGGTCGGCCGCTCTTCCTTTTGCCTTCCACTTTCCCTAGCAACCGTTAGAGTTAGGCCCACAGAATCCTCAACCTTCTTCACAGTAAAAGGAGAAGGTTAGATGAGATCCTGAGCTTTTGCTATTCTTTGGCTTTAATTATGAAAAGGCACTAAACCTCCCTGTACCTCACCATTCCACACTCAGATATCCAGATACTTCCCTCAGATCCAGAATTCAGGTACACAAAGCAGAAATTTGTACTGGGGGAAAAAAAACTGAAGTCATCTGATGAGATAAGAGACCTCCCCCTTTAAAGCAAGACTTGTCCATCTCTGAACATGAATGGCCTGAACAGATATTGATGCGTCTTGATTGGCTGGCCCTTTGGTTGGAATACTACATTGGCCATCTTAATGGTTTACCCAAGAAAGAACTTGTCTCTTCAAAATACAGCAGGAATTGGAAACTGACTGATAATAAAGTTTCTAGCTGGATTTTCTCCAACCCACCCAGCAGCTTCCAATGTGTTGGGCCTGGAGCATTGACACTTGCACTCCCAACACACCTGGGAGTGTGGAAAGATGCTGGATGGTACTGATCCCAGGATGCTCAATGGAAGGATGCTGGATTAAGTGCAAGGCTAAGCCAGGGTGCCTAAGGATACTTCCTTTGGAACTTGCCAGGCTTTCTCTCCCATTGTGGGACTTCATTTAGGGTTTTTTGAATTAAAAACAAAGAAATAGGAAGCTGGCTGCCAAGCAAAACATCAGGCTTTACCCTTATTTTCAGTTAAACCTAACTTTAAGAGTGTCTCCAATTACATCAGGTGAGCAGAGTTTTGGAGAGATTCTGTTTTCTGTGCTGTAGCTTGTGGGTGGTCACATAGTGGTGACTTAGAAGATGACCTCTTCCATGGTGACACGGTGACATGGTGACATGGTAGAATGACCTTCTCTCTAACAGACACCAGCCCTAATGTTGATATCTTTCAGGCATCTTAGAAAGCCCACCTTTTAGGTTGCTTTTTTCTCATCAACTAACTCCCTCTAAGGTGGCTCAGCGGGTAAGACGCCAGGCTTGTCAATTGGAAGATCGCAAGTTTGGAGGTTCGAATCCCTAGCCCCACGTGCGGAGTGAGCTCCCGCACTCGTCCCAGCTCTTGCCAACCTAGCAATTCGAAAGCATGCAAATGCAAGTAGATTAATAGGTACCACTTCGGTGGGTAGGTAACAGCGTTCCACGCATGTCATGTGGGCCACATGACCGTGGAAGCGTCTTCGGACAACGCTGGCTCTTCGGCTAACAAACGGAGATGAGCACCGGCCCCTAGAGTCGGACACGGCTGCACAACTGTGCGGGGGGAACCTTTACCTTTTAAACTCCCTCTAATATTTCTGCATTAATGGATGGTTTCTACCTCAGCCCTATCCTGCTTTTACCTCTCTATTTTTCCGGTGTTTAATTTGAAAATTATTTTATGGCTACTGTAAACTGCTCCAGGGTTTTCTAGACTGAGAGAAGCAGTACAGAAAAGCTTTAATTACATAAATAAGACTGCTGGTTGAAAATGCAAATGATGGGTGACTGTGATAGTAGAAAATGTCATTGGGGTTGCCCCTTATCAGTACGCCATCTGATAATGGCTGGGTTTTTTTTTGACTGGTCATTCCAATATATATTTTGTGAGAGCACTTACACTATGTTCTCAAAATTTCAGATGTACCCTACTGGTCCCCAAAGTCCCCTAATTTTAGTTTTAAAGTCCCCTGCCTATAGTTTTAAAACTTTGCTTGACCTAAACCTTTTAATATCTGACTTTACTAGAAACTCTGCAATAGTGACTGCTTGTTCTGGGTTGAAAGCATCAATTTCCCCCCTTGCAAATATTTTCCCCCCTACTCTCTTTTATCCAAAGCTCAGTTTAACCAATCCCCATTAATCATCAGACAGCGGGATTTTTTTTTCTCTTTCAAAAGCGAATCTCACTTGGAAGTTAGTCATCAATAATTTAAGCCTGAGTGCATAGTTCCCAGCTGCTATCCTGTAGAACACAATGAGAGCAGAGAAATGCCTCTCCTGGGAATAATATGTTAAATATAAAAATCTGACTCAACCAGCGTTGATTTCATCCTAGAATCCTAGAGATGGAAGGGGCCACTGAAGCGGTTGAGTCTAACATCTTCTTCATTGCAGGAATTCAAACCAAAACACCCCAGATTGGTGGCTTTCCAGCCTCTCCTTGAACATATCCAATGAAGAGAAGCTCACCACCTTTCTAGAAAATTGGTTTCACTGTCATACTGCTCTTGGTACACATTATTTGGTACCAAGACCAACTTTTGCGCTTTTCAAGCCAGCAGCCCATCCCCTTAAAAGTGTTTTTTTTAAAACAAAATAAGAATACTGGGATCCAATTAAAGGCCAAATTAAATTTTACATAAATACCATGTTCGATACATATTACATGTGTTTAAAATACACCCACTGCTGTCTTTAGAATGAGCAGTGATGGTGGAAGCTCTCTGGATTGGGGTCATGATGGAGAAGATGCAAGTTTGTAAACTTTGGTTGGTACAGGTGTGGCTTTGATATGAAAGGTCACACAACTGTGGCTTGAGTTCGGAATGCTGGTGCTCCATGGAAGGTATGAGAAGGGAACTAATGAAGATGACTGCTTGGAGGAAGGAAAATGGAGTTGACAGGATACTGCCAGGAATTGTAGTGGAATGAGCAAGTAGCCCCTTAGGTTTTAAGTAAGTTATCATTTCAAATCCTCTTTGAAGAAGTTCAGGAAACTTGCATCTGGCTTCAACATTTTATTTCAATCTCATGTCCTTTCCGATTTACAATCCTGGACTAGTATATTCTGTGGATAACATGCATTTTAGATTGACCTCAAGGAATGTGGTGAATAAAGATCAAGGTGTTGGGTGGAGAAGAACAAATTTATTCACAGGATTTCCACTAATAGATGGAGAAGCATAGGAGGAAAAGGAAGAAGAAATGGCTTTGAAATTGGAGCTTATTTCTCTGAGTAGTCCGGTTGCCACAGTTCTAAGCTTTGCCTTGCTGAATAGATAGGCTGACCATATTTCCTTGAGACAAAAACGGGACATTGGGATGGCAAAATGGGACGGGGTCTTATGTAATATTCCATATTCATGAAAAAGACAGGGGTCCCCACCCCCAGTCCGCACGATTGGCTCCCGCCTGCAAACCCCACCCCCAGTCCATGCGATTGGCTCCCGTCAGCAAACCCCTCCCCCAGTCCACGCAATTGGCTCCTGCCTGCAAACCCTGCCCCCGGCCCATGTGATTGGCTCCTGTCTGCAAACCCTGCCCCCCGGTCCATGCAGTTGGCTCCCGCCTGGCCAATTGCCCTCTTCTCTGCCTCTCCGCCCTCCTTTGCTGCACGCTGATAGGTGGGAGGGCTTCTTCTTCCAGGCTGCCTCCAATCGGCAGCTCCGGCTCAGATCCTCCTTCTGCGCCATTCCTGCCGGGTTTAAAAAACGGGACAAAATTGAGATTTTTATCAAAACAATGGGATGGTTGAAAAATGCTAAAAAAACAGGACCGTCCCATTCAAAACGGGACGTATGGTCAGCCTATGAACAGACCAAGATGGGAGGTGGAATAGAATACAATGGTGTGTCTCCTCAGGATTTTCACTTGGCTCAGCCAAACGAAAAATGAATATGTGAATAAAAGGGAACTTGTCTAGTTCAAATGAAGACTCTTATTAATGAGCCCTTTTATTCCTGGTTTTTAGAGTTTTTTTTCTTTAGAAAGAGGGGAAAAAAAGAGAAGTACATAGTGTAATTCTTGCTAGATTCAGCTAGGTTTGTTGGTCATTTTTACCTCTTTGTGTGAATGCAAGCTTTAAGTTATTCACAAAAGGGAGTGGTCTCTCCTGTAATTAGGGGATGAACCTGGTTTTCATATGATCCATCTGTATTGGATTTTCCTTTCATGGTGCTCTCACTTTACTTCAGCCTCACATTATTTAATCTTCAGAGAACCATTTCAATCTTTTGCCCTCCTTCTCTTTTACATTTCCTTCTAAGTTTCGGTGTAATTCAAGTTATGCTCTTTGGGGTGATGGCCCCAATTCATTGCTTTCTCTTTCCCCTTTTGATCCCATTTCCATACTTAAAAGCCTCTGAGCATTCATAAAGGAGGTTTGTTTTTACATACATTTCTCTGATTAAATTTTTGCACAGAATCACATCTCAGTTCTCTCAAAAAGAGGGAAGGCTGGTTGGATCCTTCTTTCATATGTGTTGGCAATGTGGCAAAGCCCAACAATATTGAAAACGATTAATTGTAGGATGGAACAAAATTTGAAAGTGCAATCCCACTGAGATATTTTAAATCAATTTTACCAAACCATACATCCCATCAGAATATACTGAGTTGGGATTGTTAATGACTGCAATGATTTGATATGCCTTTCATTGGGAAAAAAAAACTTTGATTCCCTCTTTGGAAGAATGGCTAATTAACTTGTGAAAGTATGCCTTAATCTCTAAAATAACTTTGTTTTTAAAAAGAAAATCTGCTGCAGAATTTAATTCTAATTGGAAATCATTCTTGAATAACAATCTTATATACAGAATTGTGTCACACCCAAACTTTGCTTTTTAAAGCTATTATTTTAGTTTGTGGTGTCATTCATAGCATTATTTACTACTTATAGTTTCTTTTAATGAGTTGAACAATGTTAACCAAGTATTTTTTAAAAATTCAAAGAGATACATGAATTTTGTCTAGAAAATGGATGTGAAATGTCTCATACGTTTCTAATGATCTATTGAAATACATTAGTTTTCTGATAGCTCCGAATGGTTGTTTATCGATCCATATTTCAATAATTGTGATTTTTCTTTGTGTTACTTATTTCTTATATTCTTTCAAAATATAGTATAAATAATTTTTAAGAAGAGGGCATCCAGGTGCCTTGCTCTGGGTTGACAATTTTTGAACCCTATGGAAGTCGCTCTCATAGCTTCTCCAGAAATGACTTAATGTTGTCTTGTTTAATGAGACAGAAGGGGTAAATTATTAGATTCATGACTAGTGTTTATTTGTATTAACTGTGTTTAATTTACTTGATGTACATTAACTTTTAAAAAGAGCATGACCAAGTTGATGACAACCTTCTTCCTTCTTCTCATCTACTAATCCCAGTCCCATGTCCATAACAGTAGCCTAGTACATCTCAGTATAAAGCCTCACTTCCATGTCAGCAAAAATTTTACCTTCTTAATTTTTATCCGTCAGGAGGATGCTATTAAATCCGTTGCAAGAAAGGCAGTAAAAAATAGTTGGCAAACCCTAGAAAAATCCCAAGGGGAAGCAAAGTATGGCCCTCCAGATGTTTTTGTGAGTTACCACTATAATCATTTCTCACTGCAGGCCATGTTGTCGGGAGCAACGGGAGTTGAAATTAAGCAACATCTGGACAGACACATGTTACCCTGTCTTACAGGAAAACAGTGCTTTTATCAAGAAATTGTAAATGAAAGAATAGCTGTGAGGAAGTATATTAGAGATGGTGAAATGGGTAGCTGTTATGACTGCTGATACTACCTATTCCTTTCTCACAACATGGTCTTATGTCTCCAAAGGCTGACACCTGAAAAACCAGGTCGCCATGCACAGCTAGGCTTCATTTAGTCTCCTGCTTTGGAACTTGGCTGCAGACTCTACTCGCACTAATGTTTCATTGAGCATTGTGCTTGAACTTGCTGTCCCAAAGGCTGCTTGTGGAGACATGTAGTCCCTGCAAGCTAGATGTATCAAAGTCCTTTTCAGATATGAAACAAGGCTGTAATTCTTAGCTGAGCTGGTAAACTTCGGTCTCGGCTCTGCCTCTCCGGTCTGCAAAGGATAAAATGTGCCTCCGTTCAGAAATAAAAATCTTGCCGGTGGAAGCATCGCACGTTAGGAAGAAAGTCACAGAACTTGAAAGGAACTTGAAATTCATGAAAGATAAGGCTATCAGTGGTTCCTAACCATAGTAGCAGTGTATTACTTGATGTTTCAAAAGCAGTATTCTTCTCAGGACTGATTGCTGAAATACACAAGCCTAGGACTGGACTTGTGTGCTGACCTGCTTATTGGCAGCATACAGTTAGTCATTGTAAGGAACAGGATCTTGGACTTAGATAGACCTCTGAGATGATCTAGAATTTCCTTCCTGTGCCATTTTTGTTGCATTTTACTGCAGCGCTCAGCAATTGTGCTTTATGGCAGAATACTTCATGCCAGCTCTTTGGCAGCTGCTGAAAACTGAAAATAATTATTCCAGAGTTCGCTGCAGCAAGATTCACTGAGACGAAAAGGAGAGGGTTACAAGAATTTCAGCTCCTGAACTATTTTCCATTAAGAATCAATTTATCCCCTAATTCATTAAGGCAGAATCTTTTTTTCGTTGGGTGATCCAGTGAGGAGATAGGCCTTTTCACTGATAATAGAGAAGCTTGTAGCTGACTGTTTACAAAACAATTCCTAAATCTGTATCTCTCTGGGAACCAATTATTTCAGCTGCATTATTGAGTTCAAGCAGAAATAAGCAAAAATGCTCAAGTACTTGGATCTAGTTAACATGCTGAATGTTTTTGGGCAAAGACTTGCTGTTATCTTGTTGTTTGTTTTGGGATCAGGGCTGGACAAACTATGATGGCTTAGTATTTTAAGTGAACAGATCATTGTTAAAGTCTTGGCTAAGTGTGTGTCAATGCAGCCTATTTAGCAGGCGGCTGAAAAGCAAACAGACATTCAGTGATTTGGATTCCTCAGCTCCCCACCTACATAGTATCGTAAAAAGAGGAACATGTGCAGCAGCAAAAGACAGTGAAAAGACGGCAAAGATTGGGGTGCAATTTTCATTTGCAAATTGATATGCATAGGTGGAAAGTTGGGAATCATTACTGTAATTGAAAAGGAAGTACATCATATCAGCATGGAAAAATTGCTCTGCCTGCTGTTCAGTGGGCCATTTCATGGCTAAGTCAGGGGTGAACAACGTTTTGATGGCCTGAAGATGTACTTAACCTTTTTGGAAAGGCAAACAGCTGCAGGTGACAGAGTGAGTGCCTCCATGTGGACCAGGCTAGCATCTTCCATGTTTCCCTGTGATTGGTAGAAAGAATTTAGGAGAACATGTTTTCAAACTACCTTAAGCTGATGCAGGCTGTAAGCTACAATTGTTTTGTGTTTTCTGTCTCCAGGTGATTAAGAATCATACCACTAGTTCTTGGAGAGCGCTGCATGAACAATCTGGGGGCTAGCTAAAAGTTTTGTAACCGTAAATAATAAGTTTTAGACTGTCCCTGCTACTTCCATGTTGCAGTTTCCCTGATCTAAATTGCTTCCCCAACCACAGGCCCCAAAAAAGAGACAGGTCCTAGAATAGAAGCAGGGGTCCCCAACCTGTGGGCCTTTACCTTTTATCACAAGGAATTTTAGGGTTTAACAACCCATTAAAATGGAAGGAAAAAGCTTTACATGTTCAAAAAGTTTGAACAAAGACCCCAGATCAGCTGCAGTGGTGGATTTGGAAAGCCAAAGCCGCAAGCTATCCCTTTTAAACAGTGGGAGATCAAATGACACTTTCACCACCTGGGTTTGGATCCAAGCTTGGGTCAAATCTGCAGGTGTTAGTTTGCTCCAGCTTTTCTAGCTGTGTTCTCCTCTTGGCTGTAATTTATCCTCCCACATTGCTCGAAGGTAGGGAACAAAGAGGAAATTAGACACTCTACCCAACCTGTTTTAACCATAACAATGAGTTTTCAATCTTGGGATTTCTCTCCCTTTTATCCTTTGCTCTTTTTTAAACTGTTGTTGCTTTTAAAGACTTCCAACAACAACCATTGTACTCGTCTATGACTGTAATAAACTGAATTGACCTGTCTTCCAACCCCATTCCTTCTTCCATTGCTGATTTTTTTTAAAAGTTGTGCTTTCCTCTGAAATTTGACATATTTTTATTAATTATATAAACCTTCTGTGTACCGAGGGCATGGTGGCTCAGCGGGTAAGACGCCAGGCTTGTCGATCAGAAGATCACAAGTTTGGAGGTTCGAATCCCTAGCCCCATGTGATGGAGTGAGCTCCCACACTCGCCCCAGCTCTTGCCAACCTAGCAATTCGAAAGCATGCAAATGCAAGTAGATTAATAGGTACCACTTCAATGGGAAGGTAACAGCGTTCCACATGCGTCATGCTGGCCACATGACCGCGGAAGCATCTTCGGACAACGCTGGCTCTTCGGCTAACAAACGGAGATGAGCACCGGCCCCTAGAGTTGGACACGACTGCACAAATGTGCAGGGGGAACCTTTACCTTTTCTTTGTACCAAGACAAGGTAGCTTTCTTAAGTAATCCATTTTTCCCCCTTGGGTCAAATGGTCTTTTGCTTTTAATTGGCCTCTTGGTGCCACATTGTTGGTGGCATGAACCTGGGGAGGCTGCCTTCTGGGTTTGCAAAATTTTCTGAATTTTCAGGGGAGCTGTAAATTAAAGAGTTAACACCATGCGTATGCTGATCTACAGCCAAGTATGAGGGGAGGAATTTGTTTGGTGTGAAGCAAACGTATCTAATTTGAACTTCCAAAACCAGTGTGCAAGCTGAATGCAGAAATATTTTGATTTCACACTGCATTTGAATCTTGTGATGCAGTTCATTTGTCCAGAACTGGAGAGAGGCAAATATTAGCAGTATTTCACCAGTCTGTTTGTGAAAATAACATACAATATACTGTATATTACATTAGGAAAAACTCTTTGCACAATATATATACACACATAAACACCTGTGTGTGTGAGTATTAAGCAACTGTTCATCTAAAGCTATGCATATTGGAAAATGCATATGGATTTTCATGCTGACTTATGAGTGGTACTAGACCATATGGAAGGCTGAGCGCCGAAGAATTGATGCTTTCGAACTGTGGTGCTGGAGAAAACTCTTGAGAGTCCCTTGGACTGCAAGGAGGTCAAACCAGTCAATCCTAAAGGAAATCAACCCTGACTGCTCATTGGAAGGACAGATGCTGAAGCTGAAGCTCAAATACTTTGGCCACCTAATGCGAAGAGAGGACTCACTGGAAAAGACCCTGATGCTGGGAAAGACTGAAGGCAAAAGGAGAAGGGGACGGCAGAGGATGAGATGGTTAGATAGCATCACCGATGTAATGAACATGAATTTGAGTAAACTCCGGGAGACAGTGGAGGACAGGAAGGCCTGGCATGCTATGGTCCATGAGGTCACGAAGAGTCGGACACAACTAAACGACTGAACAACAACAAAAGGGCAAAACAAATTTAGGATTAGAAAAATGAGACACTGAGTGAAGCTAACTTTGGCAAATTCATGAGCTATAGACCTTCCCCACTGATCTGATAAGCCTTAACTTTCCTGTTCATGCAACTGTCATTAATATTTTGTTGATCAATTATGTCATAAAACAAAGAGTTTCTTTCAATGCTCCAGAATCTTTTTCGGTTCTTAAATCTTCTCTTAGCAAGAAGTGATGTAGCAACTGTGTGTCTTTAGCAATAGTGAATTGTTACACTGCTTTGAACTGTGTTACCTCTGGACACAAAACCCAACACTTGTAATTCACATCTGGATGGAGTTTCAGCTTTATCACAGGTTTTGTTTTTTAGTTTCTGCAATTTTTGTTTTAGTTCCTACTCCTGAGCCTCATCAACTGCACTCATTTTGGGAAATGCTGATACAATTTCTTCCAATTTATCCCTGACAAGGAAGCCTTTTAAAAATGGAGTTGCCTTCCTTTTTTGTTCAGAGTCATGGTAAACACAATTACCCTCATTAACCCCGGTTTCTGTTTTACAACAGGAAAATTAGATGACAATCACCAAGTGGTTGGAAAGTGCTTTCATAATTAGTCCTCGGCAGTCTGCAGTGTGAATTCCACTGAGCATTCTGGGATGGCTTAGCAATCGTTTGACTCCAATCAAAGTGCCAGAGTTGGGGAGATGGAAAAACTGGGGAACTCTAATTAAAGGACATTATCCTTGATCTAGGCTATGATTGCTGAGTACTCTGGATGTAAAATCTTTTTGGACTTCATGACAATTAAGCCAAGTTGATTGCCAGTGCTCTTTTTTGGGAAAGGATTTCATGCTGCAATTCCTAATTCACGCTGATATAACTGCAGTGAAATTGGCTGCTGATTTGCAGTGGCAGAACGCAGGAGAATCTCAGCCATATTTATTTAAAACATGTTGGCAATACCAATTTGGAAGGGTCTTTTGGGAAGGAATATCACCTGGATTTCAAAAGAAGCACCCAGAATGCTTGGAATTTTTTCTCCAAGGAAAAGCTGGAACTAGGAAAGCAGGATCCATGCTATTTGCAGCTTCTTCAGAGACAGCGTAACCAAGTCCAGAACAAGTGGAATTTATTCCTGCCTTGGGAAAGGGGTTGGGCTAGAAGACCTCCAAGGTCCCTTCTAGCCCTATGATTCTATGGTAAGTGTACTGACCATCTCCCAGACCCTACCATGAGCAGGTGATAGCAGCTAGCCAGCCCACCTTGACTAAGTTTAGAAAAACTAAGCAGTGGCAAATCTGATTAGTACTTGGACTGACGATCACCAGGAAACCCCGAGGGCTGTCGACTAGAGTGGGAGGTTGAAAAAAACATCCCAGAAGGCAGCAATGGCAATGAACTTAAACATTGTGGCTAAGAAAACGACATGGACACGTCCACCTAATCTCCAGGAATCCCCAAGAGGTCTTGACTTTTTCATCTGTGCATTGGCTTCCTGTAGGCATCTAGACCAGCCATCTGGTTGGCCACAGTGGCAGCAGATAGCTGGACTAGATGAGCCAGGAGAGGACAACCTTCTGATGGGCAACACTAATGATGCAAAGTGGACGGAGTGAGGATTTTTATTTTTTTCTTGGCTTCTGGGAGGTTTTGGGGAGTGGATTTATTTTGGGAGTTGTGTGCAGTCTAATTTAGGCTTAAGGTTTGTGTGTGTGTGTGTGTGTGTGTAAGCATGCATGCACATGTGGATGGATAGATGGGTGCGTGCTTTGGTTGATTGTGTTGTAATCCTCCATGAGTCTGTATTGATTCAGTAGTGTACAGGTCGTGTATACACATACACATTTATTTGTGTTTGAGCTCCGAATCACAGGAAACCATGGCACCAATTTTGGACAAACGTGTTGGAAGCAAAGCGAGTTGCCTTCCCCAGGAGAAGCCCTCAATTGGATCCAGCAAGCCTGCTCTCAAGATTAAAAACAAGAGTATCAGTAGCTCTTCCTCCTTTCTTCTTTGCTGGCATTTGACATCTAATCAACCAGGCCTGAGACAACATTGCACTGTATCTGAGATGCTAATTCTTAGCCAATGCAACCCAGTCCAGCTGAATGCAGAAAAAAATGCATTTTATAGCATTTAAAATTTCCATGTGGGGTGGCCGAGTAATTAAGCACCAGAAGGTCACCTTGGATATTTAGTTGTGCATACCGAAACCCCGTTAAAGGCACCTCAGTGTAAACAAGCAAAAAAGCAATCATAGCAGTAAACATCTCCATTTTGACTTCCATGTCATCTGGTTCTTCCAAGATGCTAAAAGATATCGATGGCGTTCTAATGCTTGTTTATTTTGTTTTACTTGCTCTGAATGAACACCAAATAGCACCATCGGGAACTGTGTGGAAATCAACGTGAGATATTTTTTAAGAGTACAGCTCTGTTGTGTCCAAAAAGAAACAGGGGGAGGAGGAGGAGGAGGAGGAGGAGGAGATCTAATTACTTCCTAGCCAGGAACCATTCTGTGCCTGGAAAATTCAAGAGAAAAGGCTAATGGTCAATCATATTTGCTCATAATCTGCAACATGAGGGAAAGAAGGTACAGTAGCTAAGCATATTCCTTGTTTATTATCACTCAGTGGGTGTGTAACTTCACCATCATTCTCTTTGTGTGTAAACAGTGACACCCAAAAAACAAACACTGGGGAAGATGTGAGGAAGAGTAGGAAAGCAAAAATGTATACACAGAATATATTTTCTGAGTGCTAAAAAAAAAAAGATTTCAGGGAAATCTAACATTAAAGGTAATTCCTACAGATATTTTAAAAACTCAGCTTCCTTTAGGAATGGACAGAGTAGTTTAGGCTGCACAAAATTATGCATGGCTATATTGATCACCTGAGAGCCAGTTTGGTGTAGTGGTTAAGGCATCAGGCTAGAAACCTGGAGACCGTGAGTTTTAGTCCCGCCTTAGGCACGAAGCCAGCTGGGTGACCTTGGGCCAGTCCCTCTCTCTCAGCCCTAGGAAGCAGACAACGGCAAACTACTTCCAAAATCTTGCCAAGAAAACTGCAGGGACTTGTCCAGGCAGTCACCAGGAGTCAAGACTGACTTGAAGGCACCAAAGGAAAAAAAGAAAGAATAGAAATAAAAATTGATCACCTAGCCACCAACAGTGTCTTGTTCACAATGCTATTGTGTGTCCATATGCAAGTTGTTTATTTATTTAAGAGCATCTGCATGAAAGTCTTTCTCTGTGGCTTCTTCCCATGTTCCACAAGTATCTCATGAGGACTCTTACAAAGGAGTTATCTAAATACATATACAGTAATCCATGCACCAGGGTTTTTGTTTGTTTGTTTAATCCTAGTATTAGGAAAATAATAATTGATATGAACCAATGGTGAAAAGACCCTGCTTATAATCTTTACAATGGCTAACATAAAATATGGAGCATGTTGGAGCAATGGAATGGTCTTCAGGTAAGTATGGACTGTATTTCAAAAGAAAGTTCTGCTTAGCAAACCACCTTTCCTGCATCCTCATACAGTAATCTCCTTCCACAGTCTGTGATGGTTATGAAGAGTAGGGCTCAAATCTCACCAATGGGAGGACTGGAGACATTTATTTATTTATTTATTATTTAAATTTGTATTACCGCCCATCTCCCCCAACCAAGGGACTCTGGGCGGTTCACAATAAAACAAATTAAAAACATAAATATAAAATTACAACATCAATAAAATAAATATAAAATCCAAGTGGAATAGATGTTAATAATAGGGCGGGCTTCATGGCACCAGCCACCCCCAGGAGGAACTGTTAGCATTCCCATCCCAAGCAAGGCAGCAGAACCAGGTCTTCAAATCTTTCCGGAAGGTCAGGAGCAAGGAAACCCGACATGGATGAGATTTGGTGAGTGGGGGAAATAATGGAATTATAGAAGAGTACAGCTGTAAGTACTTGACCTGAGATTTCTCTCTCCTTCTTGGAATGTATGTTTGTCTTCATGCTCTTCAGAATCCTCCCTGGTTGCAGTGTTGCTGTCTTCTCCTCTACAACTGGCAAAAGGTCCTCTCTCTCTTCTCTTCCATCCAAGCAGTGGCAGAAAATATGGTACAGTTTTTCTCCATCAGCTGAAGGATGGTAGGATCCAGCTCATCCCAACCCAAAAGCACCTTGACTTTTCTTACAGGGTTGATCTCATAGATCCGTTGCTGTTCTCAAGGAAGAATGACTGGATGGAAGGGAAAAGGATGGTTGGATGGACTTGATTGGATCCTGGACAAGAGAAGTTTAAAGAACAAAAGGCAAGTATGAAATGATGAATGGACATGCCAGAAGCAAGGAAGGTATGGAGACCTATAATGAATGATGGTGTAAACTAGATTTAGTGGCATTTCCTTTTATCCCCTCCTTTTGTTTGTTTTTGCTTATTACCATTTACTCTTTTTGTGTACTTTACATAATGATATTTCCCAAAGGGAATGCAACAATCTGTTTGCATGGATAAATTTAGTAATGGGAGAGTAATATTGCCTAAGAAGAAAGACACAGATCTTGGGTGATGTGTTGATCTTGGTGTGATGTGTGGCATTCTCCCAAGAGTTTGGCCATTAGATCAATAGGGGCCACCGCTGATTCCCAGACCATTGGTTGGGAGCTGTTGTATTCCATTATGACAATTACAACGGAGAGGACAATGTGAAGCATGTTGATCCCTCAGAACTGTTCTTTGAATGTCAAATATCATAATTAAAAACTGTTTGCATTCTCTCATGTGTGAATATATAAAAGTATCTCATGTAAAGTCTGTGGTGACCTGTGGGGCTGGGTTCATATCTTATGCTAAGCCATAATGAAGTTTTGTTTTGTTTTGTTTTGGATTGGCCAGTTGTGCCTTGGTCACTAAAGCATGGTTGGAAAAACTAGAACTTAACATGATATGAGTTAAAACAGAGTTCTGCCTAGACATCAGGAGGAAATTCTTGACTGTACGGCTGTTACTAGTGAAACAGGTATGAAGTGCTGAGTTTTCCTTCATGTGAACTCTTCAAAGCTGGATGGTCATCTTGTCTAGTGGTTAAGGCAATGGGCTAGAAACCAGGAGACTGAGAGTTCTAGTCCCGCCTTAGGCATGAAAGCCGGCTGGGTGACCTTGGGCCAGTCCCTGTCTCTCAGCCTTAGGAAGGAGCCAATGGCAAACCAGGAGACTGTGAGTTCTAGTCCTGCCTTAGGCATGAAAGCCGGCTGGGTGACCTTGGGCCAGTCCCTGTCTCTCAGCCCTGGGAAGGAGCCAATGGGAAACCAGGAGACTGTGAGTTCTAGTCCCGCCTTAGGCATGAAAGCTGGCTGGGTGACCTTGGGCCAGTCCCTGTCTCTCAGCCCTAAGAAGGAACCAATGGGAAACCAGGAGACTGAGAGTTCTAGTCCCGCCTTAGGCATGAAAGCCGGCTGGGTGACCTTGGGCCAGTCCCTGTCTCTAAGCCCTGGGAAGGAGCCAATGGGAAACCAGGAGCCTGAGAGTTCTAGTCCCGCCTTAGGCATGAAAGCCGGCTGGGTGACTTTGGGCCAGTCCCTCTCTCAGCCCAACTCACCTCACAGGGTTGTTGTTGTGGGGAATAGGAGGAGGAAGGAGCATTTGGTATGTTCGCCGCCTTGAGTTATTTATAAAAATAATAAAGGCGGGATATAAAATTAAATAAATAAAAATTAAAAAATGTTCTAGTGGAGCCTGCACTGAGCAGAAGGTGGACTAGATGACTCTTAAGGTACAGTACCTCAACTCTATGATGCTATATTAATCCAATCAAAATCCTGCCATACAGTTCAGGAAAATTGAAAAACTCTCCATGCAAATCCAGAGACAACTGCCAGTGCTTCTCATCTGGGTTTAGATGTCTAAGAGCCAGCTTGCATCATAGAAACTATGTCTTCCCCCCCTTTTTCCAACACCCAGGAAAGTCCCAAACATCACCAGTGCTGCAGAGATGGGTCTACATTTGTCACCATGCTTTGTAAGGCCCAGTGCATTTCTCACCGAAGTGGCAGAAAATTGCTTTCCATCTATCATTTCTGATGAAAACGGTGTCAAAAACCCAACAAACCTAAATAGAAAGCTGGATTTTGGGGGTTGGGGGAGGAGGGGAAGAGAAAGTGAGAGTGAAAATGTAGCAGTGGCAACAACGCCTGACACCTCTCGCTGACTGCAGGGTTTCTTTTCAACCGCCAGTGAATCACTTTGCAGAGACAATGACTTGTTTACCGTTCAAGGAAACCTGAGCTGAAGATATTTTACAATTGGACTGGAGCAAATTTGCCAGATGTTTCCCTCCCCTCCCAGCAGCCAAACGCAGCAGAATGGTGAGCGAGGCGAGTAAATTAATCTGAGTTGAAGTAGCAAAGAGTCCTGAGCTTCATCTGCTGGCCTGGAGAGGGATGACTTTTCCCCATTCAATTTTGGGTCTCATAGTTTCTCCTGCTTTCATTAAAACCTGTTCGGTAGAGAGCAGGAGGAGCAATTTTCCAGGGTGGCAGATCTGTGAATCCTTCCGATGTCGATGAATGACAATGCCAGTTGACCTTCCCAGTGGCATCCGTGGGACAGCAAGAGTGTCAGAGCACCACAAGCAGTGTAGGGGCATCACAAACCCTGTCCCTTTTCCATGTGCAATATTGCAGATCCATCCCAAAGGGGCTGGAGCTTTTGGTGCAACACTGCACTGTGGCTTTCATCATTTGGAGAAAACACAAGAGCCTGCAGGTGACGCTGGTCCCTCGCTGTTGGCCAGGCTGGAGATGAACTTCAGATGGGATGCTTCAGCCTTCTCTCGTCACTTGGTTCCATTATGATAACCTTGAGTCAGGGCTATCTGTGCACCTTCTTTTGATCCAAGGGCCTTATGTGTGCTTTGAATACCATGCTAGAGGCCATGCTCCAGAAGTGGGGATGGGGAGGTTAGGAAATTAAAAAAAAACCCTAACATGGAATTATTTTAAAGGTAAACGGCCTTCCGGAAACGGGTGAAGACCTGGCTCTGCCAACTTGCGTGGGGCATGAGGAGGGATAACCAACCCTGTGGGTGGTTAGCACCCTGAAGATGCTCCTGTAGATTAAGAATTTTTAATTAACATCTATGCCTTGGAATATATTATTTTTGAGAACATTGTTTAGTATTAAACATAAATTAGTATTTTTGCTTGTTTTATTGTAAACCGCCCAGTCACTCTTTGAGCCAGATGGGCGGTGACTAAATTTGAAATATGAATGAATAAATAAATAAACAAACATCAAGCAACTGAACTTAAATAATTCATAGAATTGCTCCCTGCATTTGACACCATGCTTTGTAAGGCTTGGGGCATTTTATTTATTTTACTTATTTATTTATCTTATTTATACCCCGCCTATCCCCTCCCTAATGGAGGACTCTAGGCGGCTTACAACATCATTTGCATATCAATTATACATCCATATATATTACAGTGCCCGCGCGATTAGGGAGGGGGTGAGTGAACCGGCTCTTCTTTCCAGGCATCGGAACTACAAGCCCCAGAATGCTTTGCTTTCAGAGCCGGCTGCTGACATCCCGGAAGTTGTTAATTGGGATCCGTCGTCCTCTGCCGCCATCCTCAGCCGCCATCCACGGGCTTCTCCAGATCTTCGTCTTCGGTTCCGAGGGCGACTCCCCGACAGGATGCCAGCATATTGCCCCACGTGAGTGGTACCCATTTATCTACTTGCTATTTAGCTTTCGAATTGCTGGGTGGGTAGAAGCTAGGGCAAGTGACGAGAGCTCACCTCGCCACGCGGATTCGAACTGCCGACCTTATGGTCGGCAGACTAACAGCTCAGCGGTTTAACCCGCTGAGCTACCGCGCCCCTTATATTATTTTTGCACCTGACTTGCAGAGAACATTTTTCCATCTCTTGCTCCTCACAAAAGCAATGGCTGTCTTTAAAACCCCAAACATTTCCCCACTTCTCTCACCTGCAGGAATTAACAATTTGATGATAACTTCTGGAATGAGCCACTCTGGTGGGATGCATTCAGAGGAGATTACTGTCTATTAAAAAAAAAACCCTAAAAAACAAGTGCTAACAACCCTGGATTCCAGCAGCATTTTCTGCAGAGAATAGAAAAACTTGTGAAAAATGAAACCATATGGCGCGATCAAGGCTGACTGTGACCCACCCGAGGCAGGATGTAGCACTTTCAAAAGACTTGCAGCCCACTCTTTGCTTTGCAACCCTCCCCTCCCCTCCCCTCCCCTCCCCTTTCCAAAACTGCAAAACTGATCTTTTTGCAGGCTGGGAGTATCAAGTGGAGTCTGACTACTTTTTACTTGCTGTGTTTCCAGAAATAGTGTCTAAATAGCGTTTACGTTAAAGGGGCAGGCATGCCATTCTTTTTCCCAGGAAGCCGGGGAAAACAAAATAAGGCTTTTTAAAAATTATCTTGGGTCTCTCATAATTAAGTTGTGTCCTTCAAACGCCTTTGGGGTTAGGGGATAGAAAGGGACAGGGTTCGAATGGTCTAAGAGCAAAGCAGAGTCATTCCCAAGGCAGCTAGAAGCTGAATTGGTGGCATCTCTTCTACCCACAACCTGCCCTTAACATCTAATGGGCTCTTCACATTGGCTTCCTTTCAGCTCTGCCTGCTAAGCAACATAAATACCGTTCTATTCAGGCTGTCTGCGATCCGAACAAAAATGATTTCCAAATCCTTGGGTCTTTCTTCAATGTATTTTTGTTATTCCTGGCGAGCCGAGTGACACTCACGCTAACGTTTTGGCTCTCTAGAACATTTCGGTCTCTTGGGGCCTGCTGCAAAGCTTGAGATTCTTGCAAGTGGCTTTGTCTGTCTTTTTTTAACAGAACGCTCCTGTAAAGGCCAGTAGAGTAGAACTCGCCATCTTCAAAGTGATGCCTGGCTCACAGATTATGATATATTGAGAGCAGATTGACAGATGGGGATGCAGCTGGGGGGGGGGGGGCGCTGAGGGCTCTTCCAGCTGAGAATTGGCCTGGCTGATCCTCGAGTGCTAGGCAGAAATGAACTGGTACCTGTTTTGGAATACTGCATGGAGTTATATTTTCCTAATCCAGGTGCCCGTATCAGCCAGCCTGAGTTGCTTTCGGTAGAGGGATTTTGATATTTTAAGAGTAATTTCGTTCTCTCCCATTCTTCTGATTGAAATAATTAGTGTCTTACAACATTGGCACTGACTGCCAGTAGTTTTCTGAATACAATTCAAAGTGCTGGTTTTAATCTATAAGGCTTGGCATCTAAATATCTCTGTATTCCAGGGAGAATCAATGCATCCAGTGCAGTCGTTCCAGAGGGGGATGTTGAGAATTTCTTTCCAGTGAGATGGGGGAGGGGAGGGTGACTTTGTTTCTTGCACGATGCCTCCCCCATTTATGGAAAAGCTCTCTGACTCCAATAGCATAATGTCCTGGAAGGTGATCAAAGCCAAGCTTTTTCACTGGACCTTTATTGTTTGAAGATTGGTTGCAAAGCTCTAGGGATGGGTAGCGGTGGAGGGGTTTTTGCAAATTCTTCTATTGCTTTTATTTTCATTTTTCTTTGTTTGTAAACTGCTGGGAGCCTGATTGATTGATTTACCATATTTACAGACTACCAACTCCAAACAATGAATAATAGCCTGAACGTTTCTATAATCGTGGCATGGCCCAAGGTGCGGGGGGGGGGAACCTGTGTAACACCACTGGGAGTTCTTTGAACATAATGTAGAAAGGGGAAAAAATAATAAATTAAACTGGAGCTCAGGCGGCATTTATTGATCTAGGTCCTGAGATGCTGAAGATCCTGACTATGAATATGGGTTGGTCCCATTAGCATTGGAGGGTGCCAGATGAGGGAAGGTTTGTGTAAAGTCATAGACAAAACTTTAGATGTATATCCTATTTTTTGATCAAATGTTCTCCAAATCTTACAGAAATCCAGCTGGAGCCAAGTGATCCTTCTGGCAGGGGGTGTGGGTGTGGAGACAGCCTTTCTGCAGCTGCTCCCTTGTTGGTTGATGGACAAAACCAGGTTGGTTTCCTGATTGCCATCACATGCCTCCTGGGACACTGGGTGGGGGGGGGGGAGGTACAACTACCCCATGACCCTTGATCTCCTAGCCAGTGGGTGAAACGTAAGTGGCTTCCTTCTGTTTTGCAACCCCAAGGCCATGGCCAATGTTAGGACTGAGTGTTGAAACAGCGGTCTTTTCCCCACTAATGACTTTGCATCATCTTCTAGAGCAGAACTTTCCAAACTGTGTTGGGACACGTTAGTGTGTCGGCTGCAGTGTCTGGGTGTGTCGGGGCTGCTGCTGCCTCCTAGCCCTGCCAGGATTCCGCGCAGGTCCTAGTGCCTGCCTTGTGCCTTGCTGCCTCCCAACCTGCTGTGATTCTGCACAGGTCCTAGTGCCTGCCTTGTGCCCTGCTGTAAGAGTGTGTCGGGAAATGATGCATGTCTAAAAAGTGTGTCACCAACATGAAAAGTTTGGAAAGCTCTGATCTAGAGTCATCCCATCATTGTTGGGCCAAAGTAACAATAATGAAGAGAGGCTTTATATCATTTCAGTGATGTCCCTGAAGATGCCAGAAATCACTAATGGGAAGGTGACCAGGAAGAGGTCAAGACTGGTCAGTGAAATGTGGTGCAACCTGTGGGTAGTGTGAAAAAACATTTCTGTAGAGCTGGAATTTAGGACATAGTTTCCCTCTTGGCAACTTCTGAATCTCTGAAGAGATGTGATGACTTTGACCAGATTCCACATGGACTTACTAAGGCATGCAATTCAAGGTCAGATGGTCACTGCTTGGCAAGTAGAGACAAGGCTTACAGGCAGAGAACAGAAGGAACAGAGAACACGCAGCACGCCAGGCAAAACAGAAGCTCTGAGATGGAAAAAATCTCATTGCTGATACTGATTGCTAAACTAGCCATCTAGAGCTATTATTGTTAAGTTGAAAACAACTGTTGCTCAACAAGCTTCTGGGAATTATTTTTTTAAAGGGAGAAAATTATTACTACAGTTGTAAAGTTTTTCTATTAAAAGCTGTACATGTAGTTTACTTTTAAAGATTTTTCTAAGGTTATTGACTTTCTTTAGACTGAAATGAAGCTTCAAAACAAAATTGAAAATAGAGGGGAGACAAGAAGTCAGGATGCTTAATTCTTCATTATATCTTAATACAGTAGCATACTTAAATATGTAAGTAGCATATTTTCTGACTTTCTCTCTTTGCCCCCAAATTAGGCCCTTTTCTTATAATTCCAGGTCAATACAGAAACAGAAATATTTATTGGAACATTTATATCTCTGTCTCCTTCAATAGATTGATCTAAATTCATAAATAAAACACAATGAAAACCCTGATAAAAGAAAGTATTAACATACACACCAAATAAATAAATGTAATGAATATTACACAATCATTGGGTGGCGAGAGGTTATTACTTCTTCTTTGCTTTGAATTAATGGCATTGAGGTATAAATGATTCTGAATATATTCTAGACCTTGTGTATGGTCAGGAGATGTGTATAATCTAAAATAAAGAATTTCATTCTAGGATTTCTGATTTATATGACCATATCATTCCCCCCGCCCCCCCTTGCGACACCAGAAATGGAGTGATATTTGTCCCTGGAAAATGTGTCTTGCCTTCTTTATGCCCTCTTGATATTTTTCAGATGGTGCTGAAGAAAGGACGCCGTGCGTGTGTACATACAGTATATGTGCCCGAGAGTCTTTCTTTTTTTAAACTTTCAAATTACGGTATACCTTAAGGTTATTTCTGTGCGGCCCCTGGGAATAATCCTTGAGAATGTGAGGAGGCTTGGAACAAATAAAAAAATTGCTGGCCCTTTGGGGGATTGTCTTTTCCCCCTCCCCTCCCCAGTACTTTTAATACTCTTGGCGTTTCAGCCCTACGGTCTGATGAGTGAGACTAGAAAATTGGCATCATTTATGTTGCAGCTGTTCTTTAAAGATGAACAAGAGGCTTGAAAAAAAAAACCTTAAAAGAACTGTTGGGAAGTTTATCTCCCCCTCTTTTAAACAGCTGCTTTTCTCCCAGCCTTGGCTGTCCCAATGAGAGACCCAGTGGGGAGCAAAGGTCTGCTTCACCATTTATCAAAATAATCATATTTTTAAAAAGATACATTTATAGACTCCGTTACCCTGAAGCCCCAAACAGACATGAGATAGAAGCTCTGTGGTTGGATGTCTTGACTTTTATTGCTGAATGTTAAAACAACCATCGCATAGGGGTAGACGGGGGAGGTCTCCTGTTTATTCAAGCAGTAGAATTCGGGGACATGAGTATTTAACATTTTTCTCCCTTCCCCACCACTCAACTATGTGCTTCCTCTTTTTTCCTCCTGGCAAATCAGGAAGGGTGAAATTAATAAGTTGAGTACCAACACAACCCACTCCCCTCCAAACCCCCCCAGAAATACAGGTAGTCCTCACTTAATGACCACAATTAAAACCGGAGTTTTGGTTGCTAAGCAAAGCATTAAGCAAAGCCGACCCGACTTTACGACCCTGTTTGCGGAGGTCATTAAGCGAATCACTGAGGGCATTAAGCGAACCACGTGGTTGTTAAGCGAATCACACGGTTCCCAGTTGATTTTCTTGCCGGAAGCTGACCGGGAAGGTCGAAAATGGTGATCATGTGACCACAGGATGCTACAACAGTCATAAATGGGAACCAGTTGCCAAGCACCCAAATTGTGGTCATGTGACGGGGGGGGAACGCTGTGATGGTCGTAAGTGTGAGGACTGGTCGCAAGTCAGGTTTTCCAGCACCATCGTAAGTCTGAACCATCACTAAACGAATGGTCATTAAATGAGGACTACCTGTACTCATATTTGGTGCATATTCTCCACTAGTATAGTATGTAGGGCACAGCTTTCCTAAGATCAACATTGTTGCAAGTAATTTTGTTTTAGGCATGCCTTCCCCTAACAGAAACATTTTCAGACACATTTTTGGAGTTGTGAACGGGATTGTGACATTTGAAGGGTGCAACTGTCATCTTGGAAATTGAACTTTGACAAATCTGAGGGGTGCCAGCTTAGAGAAAGAAGAGATTAATTACAAAAATAAACTTCCGCTAGAGAAAGAAGGATAATGCACAGATTATGCAACTTTCCCACTTCGTGCATTGTCTCAGGTTGTGTTGTGCTAATATTGACAGCTTCCCAGCATTTTAAAGGTGGAGATTCATGGGCTAATTTCTAGCGATGCCGCAGACTGCCCAACTCTTAATGACAAAATGAGAACAAAACAAATAGGTTAATAAATAAATACATCTCACTGGATAGGTTCCAGTGAAATTGCCAAAGATTAAACATACAAATCAGGGAAAAGTAATAGTTCTGCCCTGTTCTAAATTGGTCAGACTCCATCCAAGTCGGGGCACCACATAGTGAGGATTCAGACAAACTGGAACTGGTGTTGAGCAAAGCAACGAGAATGATCAGGAACTGGAAACTAAATCTGATAAGGAGAGGCTGAGGGAGGTGGCTATATTTAGCTCTGAGAGAAGATAACAGCCCTTTTCATGTACTGTATCTAAGGATGGGTCACATGGAGGAGAGTTAAGACCTACATATTTCCTATTATCCCTGACTATAGGAGATGGAGTAACGGTCTTAAGTCACAGGAAAACAGATTCAAATTGAATGCTAGGGATTAGAAATCTTCCTAATGGGAAGAGCATCTTGATTGCAGAACCAACTTTGCTGGAGACTTTCAAGAGGAACTTGGAGAACCATCTGCCAGGGATGCTTTAAATCTGGATGCAGAGCAGGGAATTGGACCCAACGACCTAAATAGCTCCTTCCAACTTTAGGATTTAGTGAGAAATGTACAGGTACAAGCCAGAGATGGAGTTATGGCGAGTTGGGAAATGTAAGGGGAACCTAATAAAGGGTTCTTGTTGTGGGGAAAAGAGGAGGAGGAAGGAGCATTAGGTATGTTCGCCACCTTGAGTTATTTATAAAAATAATAAAGGTGGGATAAAAGTTAAATAAATAAATATTTTTTCCAATTCATTTCTTTTCAGGATCCATCCCTCCAGTTTTTTCCTCCAATGGAAAAATGATTAATCGAGGAGAATGTTTTGAGAAAAAAAATGTCGGCCACTATGATAGAAGTAATTAATCTTGTGTGGTTTTTGTTTTCTTTTGGTGACTTCACTTGATTGACTGGAGAAATCCATACAGTTTTCTTGGCAACATTTTTGGAAGTGGTTTGCCATTGCCTTCTTCCTCAGGCTGAGAGAGAGGGACTGGCCCAAAGTCCCCCAGCTGGCTTTGTGCCTAAGGCGGGACTAGAACTCAGTCTCCTGGTTTGCCATTGGCTCCTTCCTAGGGCTGAGAGAGAGGGACTGGCCCAAGGTCATCCATCTGGCTTTCATGCCTAAGGCGGGACTAGAACTCTCAGTCTCCTGGTTTGCTATTGGCTCCTTCCTAGTGCTGAGAGAGAGGGACTGGCCCAAGGTCACCCAGCCGGCTTTCATGCCTAAGGCGGGACTAGAACTCTCAGTCTCCTGGTTTGCTATTGGCTCCTTCCTAGGGCTGAGACAGACTGGCCCAAGGTCACCCAGCCGGCTTTCATGCCTAAGGTGGGACTAGAACTCTCAGTCTCCTGGTTTGCCATTGGCTCCTTCCTAGGACTGAGAGAGAGGGACTGGCCCAAAGTCACCCAGCTGGCTTTGTGCCCAAGGTGGGACTAGAACCATGGTCTCCAGGTTTCTAGCCTGGTGCTGAAGCTTTAACCACTACACCAAATTGGCTGTCGTGAAGCTCTGGACCCAAATTTTAATGTGGAACCAGTTGAAGCCCTGAGATTAACTTGCTCTCTTTCTGCAGCTCCAAGAATGGACATTTTTAAGGCTACATCCCAGTCCAAAGTATCCCTGCATTCTTCTACTCAGTGCTCTCCATGTGTTGGACTTCATTTCCTGGAATCAACTGAGGACATCAGCCGAAGGAAGGCAGCCATATGCCCACTTCAATAATACTAATAAATATCTATTTGATAAAATGCATGGATTTCACCAAGTATGACAGCTAACAAACACTCCTCAGCTGGATAATTCTAGATGAGACGTAATTGGGTCATCTGTAGGAGTTAAAATATGCGCTTCTAATTCTCTTTTTCTCCTGAATTTGATGAAATTGTATTGAAAATGAGGAAATGCATTCAGAACTGGGAGAACTTCTAAGACAGTGTGTTCCATAAGCTTATCCCCAGATAGAGAAGAACAGGCATAATTTCATGCAAATCAGACTTTAGTGTCAAGCGTTTTTGCTTTCCTAGTTAAAATGGAAGAAAGTAGAGATGATGAATCAGAACAAAAATTTCCTTGGCACCCCACACGTGGCACAGTCATTTTGAAGATGGGAAGAAAAGGAGGGTGAATCTGAACCTGGCAAATAGCATTGCCAGTGATCATCCAAGCAATATTTCTTGAGGTGATCAGGGCTCTTTCCTTGAATATAAATGAGCTGCAAGAAAGAGTGAAATTTTCTATTAGAAGCAAACGCAATGACGGCGGCTAAGAATTATTTTGTCCAAATGGAAAACGCTCCTCGGGATTAAATCTATGCAGGCTAAAGAAAAGAAGGAAGGAAGGGGAAAAAAATAACCTTGCATTCATAGAGGAAATATGTACTAGGAAATATGTTCATTTATTCAAGTTTCTAAGTGAATCACTGTATTGTAGATAATGTTGGTATTTCCAATCAGAGCAACACGTTTTTAAAGTAGGCTGGGATTGTTGCTCATTAATTTCGAGAGCTGGCGCCTTGCTGTAGCAAAGAGCTGG